>OY811989.1:3088425-3223425 GCA_963681505.1 Eunapius fragilis
TTTGTCTCAGTACAGACCATCCTTGACCCCGAATGGACTTATAGATCCAGGCAATGGTGACGGATTGATTTTTAACGCACAATCAGAATGCAGAGCACCCTTGACGTCACATTTGGTGTCAAGTTTTGATTACTAAGCGAAAAGCATGCATTCACTCCATGTAGCAAACGATGATCTTGATGCTACTATCCAGGCGGGGCGGCCAGCTGCAGGGGGGGGGGGGGGGGGGGGGGGGGGCAGGCATCACGAGTTATAGGTCATTAGGAAGTGATAAGCAGGACGTGAGGGAGTGGGTGCGCGTAGCGCGGACGCTTTGACTATGGCTACCGTATACGTGCACTTGACATATGTATATATATACTCGCTCGCAAGCTATAAGCATGTGTATATGTAACAACAAACTGAAGGTCTACAGTATATCTAGGCCTAAATATAAGTCAGTTGCTTACAGCTGGGGAAGTCACTCTTATAAGGTTGTCGTTATGAGCGTTTAGAAATGAGGTCACCCAGTAGCTCATCAATCGTATTAAGGCGATTGGTCGTTGTCACGTGTCCCAATCGCTGCTTAGCCATCTGGCGAGGACTATAATTCCCGTTGATCAAACATTCGTCGGATTGTGTGCTACAGGTCGCTATGTGAGCTTTTGAACGGACGACGTCGACGTTAAACGCTACGTCTGTTCCGGCTTGGCAGGCAGCTAGCGAAGGATACACCCCGGGGCTTGATAGAGTGGCGGGAGACCATTGTGCGCCATAAAAGTAGGGCCCCGCAGAAAATTTCTTCGTATCGGCTGGAATGGAACCAAGTGGCGTTATTCTCAGGTTATATGTCGGCACTAAAAATTCCAAACTTTGTGCCATTGTCTTAATCCCTCCACATTCAAATGCAATGCAGGTCAGTGTAGCCGTAGTGCTAGCTGGAATCCATACTGGTCCCACCGCCACCCGTTCTCCAGAGGCCTTATTCGAATATGTAAACGCATTTTGAGCATAATTGAGTGGGACCGTTCTAAATTTAAATGCGCATTGCAGCGGATCCGATTCCTTCCACTCGCCGATATTGACACTGGCTAGACTGCTACACTGGGTGCGGCTACCGCTGATCAGGAATGCATTAGGTTCGATCACAGCGATATCGTCGGCGTTATCGCAAATAATTCTGGACAGGGTAGACTTCTTTAGCTCGGCAAGCTGCGAGCTAGTGAATACGCCTGGGTTCTCGAAGTAAAACCTGTCTCCGCTCCTCAGCGCTTTGAAAGCGTCTGCGAAGAGGCAGGAAAATGTCGGGCCGATGAGCGATCCGGCCACAGGTTTCTCGGCGAGGCCCATGGGCCATAAATCGGCCGTATCCAGAGAACCGTACGTCATCAAAGCCCTTATTAAGGTGACATCATTTCTAAAGGTTGCTTTGGTTCCAGTCATCCTCTTACAGTAGTTTCTGACCACTGAGTACGGTGGCAGGCCGTGATCCCTTCCACGCTGGATGTTCAAGGAGGCTAGATCTGATCCCGGAGAACCGGGGGACTGGTTCCACCCAGAACCAGATGGGCTTTTCTTAAAGAGTTCGTTCGTTAATGTGTTAACAAGGTACTCGTCCGATCGACGAGAGTTGGTGGTTAGCAGTCCGCGAAGGATTTGGTCCGTGCCGCTGGCGACAGTGTACATGGATGGATTGACAAATGACGATCCGAGTGATATACTTCCGTTGTTCTGACTAACAGGCGTGTAGTCCCGACCAAGGAGGTTAAAGGACGGTCTCACCAAGCTGTGTCCGAACCTGTAAGCTGCGGTAGAAAACTCGGTGGGTATGGAAGGATTGATGAGTGCATCGTACCCGGAGTATTGTCCTATCGAGCTATTGAAATTTTGCTGACCCATGACGGCCGGGAGAAACTCGTAGAAGGTGATTCGCTGTATTTCGGCCCCGACAATCTTTCTCGCTTCTTGATAGAGCTTTTCGTCATTCCAATTCGGATTCATGCTTGCGAGTGCGTTAGCGATGCGGTTGTGTTCACGCATAAAGATTGTGTGCAGAGTAGTAAGTCCGATTTGTTCGTTTACTCTAGTGTCTCCCGCAAGAAAGCATCCCGGGCATCCGGATGGGTCAAGTGGTAGACTAGGCTTAGCTCCTGGAGGGATGGACTGGCCAACTTTAAGTCGTCCCCCACTCAATTCGCGAAGCCGACCTGCAAGGGTTGCATCTGAGCCGTAAATCATAGAGCCGTCGATGAAGGAGGTTATGTCGTTGATCTGTTGTCTGCCGCCGAGTTCGACGGGCGAACTGGACCCGGTGCATGCGGGGACTGAGCGGACGAAGGACAGGCACTGGCCACCGTTCTGCGTGTCGGTTCCAAACTGTTCGTCGCTCATGGGAACACGGATGGGCAAGCAAGTGTCTGTGTCTTGACAATTACTGCACGTTCCTTGCAAGCCGGATGAACGCGTGATGTCGTGGTCCAGGAATTGTCCGAATTGCATCACCATGTGGGAAACACTTGTTTCATCCTGGCTTAGATCGCGCACTATGTTAGTGCTGACCATGCGTGGACTGGGGACTGGAGGGACAAATGGACCGGTTGGTAGGACAGCTTCGGCGTAGTTCTGAAGGTATCCGCGAATCGCGCTTATGCCGTCTTCGTAATACGGTGGTAGTATCCGCCTAAAAGCAGTGGTCGCAGCGCCCCAAAGTGGATTTTGTAGATTGTTGCAAGTACCATCGACTGATCGATATGCATTAACACTCGGACTGTTACAGGTAGGCGGAACGAGCAATCCTCGACAGCCACTCACTTCAAATAGCTCAGCTAATTCTGATGACGTCAGAAGTGTTCCTACTTCGCGGTATACCTCCGGATCCTCGTCGGAAGGGTTTCTCATTTTCAGCAGTTTTCTTTCTGCTCGGCGAACCATTTCCTCGTATGCAATGCGAGCTCTTCCGTGTTCAACAGCCTTTTCCGATGGCACTTTGAACAGTTTGAATAGTACACGCTCCGCTTCGTTTGTCCGAGCCCTCGATCGGAGGCTGGCTATCGTAGCCGCGCTATCCTCGTCCATTGACTGAATGAAGAGCCGGGTCTCCGCAATGGCTTCGTCAATGGCCTGTCTTCTATCTGCGTCCTCCGAACTTTCTGTTAGAATCGCATCACTCTCCTCCTCATAATCTGTATGTGCAAGGGTTCCCGCCACTGCCATTACCAGCAGCATGGCCACGATGAGGGAACCATTTCCGTTGCGCATGTTTCAGGCGAGTGTTTTAACAGGCAGTTAAAAGGTATACCAATAACCGCGTTGTTATGTCCCTTGCATCGCGAACGTGAACCTTTATATCGGGTGGATTGTAAAATGATGATGCCATGATCTGAACCATAACCCTTTAATTCAATTAAGTATAATAATTACTGCATGCCATGGTAGTAACAAATCGGCACTAATCAATTGGTGTATTCACCGTAACTCATGAGGCATGGGAACGGAATTCAGTATATCAATATTAATAGTGATTACTATCAATATTATTCCCTGCATGTTTTAGACGAGTGTAACGTAACTTAATTCCATTAGTCGCACGATTTATGGTGCATGGAAGCTATGTGTGGTTTGAGATCAGACAGACTGACGATATGAACTGTCCCTATAATGGTGTTATTATCATGCAAAAAAATCTTTCATTTGCTAGGGGAAGGTATAAGCAATCAAATTGGTCATTAATAATGAACTAAAATAATCAAAGAGTGTCATTCTATCACTGCAAATAAGTTGGTTGATATGCCAAACCAAAATTGGGTTTCGCGTCTCCACTATACAGCGCAAACCAACCTTGGTTTCGGGTTGAAAGTATTACATGATATTTACTTCAATTACAAACCGTACTTTTGGTTTGGAGATTGAACCCAGTAATTTAGATTGGGATTTGAACCCACACAGTGTGCTTTCCGTACACCATGCAGTTTCCAGATTCATACCATCATATGGGATCGTTGCCACAAAAATGGGCCTAACGCTTTTCATATTTTACGGTTTAGGCCCTGTTTGCGGCAACGATCTGTTTAAGGCGCTGCCGCACTCAATCCGCTTCGAACCGCATTGAATTCGCTTCGCAGCAAACTAGATCGAGTAGCGGTTTGGGCATTACAAAATTATTAAATTAAGATGGCCGCCTGGGGGAATTGAAGAGACCCATACACTGGGCGGGAGTATTGATCGACGTCCTACTCCGACTCGACGGAGTCAGCTGCATCAAATCAATCTACCAGGGGATCGTACGTCTGTACAATGAGTATACGGCTATGCCAAGGCTTAGGAGCTGTGCTAGACGAGAAAAATTAAAAACCCATTTTCATTATGCCGCGCTCTTCGTAGGCTATTCCTACGGTGCGTTATGCATGCTCCATGAACTCAAACCAGCAAAGCTGTACAGCTTATTCCATTTTAACATGCGGTACAGCCAAGACCACGCCCAAAGCGGCTCGATCTGGTTCGCTATGAATATTAAATTCCTAGTGCGGACTCGATCTAAGCCGGATCGATCTAGATCGATGCTGCTCGATACGGTTTGAGGTGTCTAGTGTGGAAGCGGCTTTAAAGGGTAATCGTTTGTGGTTCAAACTAAGACTAACCGATTACTGCCGAAATACACATATCTGCGTCAAAGATGTGTTTACCGTGACCAATGAGTTCTTCCAGGCCCTTTGAAAATTTATACCAATGTGAAGTTACTCATGTTCACGGCTTCAGTTTATGTTGTTGAAAACCTCTTCCTGCTACCTAACATTCCTCTCTGCTGCCTCGTTTAGTTGTTTTTGGACAACTCTATATTAGTTAAACATAAGCATTCCGACGTTAATCGGTTAAATGTGGCTATAAGGAAAAGACTTCTAACAAAACAAACCGGCTGAAGCGAGACTCGATATATATCGCGATATGCGATATTTTTCGGTCATATCGCGATACAAACGTGCATAGGATATACGGAGATAGACGGGAAAATGACGGAGATAGACGGAAATATACGAAAAGTGATTCAGCAGGTGCAACTAGCGTTCGGCCATGCACGCTGTGGACACATACCGTAAATTATTCGCCCGGCCCCATCGAAATATATTTAAACGTGTAACCGCGAACGCTTATAAGTACCTTTTTCGTAGGAGTACATGAGTTTGTTTGATGGAGGGGGGACTACTTTTATAGCGGCAAAAATACAACACGAACCCCACTTTGCATTATGCCACTGAAAAGTGCCTTTGCCCAGCCTTTGTGGTAAGCGCGCGGCTCCATCATTTCTTTTCTGGTTTATATATTTCTTTTCTGGTTTATATATATATATTTATGTATAACTCATGCCTTGAGAAACCCTTCTGAGGTGCGGTCGAGGGAAGGCAACATAAGGCGGGTGGAATTCACAACTCTATACGATATCTCCCTGCCCTACAGTATGATAGGATGGTTTATGTGTTGGTTTTTTGGTCGCCACCACAACAACGCTGTAAATTGTGTGATTATAACAAATAATTGCTCGTTGGATACAGTATCGCAATATTTTACCCATATCGCGATATATCGCGATATAGACCATATCGGCAAAAGACCTTATCGCGGCAGCAGTGCCACAGCACTCAGTGCTAGTTAGTTCGCTGTATATCGAAATGCACGAGTGGCGGAAAGGACTACATAGAGCGAACTAACTAGAATTCCTTCCAGTGTCGCTTCAGTTTGTTTTTTTAGAAGTCTTTTTCCTTATAGCCACACATGTCCTAAAATTGTGGCCATCAGTGTATAACTAGGCTTAGAATTGGGATTTAAAAATTCTGATTTCATCAATAAACTCACCAGACACTTTAGAGATTTATCACGTTATTAAAACAGCTAATTAATTTATTATTATTTTCGCCTTGTAATTAATTGATTGTACGTCTGTATGGTAGGTAAGTTTTTGTGAGGCGATTGCTTTTACATAAATCCTGCCAAACTAAGCCTATCGTCGATTTTAGTGATCTAACAATACGCATGCGCGTCATCCTACTCGTTAGATTGTAACTCGTCTCCCTGCCATTAACCGTTCCAGAGGTCACATGATCTGTTATTTAACTAAGTTATTGTTAATCCACCGGATCACGGGCACGGTGGTCCAGACGCGGACATTAGGTTGTATAATTAGAACGAATAGTTCTATTGCGGTATACGTAATCGTACATTCATATTTTCGTCGAAACAAAAACGGCTGTCTTTCCATGCTTATAGTTCTTTCGCACAACGACCAAATGCCAAAAGAATTATATGAACCTATTCACAAAGTAGTGCGATCATAAACTCTTTCAAATCCGCATAAAAAAAGTAGTCTCTTGACAAATCAGAAGTCCCGCGCATTGGTGTACCGTAAAGACAGCCATTTTGGTGACTTACTTGCAGAGGCCTTTTGCTTCCAATCCGCCAGAGGGTTCGAGCTGTCTTTATTAGCGTACATTCAGTGGTCCAGGTACAGCCTCTTAAGCATGTTTTTTTATGTGGCCATTGCTTTCTTGACCTCTCTTTTATGCCATCAAACCACACGAACAACTTGAATGGTGTGTCCACACAAATCAAGGATGCAAGGTGACCTGTTATGTGATCTGAGTAGTCATTGCAGAGTTTGTGGTTTCAAGATAAAGAAAGCAAAGGAAATAGTGAAGGCTAAACGTGTATTTGACTGTGCTCCACATGCATTCAATTTGCAAAGGCCTTTGGCATTGATATCACCAACGACCTACAAATGAGCCTCCCAAATACTTTCTGTAGGCCATGTTACCAATCAATGGAACATGCTGTTAAGGCAATAGAAGCTAACTTGGTTTCAAAATGCATGGTAAAAGTTTATGACTGGTCTAAGCATGCTGCCAACAATTGCAAGGTAAACATTGTAACCGCATCACCAGCCAAACACTTTACACATGCATATATATATTCATATGCAGGAGTGCACATCATACAGACAATGTTGCTGGACAAAGATAAGCAGGTATCCTGCAAAACAATCCATGGACATAGCACAAACCAAGAACCTTATCCAACACATTGAGCAGATTGCCCCACAAAAACTCATCTCTTCCAACGAACATCCAGCAGTATCTGCCAACCAAGTCCTTTCTGTTGCTGAAATGCTGTTATGTGCCATACTCTTGATCAACCAATACAGCTGTCAGTGATACTCTGGTGTGTACAGGATGTTTGGTACAGCAATTAACAGCTTCTGCACAGACATTGTGCCCTTTCTGTTCTCCACCACATCAACTGACGCCAGAGACCATCAAACCAGCATCACAGATGATACTAAGGTTGCTGCAAGATGTACTGGTGAAATGCATGACATGCAAATGAGATGGGCATTCATTGGAAATCATATCAACAGGGCACTACAGATAGTAATTTATACAAATCTGCCATTTCTTACTGTTGCAGCCATCAAACATAGCAACTCTGTGCTCTTCAGTGTAAAAAACTGCTGAACAATGCCCAGCCCTTATGGAGAATGCAACGGTGTGAGAAGTTCACCACATTGGTTACTAAGTTTGCAACGTGCCATCACCTGGAGGAATCATGTCAAAAAAAGATAACACTCGCCTAGGTAATTCCTTATGTATCTATTACATTTTATACACAGACCTATCGATCAGGGAATTCATGGATGCTTTCACTGCGGCCTTTCCAACAGTACATCGAACAGTGAAAATGCACCTGCTTGAGGATCATGCTACAGAACTAGTAGAGGCAACCCAAATGGGTTTTGGCTTTATGGGCGAGCAAGGGGCTGAAGCCTTCCATGCACAGTTTAATTCTCTGATGATGACTGACGCTGCATTCACAGTGTATCCAGTGATGATTCCATTCCTTGGTATGGGTACTGACCAGCTAGCAGAGAGCAAAGTTGGTGAACCCAGGACAGGTGATAGTGTGAAGTTTGAAGGTGAGGATGGATTCCAAACAAGGTGGAAAGGCTCAAAAGAGTCATGCAGGAGCATTTTCTGAACTTGTCACCACAATTACAGTCCCTTCGACCTTCACAAGCCAAAAGGAAAAAATCTGCGGGGGTTACGTTACATTGAAAAGGTGGACAATAACCTACGCCTGCAATGAATTGCTAATTACCTAGCAACGACACCATTAAGTCCTTAGTTACCACATGCCTTTGTTTACGGCTTCGCACTTTGTTACTGCTTCACGTGGCACTTATAACAAGGATAAGGTTAGTATTAGCATTCCATGCTCTACCAAAAGATGTCAACAACTTGGTACAACAGTTTTTTAGCGCTCGGATTTGTTGCTGGAGACTCGCCTATACGATTGCGGTAGGGTTCAGAAAAGGTCTTGGACTGAACTATCCGCCAGAGGGAACGGCTAAACCTTTTGTGTGCACTTCATAGACAAGGCGAGCTACAATATTTTTGTATTTTCTTAGATGGCCATTGCTTTAGTGGCTTGATAAACCCAGTGGCGTAGCGAGGGGGGGGGCAGGGGGGGACATATGTCCCCGGGCGCAGGGATAAGGGGGCGCCAAAAAGACGAGAGATAATTAATTATCTCGCCAACGCAAAGTCGCGAACGCCGAACGGGCACTTAATGCCACCTATAAGGTAAGAAGGTAAACATCTGCGCATGCACGCAAACTTTTAAATTCCTTTCTAATCCTGGACATTGAAGATACGGTATACAATCGACACCTTCATATTCTGTTTAATACACAGTGTCACGCTTTTACAGTTCGGAATCTCGGATCGCCAGATAACTTGTGAGCGCTTAGGGAAGGGCCGGCTCAGAGAATGAAACGTAGCGGAGCTCAAAGTCGCAAAAGAAGGAAGGTACTAGAGAGTGAAGCAGCAAAATGCAGAAAAATGATGGAGGGTTTTCTCAGGAAGCAGCCTTTTTCTGCAGAATCAGATGGTGGTCATTTTCAGGATGATAAACTCAGGTCTGAAACATCCACTGACGCAAATGAAATTGAAATGAACGACGACAATCATGACTCAATTAATGAAGATAACTCCACTAGCACATTGGACGATGCAAGTTCCTTCTTAGGCAATGTTACCTCTGTGGAGTGCAGATCTGGTAGCACACTTGACATTATAAGTTCTCATGACGTTGGCCATTTGACATTCGATCCAGTTTCACATCTTTCAGTCATACCACAGTCCCTACGAGATGAAATGATAAAAACAGGGTCAATTATGTTTCAGAATGCCTGCGGTCCCTTTTCCACGTCAACTGGCGAACGTTCAATGACACGCTTTTGGTTTCAGCGTCACCTTGCCAATGGAAGTATTGTGAACCGCTCTTGGTTATTATATTCACCACTAAATAAAGTTGCATATTGCTTTTGTTGTTTATTGTTTACATCCTCATCGGCTAATTGCAGATCGGCTTTTGAATTAGGTACTGGGTTCAGCAAATGGAAGAAGCCAGAAAAATTAGTCTTACATGAGAACAGTCCTAGTCATCGCAAATCGTTTACAATGTGGAAAGAAGCAGAGCGAAGAATAACTTCTGGTATAGGGATTGATGCTTGCACTGAAGCGATGATTCTATCTGAAAAACAGCGATGGCGAGAAGTTTTAAAAACTATGCTAGCGTGTATCAAATATCTTGCTTCCCAAAACTTAGCACTACGTGGTCATGAAGAACGATTGAGCGATGACTGTGATAATCCGGGAAACTTCCTTTCTCTCCTAAAACTGATTGGTCAATATGATCCTATTATTTCAGAACATCTGAAATATGCTAGAGACAATCCTAAGTCTGTCTCATACTTATCCCCAGATATTCAGAACGAATTTATCAGTATTCTTGCAAACAGTGTAAGAAATCGATTGGTACAAGACATCATAAAAAGCAAGTACTATGGTTTACTCGTAGACTCAACACCTGATCTTGCCCATCGGGAGCAGTTATCACAGGTAATTCGGTTTGTTGACATTAATTTTGTATGCAAGAAAGTCTGTATCAAAGAAGTGTTTCTGGGTTTTATCGAGTTGCATTCAAAAGATGCCTCTACCCTCGAGAAGGTCATTCTGGAGCGTTTGGAATCTGACGGAATACCTCTGGGTGATTGCAGGTCACAGTGCTACGATAATGCATCTGTAATGGCTGGTCATATATCAGGTCTTCAACAACGGATATGTGCCAGAAATCACCGTGCATTGTTTCTAAACTGTGACAATCACAGTTTGAACTTAGCTGGACTGCACTCTGCCAAACAGGATCCAATTGTTGTGACCTTTTTTGGAACAATCGAAAAAATTTATACGTTTTTCTCGGCCTCAACCCTACGGTGGGAAGAGCTGAAAAATGTGCTTCCACTTGTAGTGAAGCGGGAATGTGAAACTCGATGGAGTTCACGTGCAGAGGCTGTGAAAGCAATTTGTATTGGTCTAGATGAATTGGTGGGATTGCTTGAAAAGTTATTCGATGATACAACCATGACACATGATACCAGAAGTGAAGCACAGATTCTGTTAGCAGCGATTTTGAAATTTGAATTCTTTGTTTTGTTGCAATTTTGGAACACAATTCTTGGAAAACTAGATCGTGTTCAGAAGAGGTTGCAGGATCCAAGCATGAATTTTAAGGATGCTGCAGCTGACCTGAATGGTTTGCAACATAACCTTGCCACTGATGGTGACCAATTGTGCCTTGATGCTATAGAGAATGCAAAGATAAGATGCACAGATTGGGGAATAGATGTGGAGCGTCGGATTAGGAGAAGACGACGAATGCCTGATGAATTGTCTCTGGATGCCGGACTAACTGCCGAACAGGAGATTAAGCGAGTTTTGAGAAGCATTCTTGACAGGCTCCACCAAGAGATTTTAACACGTTTCTCGCGATTGGATGACATGAATTCTAAATTCGGCTTTCTACTTGATGTGACAAATTTACTGAATAGCAATTATGCCCTTGCTCACCATAATCATTGTGTTGAGCTAGGAAAATTCTATGACACTGACATAAACGGGGAAGACCTCTCTACTGAAGTTTGTGATTGCAGGATGCTACTTAATAATAGAGGTGATATTTCTCCAAAGACTCCTATAGAACTTCTGTCATTTATCATATCATATGGAGATGATGTATTCCCGAATCTCCGCATTTCACTCCAAATATTGCTTACAATTGCTGTATCTATCGCCAGTTGTGAACGCTCTTTCAGCAAATTAAAACTAATTTTGTCCTACTTGCGTTCGTCGATGGGACAAGATCGATTTAGCAACCTTGCTCTATTGAGTATAGAAAGAGAAACGTTGGAGTGTATTAACTTTGATGAAGTTATTGACACATTTGCATCAGCAAAAGTCAGACGAATATATCTATAGCAAGAAACAAGTTTCATTTCCGTGTATTATACATGTGAATGATTGAAAATAGCGGTTATATAACACACAGGTACGAATAGCGCGCGCGCGCGGGGGGGGGGGGGGGGGGGGGGGGGGGGCGCCATTAGGGCGTTATGTACCCGGGCGCTCAACTATCACACTACGCCACTGGATCATAAACCACTCGCGAAAGCCCTGTAAATTGCCGCCATGTTATACATTTAATTAAATTTTATGGTACGGTGTGCTCATGACGGACCAGTTTTTTTTTTTCCTTTTGGCTTGTGGAGGTCGAAGGGACCGTAATTGTGGGGACAAGTTCAGAAAATGCTCCTGCATGACTCTTTTGAGCCTTTCAACCTTGTTTGGAATCCATCCTCACTTCAAACTTCACACTATATCACCTGTCCTGGGTTCACCAACTTTGCTCTCTGCTAGCTGGTCAGCACCCATACCGGAATCATCACTGGATACACTGTGAATGCAGCTGTCAGTCATCATCAGAGAATTAAACTGTGCATGGATGGCTTCAGCCCCTTGCTCGCCCATACTGCCAAAACCCATTTTGGTTGCCTCTACTAGTTCTGTAGCATGATCCTCAAGCAGGTGCATTTTCACTGTTCGATGTACTGTTGGAAAGGCTGCAGTGAAAGCATCCATAAATTCCCTGATTGATAGATCTGTGTATAAAATGTAATAAATACACTTTAGATACATAAGGAATTACCTAGGTGAGTGTTATCTTCTTTTTTTGACATGTGTACAGGTGATGGCACGTTGCAAACTTAGTAACCAATGTGGTGAACTTCTCACACCGTTGCATTCTCCATAAGGGCTGGGCATTGTTCAGCAGTTTTTTACACTGAAGAGTACCGAGTTGCTATGTTTGATGGCTGCAACAGTAAGAAATGGAGATTTTGATACAGGTTTGTATAAATTACTACCTGTAGTGCCCTGTTGACATGATTTCCAATGAATGCCCCATCTCGTTTGCATGTCATGCATTTCACCAGTACATCTTGCAGCAACCTTAGTATCATCTGTGATGCTGGTTTGATGGTCTCTGGTGTCAGTTGATGTGGTGGAGAACAGAAAGGGCAGAACGTCTGTGCAGAAGCTGTTAATTGCGGTACCAAACATCCTGTACACACCAGAGTATCACACGACAGCTGTATTGGTTGATCAAGAGTCTTCTGGCATATGGCACATAACAGCATTTCAGCAACAGAAAGGACTTGGTTGGCAGATACTGCTGGATGTTCGTTGGAAGAGATGAGTTTTTGTGGGGCAATCTGCTCAATGTGTTGGATAAGGTTCTTGGTTTGTGCTATGTCCATGGATTGTTTTGCAGGATACCTGCCTATCTTTGTCCAGCAACATTATCTGTATGATATGCACTCCTGCATATGAATATATATATGGATGTGTAAAGTATTTGGCTGGTGATGGGGTTACAATGTTTACCTTGCAATTGTTGGCAGCATGCTTAGACCAGTCATAAACCTTTACCATGCATCTTGAAACCAAGTTAGCTTCTATTGCCTTAACAGCATGATCCATTGATTGGTAACATGGCCTACAGAAAGTATTTGGGAGGCTCATTTGCAGGTCGTTGGTGATATCAATGCCAAAGGCCCTTTGCAAATCGACTGCATGCGGAGCGCAGTCAAATACACGTTTAGCCTTCACTATTCCCTTTGCTTTCTTTATCTTGAAACCAAAAACTCGGCAATGACTGCTCAGATCGCATAACAGGTCACCTTGCATCCTTGATTTGTGTGGGCACACCGTTCAAAATGTTCGTGTGGTTTGATGGCATAAAAGAGAGGTCAAGAAAGCAATGGCCACAAAAAAAAACATGCTTAAGAGATTGTACCTGGACCACTGAATGTATGCTAATAAAGACAGCTCGAACCCTCTGGCGGATTGGAAGCAAAGGGCCTCTCCAAGTAAGTCACCAAAATGGCTGTCTTTACGGTACACCAATGCGCGGGACTTCTGATTTATCAAGAGGGTACTTTTTAAATGCGGATTTGAATTAGTTTATGATCGCACTACTTTGTGAATAGGTTCATATAATTCTTTTGGCATTTGGTCGTTGTGCGAAAGAACTATAAGCATGGAAAGACAGCCGTTTTTTTCCGACGAAAATATGAATGCACAATTACGTATACCGCAATAGAACTATACGTTCTAATTATACAACTTAATGTCCGCGTCTGGACCACCGTGGGATATCGTATGTGCATCGTTACGCGTTCATAGTGATACTACTGGCGTGTGAACAGATCTTCTCTTGGCGGTGCGCGTCCTTTTGGATTTTATTACACAAGGATACGAGCCGTTTATTTATATTGGCCTACTCCGACTGAAGTCGAGAAAGATTGTTTCCAATAAGGTATATTCGCCAGGGGGGGGAAGTGTTCGCCACCTTCACCTCAAACACGGGGGGGGGGGGGGGGGCTGTCCGAATCAGACCCGATACGAAAAGCAGGGGGGGGGGGGGGTTGCTGTCCGCTTCAGGCCCGATACGAAAAGCGGGGAGGGGGGGCGGCTGCGCATGCTTAGCGGAAGAGGGGGAAGTACCTTATATGAAAGGGGGGTTGCAACCCCCAAACCCCCCTTGATCCGCCAGTGAGTATTTCCATATTGCTGTGATGTAATGTACAATTGTATCCAATATGCATATACATGAAATAAATAATGATCAATAAATATGTAATTCATTGTTATTGTTGTTTCCTTGATGCTTTTTGTTAGTGAACTAAGGGAAATGCCTGCAATTCAGCCCAAACAAGCTACAAAGCAGAGCCTCAAAAGGAACAGGTTGCTAAACAACAACGATATTGGCAATGAGTCCTGAACATGCTCACTCAGCGAAAAGTGTTAAGGCCACTCAAAGGTGTGTTGTACATGTACACAAAGCTACCTACTCTTACTACATTTGTACATGGTGTCATGCGGCTGTGCATTATGTACATGTATAAATAGGTCCTGGTACTTCTTGTGGGAGTTTTTAGGGATCAGATGTGTATATATTTAGCAATGCCCTAATGTGCATACCATTAGGGTTGGCTATCTTTGGTCAATAATAACTACGTTTTTATATGAGGCAATAGGGATATAAAAAGCAAGAGGAAAAGAGTTGAATGATAATGAAAAACGGAATATAGTCCTGTATTTAGAGTGTAGCACACATTGTAGAACATTACGTTGTTCATATTCATGTGTTCATACAACCCTTGTTCCCTTCCTTATTTACACCACCTTTGCCTTCAAGTTCTATATCCCAACAAGTTTCTCGTAGAGAATATATTTACTTGTGTAACTACACTATGGATCTGGAGACACTGGATCTGGGGCTCCTCCCCAAATGCTAATTTCACTAATTAATGTTACTATTATTATCCTCAGTCAATCAGAAATCATATGAAGGGTTAAATATGTAGTGTTTATAAGACAACAGTACAAACGCACACAATACATTATGTGTGTGTGCAGGTGGAGGAGGAAGGAGAAGTGGTGCTAGATGATGAGGACAAGGGAGGAGTGGTTGTATCTGGTTGTGTTGTATTCCTCCAAGATCTTCTCACTGCCTGAATGCCTCCATGGAGCCTGTATGCATCATTGTGCTTGGTGTAATGCCTTTTCGGGGTAGCATGCTTTCGTAAGCAGTCAATCCTGGCTTCTGTTCTGTTGATTTCCATGGAGGCATTCCATTTATTGCTTGAGAAGTACGCCCTCTTCGCATCATCATTGTGTTTTTCAACACCTAAGCATATAAAAAATTGCACTGCAGGTTCCATTCAGAATCAGATATACACACCTTGGACTGAAAATATTCGTAGGTTACCATACTGCCTAATGCACTCTGGTACATGGTATACCATACAGTGCATGTACGGTGGTGTAACATGACTCTTTTCGTAACCTCCTGCAGATATTGACAAAGTTATCAATCCATTGCTTTGCCTAATAGAAAATACGATCAATAACAGTTCTCAGTTCTACCTACACCTTAACTTTCTGGTGTATAGTGTCTGGATGAATTGGTACTTCAGCAGATAAGGTGTTGCAAAGCTCTTGAAAGTCCTGCCATCCATGTTAATGAACCACATAACTGATCAGTTAGGCCTTCTGCTTACCTTCCTTAGGTCAAGAGTTTCTTGTATGATTTCATGAGGTAGGACTTCAATTAGTTTAGATGGCAGTGTCTGTAGAATTCAACATATACTAGCAGACTACAGCATGCTCTACATAATAAATACCTTCATTACTTTCTTTCTACCGTCACCAGTAAGGGAGGTCCACTTCAGCTGTTCTCTACCTTGTTCCTTCCACGCATGGAATGTTACACCACAGCTTCTGTTGGCAGTGATTAGGCCATCGAGGTATTGTTTGCTTCGATCCCTTGCAGTTCTATCCATTAATAAAGCCAATGCAATGATGTTGCTCATCAATAGCGTAGTGGTCAACTGGGATTTTTAGCAGTGGCAGGGTCACAGAGCCTTGCCTCGACTGTACAGATACGCATGGTATCGACATGAAACTGTCAATTGTACGATTGGCCATACACATTCATATGGAGAAGCATTGGCTCCGCTGTAACGATCGAGATCGATTCTGCCATGGTCTGGGCACGATACGGTCAACAAATAATTAATGTTGTCGGGTTCCGATGACCACGTTTCCAATTTGCTGATGCGGATTACTTGGCGTGGAACCGGTTTGGGAAGGCTAAAATGTTATACAACTTTCAATACCACTTTTTTTTTGACCTGGTTATTTTGCCCGCATGACCATATTTGGAAACATTTGATACGTCCTTTTTTTGTTGCGGTCATTTGACCCCCAAATATACAAACCCACCATTTGTTTTGGTACACCTTATTGGTTTGATATACTTTTGTCCGCATAGTCTTTTGACATTTCATTGTATTTCCCTAGTACATGTACCTGCAGGTAGTGAACAAATGTATATGAGTTATCATTCTCACCACAACGTTTTATGAATATTAATTAACATCCTCATCACAAGGTTGTTTTGGCTCACTACAACTTCTCAACAGGTTGTAACAAGCTGGGAACAGTTTCAAATACTTCCTAGTGACAAGCCAATAACAAGTTTGTTAACATGGTTCGTACAACCTTGTTAGATGGTTGAAACAACCTTGTGAACAAGGTTGCTACAAGCTTGTCACCAGCTAGCCATTTTTACTTGGGACTATGCCCTCTTCCCCATCACTGTCCCCTCCTCCCTATCACCGTCCCCTCCTTCCCATTGCATCATGTTGTCATATCCTGGCAGATTGTTTTTCCCCAACTGGTATTGTATTCTCAGGGTATTCCAATCTGGTCAGTTGAAAAAAAAACTCCTCTTGAGTGTTAATGAAGTGTGCATACCCAGGTGGTCTGCCAGCAGCTCAGGTTCCATGCTCAGTGGGACTACCAGGGATTGGACCCACCTTGATGAACAGTGTGGCGTACATGGACTGCTAGCCACCCTCCAGGTGACAATCTCAAATGGAAAGCTTTGTGTGGTCATACAATGCCTACAGAATATGCAGACTGTGACATTTGTATTTGGTTATGTACATGTATGGTGTTGTCACAAGTTTGTATGTTTATGTATCAAATGTATTGTAAAAGGGCAAAGAGCTGGTACATGTATTAGAGAAGTAACTCAGGTCTTTGTGGTTTCATATGTACCGCCTATTTAATTAGGAGGGTTATTAGTTGTGGGTTTTATGTAAACTTTAATTTAAGTTCCTTTCGTTAAGTTGGTTTAATATTGCTTACACAGGTTTCCTTGCAATTTTGAAATCAACACCCAGATATCCAAGATTCAAACATACCATCATTATAATAGATTTAGAGGCTACTGCAAAATTGAATACCTCTGTTATCCAATAACTTTGATTATAAGGTTTTTTTTACTCCGTCTTGAATAATTTTGATTGAAAATTTCCCATACATTCCTTATTACTAAATGCAAAAATATATATGATCGTTAAAGTACATCATCTGCAGACTTAAATACTTAAAAAGTAAAGTTAATTAATGGTTGGTATCAACAATAGTTGTGGAAGTTCTAGGAGTGAAACACTAATTCACCATGTGAGAATATTGTTAAGTATTACATGTACTTGTTTCATTGGTTTTTGTGTTTCGAATGATTAAAAAATCATGCATGCAATTGTGCTGGGGACAAACATTAGGTCACTTCACCGCTACTTGTTTTATGCTGATGTAAATGCAAAGGACAGTGCACGTCCTGGGTGCAAAACACAAGAAGTACTGTGGAAACGTAGCGTAAATACAGGACATGCATGTAATTGTATTAAAAAATAATATATGACACATTCCATGAGAATTTTGGACTTGTGGATTTATAATATTATGGGAGGTGCATTGGCATGAAAATTGTATTTAACTCTTTGAACGCCAAGTTCGTTTATGCATGCAACACACAAACGTTACACCATTCATGCATGATTTAGATCTTGCTTGCAAGAATGTGTTGACAAGTCACAACTAGATGATGCATGCGTATGCTTGCTGAACTTGTAGCCATTTAAGTACATGTACGAAGTATTCTCGCACTACCTAAAGAACCCCATTATTCGAATGACCTCACTTCACTTCACTAATGCACCACTTTATGTACTCTAAGAACAAGAATGTGTATCCCAGATCAGTGTAGTATATGTCACTCCTCCACCTTTTGCTAACTCGTATTATGGATTGTTGCAACAAAAGGTACCAGCAAGTTACAATTTGGACACACAAAATGTGCTTACACCGGGCCCAAATATGTTCAAATTTTTTTATGACAATGAGGTTACTTACAATGGTCAGTATTGCACTTGTATCGTCTACAATGGTAATCAAGGTGATTTTGATCCACACCACATGCATGAATGGTGAGGCAGATTATTGTCATTTAGTGAGCATGTATGCATATATGCACTTGGCGTTCAAAGAGTTAAGAATTTATAAGTACCAGACGCATAAAGTACAAAGCAAATCTCATTACATCTCATGAAAACATACCTCCATGAATAATCAGTTTCCACCGAACAAGTTTATGGTGACCATCCAGATGCCTAGATGTAGGATTATATAATATCCAAATATGCACTGGACAAAGTGGAGCAAAATGCTAAAAAGGGTTTTAGTGGAATGCATGAGTATAAAAATCTGTTGCCCAAAAAGTTTGTGTTGGTTGTTAGTTGCACTTCATTAGAAGATCTTATCACACCTAACACATGCGACAAAATAGCATTTTATAAAATAGTAAAACTTGATATATACATGTACAGCTAAGTCTAATTGATGTAAATCTAACGGGCAACAATCTTTTATTATTGCAGCATCACTCTGGGTGTTCTAAATTAGCCAACAGTTTTGTATTGTGCAATACAAATGAAATATAAGAGTGCAGCTACATGTCTATATGGATGCAAATATTGAGATTGAGTTATTCAAGTCTACGCTAGTGGTTGAAATCTTTAAATACTACACTGGTGTAAATTTAAACAATTGCTATGTGATTGACTTACCACAATGCATTAGGACCTGGTACATGATAAGCTCTGCGATATGTAACAGTAGTAAAGCTTCGTAACATTCTCCCCAGTGATCAATACAGTGAAGAGATTGTAGAACTCTTGTTCTTTGAACATATATTTGTCTTGTACGCAATGCTCCAATAACCATTTGCACACCAATATCAGGAGTAACCTAACAAAAGAGTGAAGTATTTAATATGAAAACCTTATTGCAGATCAAAACATGTGTACCTGTAAAATTTCCGAAATAAGATGATCAAGCTGGTCATCTGTGAGTTCACTAAATAAGCTTCCACGAGGCAAATTATATTGCTGACGATACCTTCTCAATGTCCGTGACGATACATTAAAAATCCGAGCCATGGACTCATATGTGTAGACCAACTCCATCATTTCTTCAATCTGGCTTGCTGGAATCAAATAAGGTGGTCTTCCAAATCTGGGTTGTGAATATTCCTCTAGTACCTCTTAACAACAACACTCTTTCCTCAAAATGGTCAAAGAACGTTCTCATTTGAGAAACTAATCCATGCGCTTCTTGAACTTCAATTTCGCCAGCAACGTCTTGCAATTGCTCAGCGGATGTGGGTCCAGTCAATAAAGAATGAAAAAGACGAAAATAATTTTCCAGCGTTGTCAAGAGGGAATCCGCAAGTCGCAAGTCATCAGTATTCCAATTTAGCTGAAGCACCTCTAAGAAACCAGCAATGTTCTCTATACATCTGCCAAGGAAGAAATTCCACGTTCGGATTGCATTCCTTCAAAAGCGCGCTTTCATTAGAAAAATGGATATACATGTAATTTTTAAGTTAGCCTATATTGTGATAGCATTATTGACGTATACCGTACACAATGTACACGGTTACACCTACAAAATTACAAAACGAAGGCGCTCGAAGCACTCTCGAATCAGCACCTAAACAATGATCCGACCTCAAGGTCCAGCTCTGACATATGTATGCATGGCCTTATAAAATTCGGAGATGCGTCACAATCCTATCAGGGTCGCTTACAGGTCAGCAGGACCGGGACTAACATATGACTATACTAGTAAGCTTAATTTGCAACGGAGTTCTGTATGACCCTGCTAATAATCTATGCTTGAGCTTAAGCATGGCCTTTGTCTTTTCAAACTTCTGGAGGAATGGGGATATTGCTTTGCCACCTTGCTGCGTCCCTTCTTTGCTCTTCCATAATGTGCATGGTCACACTGTCCATTATAATTACCTTACCATGGACATAGCTGCTGCTAAAGCCAGCCTCCCTGTCAGCTGAATAACCAACTACTGCGTTTGGTATGCTTCTGTTGATTTTTATGTCACTCATTTGTGTATCAGATCATGCATGAATTACCCTCAAAAATAATAATAAGGTATATAGATACTGCATGGTGCAATACCTTGAAGAAAGAGGGAGGTTTGTTTCTGGCAGCTGGTGTCAAATTGCATCTGAATCTCACATTTCATCACATCAATCCAGGTTCTTTGGTAATTGTGCCCCACAGAACACCATTGGGCATGTCACAGAAGCCACATCTGTTCAGCATGACTCCCGTCTCTTGAAGGCATTTTATGCATTATAGTACTAACACTTCGTCACATTCCCTCTTATGCTTTGCCTGCATTCGCTTGTCTTTTACAACACCCTGTAGGCATGGATCAAGTTCTTATTGTGCCTAAATGTTATCTACCATAAGCCTATTGACCTCTTTGGTTCAATTTTGTTTTGTGATATAACCCCAAACTGGCCTCTTCCACCAAAATAACTTGCGAGTTACGAGTGGTCCCTCGCGAGTACCCACACGCACGCACGCAAAGCACACGCGAGTACCCACACGCATGCACAGCACACGCGAGTATCCACACGCACGCACGCAAAGCACACGCGAGTATCCACACGCATGCACAGCACACGCGAGTATCCACACGCACGCACGCAAAGCACACGCGAGTACCCACACGTTCTGCACTCGCAAATTACATACATGTGATAGGCATACGCGTACGCGAGTACCTAAAGATGCTGCTGTTTGTTTTTATTTTATAAATAACCAACCTGCCTGGCACCCACAGTGAATTATCAACTTGAAACGATCTAATACCTGCACTAAGCGCACGAGAGATCGACCGGCAGGACTATATCTATATGCTAAAGAGCTAGATCGACTAAATTAATTGGGTGGGACTGGGTACTCAAGCTCTTCTATACTGAATTAGTATTCGATTACAGTTTATTACACAAAAACAAATAACAGTAGGATAAAGAGGGCGTTTTATTCTGGTTTGTGTTGACAACCCAGGAATTTAGTCTGATGTAGAGATACCAGTCCCTGTAGGTACATGTAAATGCACAAGCTGATACATCCTATCTACTAATGATGCATGGCTCTGGCCCTCACTAGGGTGACGTAAAGATGCCATAAAAGACGGTTACTTCAAAGCGACCGTAATAATTGACCAAAACAGAAAGTGTGGGAGTGTGACATGTACCATTCTGTATTTCCTCTATACATGTTACTTGTGATGTGACTGTGAGGACAGCAACCATAACACACCATCATATTATAAATGTATGGACAATTAATATCATAAATGAGAACCACATCAGCCACCATCAGGTATTCATTATAAAGGACATATGGCCATGTACATAAGAACAACAATGTCCTGTAGAGTATTCTTACAACAGCAGGTGGCGGATTGGGCCTGAGTAAAAATGATTGCATGCATGCACTGATAAAATAACCTCTGTCATGGCAATGACATTTTAAAAAAAATTAGAATGTGTTTCTTGCTTACATAAACACCTACAGTTGACAATGTTCATCACTCCAACCATAGGGCAATGTGAAGCCACACCTGCATTAGGTATTACTCTAATTAAAAGACAACAAATCACCAGACACCAAGGATACTGGGCTAACATTACCTCGGAATAACCTCTAATTAGCACAGGCCTTTGGCATGGGTACAACACAATAGCCGCAAAGGCTATAGGTACAACCTAGCTGCTGAGGCTACCAGCTAGCATAACACCCATGCACAGGCACTGTTCTACATGATAAAAATGCACATGTTTGATGCCCTGTCTTAGCTTACAGTCAGCATGACATCAGTACAACCCAAAACCCGTCCTGGACATAGAGACTGTTGGTAGGAACTAGGTCACATTGTACCTGTGTTCATGAACTGCCCCTAATTTGATACAGGGAGGTGTTTATAAGGTCTTTGGGTCCCCAGCCCTTACATAATGGAAACGTTCTAAGCTACCTAGACAAAGACGTCATGGTAATAAGACTGGTGCCAATACACAAAGCTTCAGGGACATTGGGAGAGTGTTCCTGAGTGTTTTCCTGACATTGCTATCAATGCAATAACAATACCATTGGTATGCCCTATGTTCATGCACACGTTTCAAGACCTGTCTTAGCTAATTGTCAGCATGACATCAGTACAACCCAAAACCCATCCTGGACATGGAGACTGTTGGTAGGAACTAGGTCACATTGTGCCTGTGTTGTGCCTGTGTTCATGAGCTGCCCCTAATTTGATACAGGGAGGTGTTTATAAGGCCGGTGTAATATAACTATCCCCTTCTACATGTGACCTATTCTGCAAGTATTTTGCTATTCTCGTACCCAGACCCAAAGTCGCAGCTGCAGATTAATTACATCAGCGCTACGCGCCCCGCAGCTGCGTGTGGGTCTGGGTACGAAACTATTTCCACGCTGTGGTACGAATTCAATTTTCGTGAGAGGATATGCTTTGTTCTGATAGCAAGTGTCAGATGATAATTTTATTTGCGTGCAAAAACAGTGCATGCCATTAATCATACGAGACCATATGTTAAAACTGAATATGCGTGTATGCATGTTTATTGATTGATCAATGCTGAAAAATACATTGAACATCGCCACAGACCTTTCGCAGGGTCGGTGGGCGGGGGGGGGGGGGGGGGGATTTGCTATGGCTACTATTGGTATGCCCTATGTTCATGCATACGTTTTAAGCCCGTCTTAGCTGACTGTCAGCATGACATCAGTACAACCCAATGGTAGCCATTGAATAATATTAATAGTTATATCATATTGACGACAGCTACAGGTGAAAATACCCTTCATGATGCTTATAAAGCGACCCTGTTAGTGACAGTTACATGCAATTTGCATGTTTTTACCAAAGACAAAGTGCATAGAATAAAAGGCGGTTGGGGCCGGGTTTTTTTCCCCACAAGGTCCCACACTAGGGGCAGCTTATAGTGGTTCTATTGCTGGTTTGAAGGCCCCCCCCCCCCCCCCCCCCCCCAGCATGTATTCCTGTATCCGCCCCTGGTTTCCCAATTTTCCGCAAAAATTACACGGACTCAAATCCGTTCGTGAACAAATATCTTGCACGTGTTCTTTCTTGACAAAGATGAACTCGAGGTACCGTTTTCAACATTCGTTTTAAGCAGAGCGTCAACGACCGGAACAATTGCATTGTCCTTCTTTGCCAGATCCAGTAAGAGAATTACAAGCTGCCTCGCGATCGGACGCTCCAGGACCCTCACGACCAAATCCTTATATTCATAACACACCTTCATTTTTAAATCGGGCGCAGGCGTCAACATTTAGTGCTGATATTCAGAGACCTTTGCGACTGCAGAATTCATCCTACACTTTCTCAACTCAGTCAACTGATTATCCATTTCAATCCAATCCTTCGACATCAACACAGTTTGTTAATAGTTCACACCAATCTCAAGAGATGTGCAGTTGCTTTCCTGGATTGTACAATAGACCGAGAAGTATAAAGAAAAGAGCTGTGCCGTACAGTACCAGTAGACCTCATCAAAAGAAATCGGCTGTAAAAAAACTTCTTACGCAACATCGCTTTGGTGTCTCCTAACGAAACAGTAGTACCAAAAGGGAGCATCAGGCATGAGCTCTACGACCATGGACGTATCATAGACATGTTTGAATTCAACGGAGCCTGGGATGCTATCCAGACAACGGATGCCTTAAAGCGTGCATTTTCCGCAGTACTGGGCCGGATTCACAAAGTCCATCATCAAGGTAGGTTTATTGTCAGACACAGCGAGGGCTGGATTATAAAAATGGGATTTATAAGGAAATATCTATTTTATCGGACTACATGTGTCTTGGCCTACTTTCAGATTTAGATAATGCATGTGTTTACTTGTAATAATATTCACAGTAGGTTGTATACACAAGACCTGATGGTAACGGCTCACTAATAAGACCACCCAGGGACAATCAGATCTTGTGGTAAAACTCGCTAATACGACCTTTTCTGCTTAGATGATAGAGTAGGGGATTGGCAAAGGTATCACGGACAATCCGAGTAAAACCACAGATACCATGTAAGTGCTGGTAGGCCCTCTGCTACTACAATTGTTCTGTACAAATAGACTTCAAACAACACTTGCATTTAATTATGGAGTTGAAGTCATGTGTGATCTATTTTCTATTTTTTAAGTGTCTTCTTATAGTAACATTCCTGTACTGCATGCTTAATCCCAGGCATTGGCCAATGGAAATCAGTACCCTAACAGTAATCCATAGTTTGACAATCCCTGGCATATCCACCAATTTTACAGCCGCTCCATTGTTTTGACTCTGCTGCATTGATACTAGGGACCCTATATCTGCCTTCCTATCTGCCTCTGTCACTGCCCCTTCTCTGCCTCCTTTAATTATCTGCTCCTGTCACTGCCCCGTCTCCCCTCTCTGCCTCTATCACTGCCCCCTCTGCCCCTATCACTGCCCCCTTTGCCCCTATCGCTGCCCCCTCTGCCCCTATCACTGCCCCCTCTGCCTCTATCACTGCCCCCTGTGCCCCTATCACTGCCCCCTCTGCCTCTATCACTGCTCCCTCTGCCTCTATCACTGCCCCTATCTTCTGCCTATGTAAATGATCCTGTCAGTTAAGCCTCTTCAGTTACTAACAGGCAGTGAGAGAGGCAGGTATCAAAGGGAAGTGACTTAGGCAGATAAGGGCAGGAGTGACAGAGGCAGATACATGTAGGAGCAGTGAAAGAGGCTGTGATCTAGTCAGATGTGGATCAGGACACTGAGTCGCTTTTGTTTCTTTCATTGCACATCCAAGTTTTAATTATCTTCCACCCATACATGTGTGTGCAAAAATTCATAACTCAGCCTAAAAGCATAAGTTGAAGAAAAAAAATTCATAGCGGCACTTTTCAACTCCTGTACTACTCATAACAAATTTTTAAAAAGCCTACGGCAAGACTACAACTATGAAACTCCCCACAAAAGCATAGTATCGTAATTCATGAACCTACCACTTACTAGTGAGTTTCCTGCCTTTCGAATTCGAAATGTGCTTTGATTAGAATACCTGATTAGCAGTGAACAAAAAACAATGTACATGTAACAAAAATAACGGCTGGAACAAGGATGAACAATTATTGTAAAGCAAGCTTAGAGCTGGCTCGTGTGTGCATAGGCATTGCTAACTCCAGTAGTATGGGATTGTCGTTTTCCCCCGCAATCGAATGCATGGTGGTTGTTACAGCTACTAACTGTATTAGGAATCCACTTCATTGATCGCCTGTTCAGAGAAAGAAAGGTACACACAAAAACGCCCCCCAAAATTTACGTACCACTGGTCTTATTAGACAGTGGTTGGATTGGCAAAGTGGTCGTATGATTGGGCGGTTTAGTGGTCTTATTACCAGGTGGTCTTATTTGTGAGCCGCTACTGTACATGTACACATGATTTGCAGATGCACGTAAGTAGAGAAGGCATCAAGCTATATATGCCTGTCAATTAATAATTAGCACCTATGTTTGAAATTTTAAATAATGCCCCAGTTGCCCTATCCCTTAATAGTCTGATGTAGCCACACCCTCGTGCTTTGCAGAGGGTCTGGAGACATTGCTATACCAAATCTGTTCTGTTTAGTTTTTAAATAATTACAAATTATTAACATTACCTTACCTTACGAGGAATGTAATTACAAATGTAGATACTGGAAAGGCCTGCAGCAGATGTTGCTAAATACGTTTAAAAGGAAGCTTTTGTAGCTGCAATAACAGGTCTGACTCATCATTCCAGGTGTAGAAATTTCAGAGACTGTAACACTCAACTCTGGCATGTTATATAAGTTCATGTAACATAATTGCATTCATCGTAACGTCTCCAGACCCTCTGTAAAGTGTGAAGGTGTGGCTTCCACTGAATATCATTGCTCTTGTTCAATTTTGATTTGATTGTCTCAATTAACAAAGGTGATAAGAAAGGAAGAAAAACGCACTCATTAGTTGTCTGCAACATAGGGGTGGGGGAGGTGTCACCGGAACTCAGCCTTTTCTCATCACACACAGTTACGTTATAATTTAGCTACAAGAACATCTGAAAATATGCTACACAGCGCATGTGATGCCATATTGTATGTTGCATATGTGACTGGGGTCAGGGAAAGCTAAGCAGGTACGGCTTGTACAAGTGGTAAGTAATTAACACAATATCCATTAATTTATATGAACATGAATAGTTAAGCATACAAGTCAATCAGTTATATTGACTGGGTTACTGTGTAAGAAGCAAGAGAATATGAAGATCTACATCCATATAACTTATTTATGATGACCTTTTTTTAGATTCACTGTCATGAGAGCTTGCTATGGTCGTCTACATGTTCCAAATGTTATGTCATTTATGGACTCCTGATAAAATTAAGGCCCTAACACCTAATGGAGACTTATATCTTCAAGCAACATCGCCACTAAAAAATAGAACAGATGAGGATAAAGATGAACTTGAAGATGCATCAGGCATTAGTAACGAAGAACGAGATAATATGTGGGAATCCAGCAAGGATACCTCAGATACAAGTGAAAACACACCAATGAATGAAGAGGTACATGCATGTGGTTATGTTATTATTACAGTCCAATCAAATCAATTTGCAAGTTACTAAAACTTATCTTTAGCTTCAAGTTCTTTGTTTGGCAAGTTCAGTCAAAAATATTGCCCTTGGGATTTGATTGGAAATATTGAAAGTAAATAACAGGGTTAACTATGTAATGAAATAAACATGGAAGATTGTATAAATGCTTATATGCACTTGTTTTCAGTCAGATTCAAAAGAGGCCAATGGGGATAGGTTAGGATTTGGGCAAGGATGACTTGCCAAACTGTTTTAAAATCAATAAATTGCCAGTTAATTTACATACTTCATGATCTAAATACATGTACAATGTCAAAAGTTAAAGGAATTGTATCGCAAAGCAAGGAAACTTGCTTGGTGATCTGTGCAGTTAATCCATGTAGCTGTAAGTAAGACAATTGGTCTGTAAAATTATTGCCTAAATTCAAGTACTTTGGTGTCTGCTTGCATTAAAATTGTACGTGAAAGGAGCGAATAGACCACAGGCAGGTGGGAGTCTAATTAAGAATTGTGTCCTTATCATACACTAGGCAACATGTAGCACATATTAGCATTTTTGTAAATATCTTGTATAACATCATAAACTAATGCTTTATGAACTTATGGTAAGATTCATTGATTTGCAATTAAGAGTAAATTTATCATGACTGTTGATTAAAAATTGTAATGAGATTTAGTGTTCCTTAATAGGGTGTGTTCCACATTTGGTTCCTTTGCTCTAATTAAAGATGGGTTGCAGCTTTAGCTACTCAACGTTTCTTAAAGTATTGAATTAATTGAATTAAATGTTAATTTAGAGGTTTAAATTTGGCCAGTTGGAATTATTGAAATGTAATAACTGCTTTCCTTCATTGTTAACCTTTTTTAACTCCAGACGTCCTACACATAGGAAGCAGGCTAAATTTCATATTTAGCAAACCCATATGAACAGAGAACAAACCAAAAACTCATTGTACTGTAGAAATGGTTATCAATTCAGAAAATAGTGGTACTTAATTGCAATTCTTGAATGTCAATTGTCAAATACAGTCAATAAGTACTGCATTGCCAGAATAACAAAATTAAAAGAAGACAGATATTTTGCACTAAGCAAATATAAAAGTACATTGCAGATTTTGAATGTGCTAGTTCCACAAGGGTTTGAAAGATACGTATTTGTCAGTCACATGTTACTGGAATAGTCGAGTGAATGGACAAAATATTGAAAACCTACAGTATGTTTTCAGTACAAATGGCAAAACCAATAAGGGTTAAAACACCGCCATAGAATGTATAAAGTAATCCACACATCAAGCTTAAAAAGTATTCAATACTTGTCATACATTTTTTTCTGTGACATGTGACAAATAAATTGTCTATAAAAATATATAATAATCCTTTTTTTTGCATCTTGCGACCAAGGGTGTGATTTAATCAATAGATTGACAGTTGGTAAATTTAGCATGATAGTGTCGTCAAATCAACAGTGGATAAATGGATGCATTTCAATTTATAAAGAATTTTCAAATATTGGTTCTACGTGTACAACTTGGCTCTGGAGATTAAAGGCTAATGTTGCACACTTATTGATAGAAATTAGTGGAGACTTTGGAATTGCACACTTTGGACCAACATATACATAGGTAGTACATTGGGTGTTCGATTATAAGACCAAAAAGTGCCACTATCGATTGGTCTAAAATTGATTAAGAACCATGGTGGGTTACTTTACACCCTACAAATTGGTTTTGGTTTAGTGAACAAGAAATATACGGTACGTACCTTCTTACTTGTTATAATCATAGATGCAAAGTAAACCACCATGTTTCTTAGTCAATTTTATACAATCGATAGTGGCACATTTTGGTCTTATAATCGAACACCCACTGTATCCATAAAACATTTGAACGGCATTCCGTTTGAACCCTTAACTATATTCTGTAAGGTAGTCGCACTGCAAGAAAGTATTTTGAACCTTTCATTGTTGAGATGTAGCTGCAGAAAGTGTAGCTAAAGGAGGTGTAGCTGCAGAATGTGTAACTGAAGATGGAGGTCTAGCTGCAGTAGGTGTAGCTGCAATAGGAGGTGTAGCTGTAGTAAGAGGGGTAGGTGTAGCTGCAGTAGAAGGTGTAGGTGTAGCTGCAGTAGGAGGTGTAGCTGCAGTAAAAGCTGCAGTAGGTGTAGCTGCAGTAGGAGGTGTAGCTGCAGTAGAAGGTGTAGCTGCAGTCAAATGTTAGCTTTGTCTTATGTTTTGACATGGTTTGCGTACTTCCAATAAGGTCAATCGTAACCAATCAATCACACATGTGTCTGAGTTTCAGAAACAAAATATATCCATGAACTAAACATACTAACATACTTAAGAATATAAATTATTAACTCTTGACTTCAATGATTTCATGCGTTATGAGTTGACCACAATTCTAACCACTTATGTAAACAATGACTATTATCCTTTTCTATGTAAGAGCCTTTATGACCTTTTTTTTAACATGCACAGCTGGCATCTATCGCTACCCTCCTATCTTTCAAATTCAGCTTAGGAGCAGAAAAGTAAGTGCCAATATCAATTTGAAGCATAGATTTTACTACCAATTATAAACGGACACTTTTCTCATTTTTTCTTCATGATTAAATATTCCTGTGCCTAATTTAGTAACATCAACTATAGCTGGATGTTTGTGCACATAACATGAGAATTTCATCTCTCCTGCCAACATGGGTGTATATACAAATGGCCTAGGTGGATACATCAGTCCTACTGACACCGCTACTAGTCCACAATTGAATGAAGGAAATATTTCTATAGTTTTCATGTCTCAGTGCCGGTCACTACAAATCTGTGACTGAACCTGGAAAAATTGATAGAGCTAGGGTTCATAGTATATCATGGCAGCTAGTGGTTCTTGCCGAATTATATAAAACAGCATTGGCTAGTGTTCCGTCATTGCACGGGGATACCATTTAGTAAAAAATTAACGTTTGTGCTTATTGTTATGCCTGATAACAATTTTGGCTATTACTTTGAATGAACACAGTAGTCAGTGTACTTAGTGAATACGTCTTTGTGCTATCATGTGTGTATACAAGTATATAGTACATTACGCCAATGCGAAAGGTATTTTTATGCGTCCAGCTTGCTTAGAGGCCCACATGCAGCCTTGGCTCTGCTGGAGCTAGAAGCTCCTTCATTGGCAACATGCGTCTTTGCTTCGTGACCCTTACTTGCATTTGCAGACTTGCGCACACAGGCTACAGGATGTTGGCTTGGCTGGTTGCTGCAGGTACGCGAGTGGGTAAATAAAAGAACATGATATGTTGGTCCACTAAAAAAATGTCGAGACCCGGCCACCAGTTAGCGCACATGAAACTGTGAAGGCTGGGCCTGGCTATATAATGTTATCAGGTCTGCTTGCCTCTGTTTCAAGTACACATTTGTCGTCACGTCTGAGGCAGAGCATGATTGTGACGATCGAGATCAATGATTGATGTGCAGGGGGAAAAAGCGATGACCAGAATTGCCGTGGTCTGGGCACGAAACAGTCAACAACTCATTAATGCCGTCGGGTTCCGATGACCACATTTCCAGTTCGCCGATGCGGATTACTTGGCATGGAACCGGTTCGGGAAGGCTAAAATGTTATGCAACTTTAGATACCACTTTTTTTTTTTGACCTGGTTATTTTGCCTACATGACCATATTTGGAAACATTTGATACATCCTTTTTTTGTTGCGGTCATTTGACCCCCAATTATTTCTAGATACAAACCCACCATTTGTTTTTGGTACACCTTATTGGTTTGATATACTTTTGTCCGCAACGGATTGCCATAAAAGGCAAATACAAATCCAAGAACAGCTGGAGTCTTAGAAGTCTACTGATTGATGACTGTGTTGCTGTATTGCTTGTTTTGCACGAGTCCAGATGCATATAGGAGTTTTTGAATGAGCTTCTGTACCCGCCAACTTTTTCAAGCAGCTCATCAAGTGTTATTTCTATTTCAGATGATTACCTGGATTGGACAAAGCACACGTATACAATACAAATGGAGTCTCGATTATAGGAGATGATAGTTATTGTCATTGCAGAGCGGTTTGTGTCCATGCATGCACTCGCGCTATGGGTGCAGTTCCCGTAATAGCTAGTACAGGACCACTGCATATTACAGATCTACCATGCATAGTGTATAAACAAAAGAGGTGCAGGTAACTGGTTGGTCCGCGAGCCTAATAACGAGAGCTGGTGAAAACAGTCCTCTTTCGTATAGTGGAATCCTCTTTCTATGGCGGGCATTTACCAGTCACAAACTTTACACCTGATTTTGTATTCAGGTTAGATGCGCGTATTTTATATAGAAAAACCACCCAAAAAATCATATCCTAACAGTATTTGCCTATGCACAGAAGTATCACCCATCTGTCACCATTTATAGTATTAACTTCCCACATTTACCAGATCTTGTAAGCACTTCTCCATCACACCTTGCCAAATGGTTAAAAAACACTTAACATTTCGTCTTGAAGATATCTCATAGCAGAAAGCTCGGTCATGGCAGCGATGTCGTCGGAACTTCCATTCTTTCTGCTGTCACACGCCAATCTCAAAAGAAAGAATTACACAGCCAGCTTTTTTTACCAACGAATCACGTGCGTAATGATTTCGCCAGTGATTCGTGGGCGATATCGCAGGCGTAACTGAAGCGTTAGGCGACGGACGTGATTCATCTTTATGAGTCGTAAATGATTCGCTCGACCAAGACCACGCCCAAAATGAAGTAGTGCCGTTACAGCTTCAAAATGAATCGGTTGTGATAATTTAGTTTGATTCGGTCGAAAAAGCAAACGTCACTGTTACGGCGCTTAGTAATCACATGCGATTCTGTTTTATTAATACCTCATATTAACTCGGTCGGATTCATTGTACGAACACCAGCACGCACCCACGGGCTAGGCGTTCTTATTGAAACATTTAAGCTCACATTCTGTGATCGCTAACAGCATAATCAGGACCACAGGCATTCACAGCTGTGTAAAAGAGGTGTATCTAACAGGTTTATTTTATTATCGCTTAGGATTATGTTTGACCCATATTAAATACCACAGTGGTGCACGGGTATTATAAGCTTGTTATCCTGCATGTCAATTCACCGCTAAATCAAGTTGTATACTATCAGAAGCACTGCAGCGCGAGTAACGGCCATTGGCCTTCGGAAGCATTATAGTTGCACGATGCAGTATGTTGTTGTACTTATTTCATAGAGGTAATGATGATTCATTGAAAAAAAAAAAGGAATACAAGAGAATATATATGGAATAATATATAACTAAGATGAAGGTTGATCTGACAGAGTATAAATGGGTCCAATCAATAGGAAGTGAACATGCGCATGCATGGCGTCACTATAGTGCACGTGCCTCCTCTAAGCCCTCCATGGTGTCAACTAATATACCTGGACCACAATGAGCATAGTCAAATGCATCATCATCTTCTTCAATCCCAACCCATTCATCCTCAGTAATGGACTGAAAGTACTTATCCAGCCATTGCCTGAACATCTTATGATTTGCTTGCTTTTTAGAGCTGCAGTGACGAATGAAGGTTCTCTATGCAGTGAAGGAACATGCATGCATGGGATTGTAATAATGTAATATTCTACTTTATCAGGCTGCTTGTAACTTACAAAAAGTGCCAGGTGGCGTCTGTACAATACCAGGTTTACCTCCTGACTTCCATTCATACTCGCAATGATGTTATTAGCAAGTTCTTTCGTTGACATGTTGCAGGCTACTGGAAACGGATGTATTCCCAAACACTGCCAAAAATATGACATAATTTAATTACATTAACTACACAAAACAACATACTTTTCTCCGTTCATCAGTACGGAAATCTGACAATTTGGCAGTGCAGAAGCGAAATGCTGCATCAAATTTATGTCGTTCGTCATTAACCACTTGCTGTGTCAATACCGTTGTGACTGCAACCTAACTTGCACATGCACACGTATACGATAGCAAGTAAATAACACAATGATTGAATTACCCTGATATCATCTTCTGTCGTTTCTCTCCGTAACGAGCTGCAGAACAACTTGGCTACCTCAATCTTCAGTAGTGCCTGTATTAATTGGTCCTTTTATAGGAGAAATAAAGTTGCAAATTTACTACATACTTCATATCGACTCCCTCGAATCGTAAATGAATCTTTCATGTTCTTTTTAATAAGCTCGGTGAGGTCATCCAATGACTTTTTGGTCTCTTTCAAGGCGGTCTCTATATTACGGAGTCGTTGATCCACCTGATTGTGTTGATCAGCAAAGTTACGCAATATTCGGCTCAGATCGCTACCAGCAGCCGTGGAACCACTCGCTGAGGCTGAGCTCGAGAACGCTTCCATTGGTCCATTGGAAGCGTTCTCTACGAGCTCAGGGTTTGGAATCCCGGTAGTCCTTGGGTATGGAGGAAGGGATGTTGCCAAAAAACTATCGCAACTTGCAGTTTCTTGTTGTCAGCTTGAACTCGTTAGCGAACCACTTTGTCTTGGTGGGCGTGGAAGGTCCATTTCTGGGTGACTCGTCTCACGTGACTGATTTGAAATGGCCGAACGGTTTTACTGTGCTTTACACAGGAAAAAATTTCTCATTCCCAACCATGGTTTTATCTTGGGTTTTGATCTATTCCCATTCCCAACCATGGTTTTCATTCCGAATTCCGTCAATAGTTAAAAAAAATCCCAGATGGGAATGAAATTACCATCTACGGAATATGTATATTCCCGGATGGGAATGAAATTACCATCTACGGAATATGTTAATCTCAACCCAGAAACAGCAATTCAATGGTTTTTTTATAAATCGGACATGGATTTTTCGTATCCATACTGGGTTTTTCGTATCCATACTGGGTTTTTCGGAAAACCATTTAAATGTTTCCTGTGATCGAAATGTAAATTCCAATCTGGAAAAAATATTTCCAGATAGCACTTCCATTAGTGGAATGGTTTTCCGAAAACCCAGTATGAATACTAAAAATCCATGTCCAATTTATAATAACCCATATTAACATACATGGGAATTTTTTCCCATCCGGGAATTTATACAAACCAAATAAGTATTACAATTTTACTTCCACGGTGCATGCTCGGTTACTATCTGCACTTGTATTTCCTATAATGGAGTCACTTCATTCCAAGCACAGAAAGCATTTTTATAATGTTGTCTACATTAGCTATATAGAATATGTGGTACATGTTTGTACATTATGCAACCCAATAGTGTCCTATAAATTGTCCTTTTGCTGTTCCTAGGATTGACGACCAGTGTACTGTCTCCTGCAACTTAAGTCTTTTGTATGTTGAAGCAGATATGCTTGGGTCATTTCCATAGAAGTAGACCTGGCAAGTGTTAGAGTTCTTGTTAACTGACTGTATATGTGCAAAGTATACTTCATTCCCGATGGTGCCACGAACATACACCATATCACCAGCCTCAGGGAAATGTGGCACAATTACAGCCTCTTTGTTCAGTGATATGAAGGGTCTTTGATGATCTATAACCACATACATATATGGATCATGCAGGTGATCAGGATCAGGAAACAGCATCACTTTCCTAACAATGCATTTGCATGGGGAAAAAATCATAGATGAAGTGGGCTCAACAAATGGGTTTTCACGGCTTGCATGAATTCTGGAGTCACCAGTTTCTGTCACAGATTGAGCATATTCCTCTCCTTTTAGAAGCAAATGATACTCTTCTTCAATGTTAACAGCTAAGATTGCATCTATCTTGGCTACAGATAATTCACCTGCATCATCCATCACAAGGACGTGTTCACCAACACGATACAAAGTACCTCCAAAACCATGCTGTGACATGTAAATGCTGGGAACTTGTATCACAGCAAGGGTAAAATTTATTGGTTGTTGCTTTTTCAAGACACGAAAAACTTCTGTTACTTCATGTGTGGAAAGTGAAGTGTATTTCTTTCCCCCAACTAAGATTGATTGAAATGCCACATCTCTATGTTTTGCCATGGTAACTGCTTCACAAATAGTACTTGCATGAACATATCCCTGTTAAGAAAATTCATTTTACAGTGTGGATAATTTTATTCAATTAACTTACTGGGAAATAAGAAGTATTTAACTTCATGGAACTTTGCACATTTCCACTGTGAAACTTAAGGAATTCTCTTAGGCATTCTGAATTTGAGAATGAAAACTCCATGTTTCGGTTATTGGATGACCTAATCACATAACCATGTACTGCTCTTTCAAAAATGTAACACCAGTAATTGTCTGGGCTTGAAAAGCGTTTGATATCCTCAGGGTAATGTATCAGGTTATGCAGTGTTACGACACAACTCTTTAGGCCCTCAACTTCTTCAGTGAGGATGTTATGCCTGAGAATTAACTGCTTAAGAAGTTGAATATCATCATCAGACCAACCGCTTCGTCCTGTTTGGAAGATCATTTCAGTTATGCGAACAATTAGTACCCACGCATGATACTCATCATCAGGTAGGATTCCTCCTAGTACATACTCTGATGCTGGATAGCAAAATTTCTGCAACTCTTCTGCCTTCCAAAACCCTAATCGCTTGGTAACTGAGGTTGGAAGTCTGCCATCCTTAAGTTCTAAAGCATGTGCATGTGATTGTAGAGAACACTGGTTTATCTTGTAACATGATTATGGTTTCAATATATGATATTGTAGAGAACGCTGGTATATCTTAAGCTAAGAATTAACTAGCTTATTATACAAGTGTCAATTTATGTGCCAACATATTAAGCTAAAGTTAGCAATGTACCGGATGTCCATGGAATGGCTGCCAGTCTTACATCAATTTCATTTCTAGACAAAATTCCAGCTTTAAAATACCTCTGAAGATGGTGATGAATAATGTTAAGGGTAATATCATGCATGGCATCAAAAGTGAGATCCTTTAAAATATTGAACCCATAAGCAGCGTAGAGTCGGTGCAGTATGGAGAGACCAGTGAAACCACTCTCTCGTGCCATAGTAGCATGTACTGTAGGCCGATCCTCACATTCGATGTCTTTCATAGTCTGCACAAACATATTCAGGTCTCTTTCAGCACTTGGGTATCTGCTGTGATATCTGTAGTTACCATAGTAATAGTGGGTTGACTCTGAACCTTGGGTACCTGTGGGATATTGTGATGCATTATGTCTGAAAAAACAATGTTCATACCAACAACATTGCAACGTCTGCAGGGTCGAACTCCTCCTTGGATAAATTTTCCAACCTGAGCTTGAGCAGGGTAGTCCCCAGTCCACAGTAGTAGAATGCACCGTATTACTATCTTTCCAGGGGGAAGTCCTTCAGATGATCCGGTGTATTCAACCTCAATGCCTAAAAAAAATCTTTTATGTGATGTACACAGCCACCTCCATTACCATTTACAAATAAATCCTCTAATTCTTTAACAAGAATCTCCAGAAATGGATCAAGAGATATTGGACACTTATTAGGCAGTAGATAGCTTGGAACAAATCCAGAGACATACAACTCTTCTGTACTGCATCGATCAGACTTTTTCATTGTGGCAATTGACACCTCAATAGCTCCTGTAAATTAGTACACTAAAGTTAGCCAGCATGCGAGCTAATAATAACTACTCACCACAACTGTGTTTGCATGATGTGCTGAAAGGTTGCCACCCATCCCAATGGCCTATAAGAGCAACGTTTCTAGGATCTCCACTAGTAACTTTGGGTTTGTGCTCAAACCGTAAGTAGCAATTAGGACACTGAATAGATATGCTGCATTCATAATGCTCTTCAATGTGTGTTTCTGGTGAAAGCCCTAATTCATCCTTGATTGATTGACTGCCCACAACTTGCTTGCAGTTTGGGCACAAAGCTGGTAAAACCCATCTTGCTTCAGGGTTCCAAAACCATGAAAGTTCTTTGAACCTTTCTCCATCCCATATTTCATTCCGAGCAAAAAGAACTTCATTACTGAGCCAGTGATCTCTCTCCTTCCAATGAGCCATCATCTTCTCACAGAAGTGAGGATTGCTGCACCATCTCCTTATTTTATCATGTAGGTTCAAATAATAGTAAGTTAATTGACCTTTTTGCCCACAGTTTCTATTGATAGAAATGATAAGTTGCCAAATAAACATGAGCCATGCATTTATGTGTTATGAATTCATGGTTAAAGAAAACATACATTAGCCCGGCAGGGTAGCTTAATCATGCAGTTTAACTACATAGCTGACACATAATGCTGCATGTTACATGTATGAATATACAACTGCATATATACGCTGCAAATCAGCTAGCAATTACTTTTTACATACACCAACTCACTTGCACAGTTCTTCTGGTGAATTTGTGATATCATAGCAGCATGGATGCTCTCTATTGAGACAAATCCAATACTGAATTACCTCAGTGTACCCTTCACCAGATAGCAACGAGATGCAATCTTGCCACGTTTTTGGCCAGTACTTTATGACATTTGGGTCACCTTTGCAGTATAGATCACGACCGTAGTTTAAAACTTTCAAAAAGTGAGCTCGTGATGACGAAAATTCACTTTGAATCTTCATTGCTCCTAAAACTGCTTCTCGAATAATGCATTTGATTTTATGATCAACGACCGTTCCTTGCATTCGCTCAGCATTTTCAATAGGAAATGATGCATCTTCATTTTGCAGAGTACATTCTATTCCTCCCGCGCAGAAATCCTCAGCCTCAAGCATTGTTTCCACATCGCCGGAGTCGGTAGCAGTGATGAAGGGCGACGATTGGTTTGCGCGGTTCGCTACTGTGGCGATCTCCCAGCTGCAGGCCTCAAGCTCGTCACCTGACATTGTTTTATCATCAGAAACAACGTTCGATATACACATAGGCATTTCAGGAATGACGAGTGATGACGATGGGCTGGCTGTGAAAGCTAAGTTCGATGCACATTCGGTAGCGATTACCCAATGCCTGTATTCAGTAGATCTCGACACTGCTCTACCATTGCACATCCCACAAGGGCAGTGAGAATGCACGCTGCGCATGTCTGAGCACCTACAGTATATGATGTCTTCCCTTTTCCACGTTAACGTTGCACTCATCTTTATTGTATGTTGCTTCCTGCGCATGCGCAATTACGTTTCCAGATCAGTGAGCGTGTAAACGCCGGTGCCTGTATATCGGATCGAGATATCGTCGACTTTTCAATCTCATGGCAGTTAGCGAAGACGAAGTAGCGAGTTGGAAGTTTGAGGAAACAGTGGAATGGGCGCTCAAGCAATACAATTCACATGTTGCACATCGCTTTGAAGGTACATTGATAAATTCATGCTTTGTTCCGCTCAGTGTGTGAAATCATCACTGTAGATGCTAAACAAATGTGAAATCATCGCATTTTGACCACTAGCTAATGAAGTGTATTTAGGGTAACGGTGTGCACCCTATCGCGCTTGCCGATCGCGATCCCCTAAATAGTACATTCATACGTAGGCGTAGGATTCTTTACCAAGGTTTGACATGGCACTTTTAGAGCCTGGCATGGTGTGCATTTGCGCGCGTAAAAAGTATCAGTTTGGAGGGCGGGCGCAGTCGCTGCTTCACACGTCCATATTACCTGGTGTGAATTAACTGCAGCTTGGTGCATGGTGTTCTTTGATCTTTCAGAGCAAGAAATAGATGGTGAGACACTACTAATGTTATGCAAGACAGGGACAACAGATCAACTTAAGGCATGTGGACTGGAAACTGTCAAAGATCAACTAAAGCTAAAAAGACTGATTCAGGGTTCAGAGAATACAAGTGTGGTGGCAGTAACAGAACAAGTGGCTTGCGGTACAAATTGCATTGAATTAAATAGAAAGCTGTCTCTATGTGAACTGGGGAAGATCTCACCAGAAGATAGAAGGATCTATCTTATGATGTAATGCAGCATGTATATTTTGTGCACCGCTGTGCTAATACATTATGTTCAATTAGGCGTAATAAAGTTCGCAAGGCTGTATACGATACCTGGAAGGGCAACAGTATTCCACTATTTAAGACTGACAGTGCTGAGTGACAAAAACTGGAAGAGCTTGCTGCAACACTAATCCCAACTTGCAAAACAAAATATTTTGGAGAACGTGCAATAAGGCAGCATATCTTTGATTCACTGACTGAGAAAAAAAGAAGAATAAGGAAAGGGGTTGACTACACTAAAGTAAGTATGTGTGAGATATGTAAAATAGACATTAAATTACTTACAGTGATTATCATGCAGCAACCTAATGATTATAATGATTATATCATGCATATCAATATGGGCTGTATTTGTTTTGCAACCCAATGAGTGTTGTTCAGTAATAATTGTCACAATTTACCATGCACACTAGCCACGCATACGTAAAGCTATTGCTAAAGATACATCTTCATCAGTTGGTGTCACAAATGCAAGTAAGTTCAACAAATTACTGTAAGTTAGCATTGAATGCAGGTAAACAAGTGATGTTGTATGCATGATATTCAGTACATTATAATTCTACTCACATTATATATATAGCTACTGCTCCAGCCATCACTTCGCACGATCTCACTGAAGTTCAATGCTTGAAGATTGGTGAGTATAATCATAATATACCATTAAAATATATGCACATATTTATTTATTTTTGTACAGCCACAGCTCAAGTTTCACCTTCTTGTGACCCCACTCCTGAAGTTCATTGCTTGAACACAGGTGAGAAGAATTATATAAGTATTAACCAATTTTAATTATTCTTTTTAGACCTACTATCAGTAAAAAGTGCAGAAGTAATTGTGCTTCAAGCTTTTGGTGTCCATTTCCTGAAAGAAGTAACCAGGCAACAACTTGTTAGAGCTATCAACAATCATCTTCCTCAAAATGCTGAGAGGAAAGCACTTCTCACAGCACCAAAGACATCACTGCTTAAGCCACTTGCACAGGGTCTTCTTGCCAAGAAAATTATTCAGATTAACTCTGGAGCTGATGTCTGTGATCTGACAAGAGATGACATTTTGGTTAGTGGGGTGCTTTAGTACATGCAGCATTCACTGGACAACACAACTTACTGGCATTGATTCGATTGTTTTTTCAATATTGAGGTGCACTGATTGGTGATCAAAATTGATATGACATCATTGAGAAGTAGATTGTGATTATGTAACCAGGGTGAGATTGACGAGGTAGAAATTGTTCTGTTGTGTGGAATCTAAGGAAATCTGAGAGGATAGACCGTATGCGGAATTTACTACATCCAGGCTAGGATTTGGAGAAACAGAGGTGAAAATAAAAAAAAACCAAGGTAGGATTTGCAGCTCAGTCGTTGCTATTTCCGTTGTGGGATAGAAGAGAAACCTAAGCGGAAACGGAGTTTAAGCATATAGAAACAGAGGTGGTAATTTATGGACGTAGTGGGATTTGATGATAAAACTGGGATGGAAAAAGCGATAATCCTGAGTAAATCCTTACCTGGAAATACAAATTTCCATTGGGATTATATCAAAAGCCGGTCTGGATCCCAATGCGGAATTTAAGCCTCCGATTATGGGTTTATTCTTGGTTCCATATATGGAAAACATAATTTCTTCTTGGGAATTTACCGCAGAAATGTATAGGAAATTTTAAATTTCCACCAGTGGAAACACGTTTTACCTGCATGGAATCGTAAAATTCCGCTGCAAAAACCCAAGGTTGTTTTTGTTCCAAAAACCCAATGTTGGGATTATGAGGTGGAATTAAGCGATTCGGGGGGTATTTCCCGATGTCCGGAACACGAAATTTTTTCCTGTGTTATGCAATATTCAGTTTCCCTACCTTTCGAAGTACAACAGGCACCTGGAAAGCGCGCACCACTTAAGATATGCTACAAGTGTTCATCAGACACTGTGCAAAAAATAGGATATACGCTATTGTATATTTTGCGTATATTTCGAGTATACGCATGAATATACGCGTGCGTATACGCGAAATATCCCACTGGTATATTTTGCGTATAGAACCAATTTCGCACTGCGTATATTTCGAGTATCCTCAAATGTATCACGTGCGCTTATGGAGGATTCTCTAATTAATGTCTCCGGATACTACACTGTATCTACGTTGACCGTATACTGTATTGGGTACGCTACCCGATTATGTTCGTTGTATACTGGCTTGATTAGTATTAAAATTATTATCAATATTAAATAAAGCAATACAATCAATAGACAACGTTCAAGCTCTCCAGCCATCCAGGAAGGAGATACTCCAGTAGTGGCCCTCCAACCCGCCGTTGCCACGAGTTGCTCAGAAATCCATTGCAACCTCTTCTAACGAAACGCGCGGCAGTAGTTGAGCGTAGGCTTCAAACTGCTTCCCTGTACTGTCACCATAGTCCATATAGCTACAGCAAAATAGAGCATCCATACGATACAAATGCAAACAGAGGCCTACACTGACGGCGGGATTGCTTGACAAGCTCAGCTGAATCTGAAGTTTCCTTGTCTAGCTGCAGGGAATATACAGGGTTAAAACAAACGAAGCTATTACCTTATACTCCAAAGCAATCCGCTACTTCTCTATCTCCGCTCTTCGTATAATTTGTCAATTCTGACAACAGACACTGATAAACAGCAAGTGTGAATGAAAACGCAATCTCTTACCCGCTCTGCCTTTGCTAGTTTTTATGACGTCTCTAAATTTGATCGAGAAAAAAAAGGTGATGATCACTGCTTACGCTTCGAGACTTCAGCTGGATTCTCCTCAGTAGGAAAAAAAAAGCCGATATAACGTTACTGTACCTGTACAGAAAGTGATGTCCTTTTCCCTCGAGTTGGTCTTACAGCATCGCTTTGAGACAGTTTTGGATCTGTAGTTTCGCAACCTCCTGCAGTAGTGTAACGGACCGTGCAAACAGCATCGCCATGCTGCCTAGGACCTAGGGTTTGGCGCGGTCTTCTTCGTCATCATCGTACTAGTATCGATATACATGTAGGTTCTGCTGTGACGACATGACTTCATCGTTTCTCGGGGACCTGTTAGAGGAGAGACTTGGGAATTAGCCACTAGTCCCTCAATTTACTTGAAGACCCACCTAAGATATTTCTTCTGGATGATAGGAACGTACGGTTATAGTTGCAGTAGATTTCCCGACGATGACGCCATATATGCATGCGGCTTTGAAGAGTCTACGCATGCGCGTTACATTCATTTGACAAGAAGCCTCGTACACACTGTATTTGTTCTGCTCAGAGTGGGATTTCAAAAGCAAATTAGAAATGACTTATTTGATGTACACAAGACTGTATTACAATACCTGGTCTGGCCACTAACATGATTCTATTTGATGCACACCTACGAACATGACTCTATTAGATGCACACCAGGGACTGCCACTTTATATTTGATGCAAATAAGCAAACCCAAGTCTGGCCGCTATCCTGATTCTATTTGAAGCCCACCAGGTCTGGTCGCTACCAAGATTCTATTAGATGCACACCAGGGATTGGCCACTACTAGAATTTAATGATTCAATTTGATGCAAACTGGGTCAGTTTGCTAACATGATTCTATTTGATGCACACCAGGGTCTGATCGATATCACAAACCTACCAGATGTACAACAGCGACTGGCCACTAGCGTGTCTTTACTTGATGCAGACGAGTTAATATGATTCCATTTGATACACACCAGGTCTGGCTGCTAACATGATTCTATATGATGCACACCAGGGACTGCTGCTCGCATTACTTGATATGCTAGTACGTGGCAATTCCTAATGTGAGGGTCATGGTAGCAGTGTGCATCAGACAGAATCATATTAGCGGCCAGACCTGGTGTGCATCAAATAAAGCTATTGGCCATTCTCTGGTGTGCAGCTGATAGGATTGTGGTATCAACCAGATCCTAGTGAGCATCAAATAGAAACATGGTAGCGACCAGACCAATGTGCATCAAATAGAATCAGGATACCCTGATTTCATTAAAAAGATTCAATCTGATGCACACCAGGTCTGGCCGCTATCCTGATTCCATTTGATCACATGACCGTATTAGACATAGAAAAAGTGTACTGTGTCATTGCTATATAGTAATATATGGCCACACCCCTTTGTAAGACTTCTATGTATGTACATTAACATGACATGTACATGTATGGAAACGTTCGGTTACACCCAGCTAGTCTCACAAGTGGAGATAGAATAGTACACAACATGTACATGTAAAGATGTAACAATACAACAAATGTAAGTTCACATCAGATCTTTCAGTTTCATTCAATTGATGTAAGGCTTGATCCTATCAGGGTGAAAATATATCATTTAAAGATATCACACCATGCAAACATACCATACATACAATTTGGATGAAGACTATTGAGAAGGATAGATTCTTAGTGCACTCAGCTACTAAATGGCAGTAATACTGGTGCCACCTCCAAGCGCCAAGCCTCTAGCTAAACATTTTCATTCTGAATGCTCCAAAATCACATTCGCCTCTTTCAAACCACATTCTTAGCATCTTCACCTACTCACACAGATATAAGCACGTACAGACAATTGTAAACATATGTGGATGCGCATGCACATACTGGTATAAAATGCAGACACATGCATACACACATCTTGACAGAATTGTGCTTTCTTCTCCTAGTGACATGCAGACACAGATACACACACATGCGTACCCTATGTATGTAGCTGCACACATGCCAATATCCTCCCAAAAGGTCCTTCAATACAACCACTACATGTAAGAATGTTCACAGAACAATGAAAGCCCTACACAGCTAGGCACCAAAACATATTGCTGCCTGGGTCTATTTGGCACTGACTAAACATCACACAGTGAACTATAAAAACTTCAGAGTGACACCAAAGCAATCAAACTTCAGTGCTAACAGCCCACAGTTAGTCCACCAACCCTCCCCTTTGGCAGGAGTGCCCCAGTTATCAAGACTGTGGCTACATGCATCATGGTAGCCTCATCATGGGGTGTGGCAAAGCAGCCATCCCACCAACTGTGTGAGTGTATTACCCCTTGGCAACTTCTTCAAGTATGTGTACGTGTGTGTATGTGTGTATGTGTGTATGTGTGTGCGCATGTGTGTGCATGCAAGGTGAGTGTTAAGATCATGTGATGTGGTTTAGTAGACATTATTAGGTGATTAGGGTAAGTAGGAATGCTAGCATTAAATACCAAACCATCTTCATCAGGCACCTGATGACAGTATGAGGTGAACACATGACAGTATGAGGTGAGCACATGACAGTATGAGGTGAGCACATGACAGCATGAGGTTAGCACATGATAACAACATGAGGTGAGCACATGATGACAGCATGAGGTGAGCACATGACAGCATGAGGTGAGCACATGATGACAGCATGAGGTTAGCACATGATGACAGCATGAGGTTAGCACATGATGACAGTATGAGGTGAGCACATGACAGCATGAGGTTAGCACATGATGACAACATGAGGGTAGCACATGTCAGCATGAGGTGAGCACATGATGGCAGCATGAGGTTAGCACATGATGACAGCATGAGGATAGCACATGATGACAGCATGAGGTGAGCACGTGATGACAGTACGAGGTGAGCACATGACAGCATGAGGTTAGCACATGATGACAGTATGAGGTGAGATCATGACAGCATGAGGTGAGCACATAATGACAGTATGAGGTGAGCACATGACAACATGAGGTGAGCACATGATGACAGCATGAGGTGAGCTCATGACAGCATGAGGTTAGCACATGATGACAGTATGAGGTGAGCACATGACAGCATGAGGTTAGCACATGACAGTATGAGGTGAGCACATGACAACATGAGGTGAGCACATGATGACAACATGAGGTGAGCACATGACAGCATGAGGTTAGCACATGATGTCAGCATGAGGTGAGCACATGACAGTATGAGGTGAGCACATTATGACAGCATGAGGTGAGCACATGACAGCATGAGATGAGCACATGACAGCATGAGGTGAGCACATGACGACAGCATGAGGTGAGCACATGACAGCATGAGGTGAGCACATTATGTCAGCATGAGGTGAGCACATGATGACAGCATGAGAGCACATGATGTCAGCATGAGGTTAGCACATGATGACAGCATGAGGTAAGCACATGACAGCATGAGGTTAGCACATGATGACAGCATGAGGTTAGCACATGATGACAGCATGAGGTGAGCACATGACAGCATGAGGTGAGCACATTATTATCAAGGAGGCCATTGTTCATGTGCATCAGACTGTCAAACGGCATACGCTTGTCTCACCAATAACTCAGAACACACATATACATGCAATGTACCCAGAGCACCGATCCTGCATGCTTGATGCACAGATTACATCATGACCAATGTAACAGGAACATTGAATCAGTGAATATACACACGTTGAACGTGTACACATATACATGCTCACATACACATGTATGCGCATACATGCACACAACAAACACACACGCACACACATGTACATGTACCAAATGCACACACATATCATACATGTTACTATTACATACACATGTATACACACACACACACACACAACACACACACGATCACACACATATGCAGCATGTAGCCTGACCCTGGGCGTGTATACTGAGCTGGTTGCCACAGTTACAATCAGCCCATTTCAAAAGGTGACTTTTAAAAATTGATTATAATAGTATGTATGACAACCATAAATTATTTATATACATGGTACAACCCAGAAATATTACAAAACTACATTGGCTTACCTTTCAGTGGTCACTCCATCCAACGCGACGTCTACACAACTTGGGGCTTTTTGGCTTCACACATATCATCACTGAAACTGTATACAAGTACCGGTAGACGAATCAAATTCAAATGTGCGTAATTCATAAACTAAGCTAGTATGTGTATACATACATTTTAGCCAGAACTCCGACCAACCAGATATACGCTTTCCTTCCGCGATTTCTTTATTTGACACTTCGGAACACGTATGGCTGCCATCTTTCTTTTTAAATTTAAATTTAATGGCCCATTATTAATGGCCAATAGCTCAATTAACAACGAATTACGCCCTCGCTATGATGCGGTATAAAATTAGCATCACATGTATACAGTTATACACAATGTGTATAACAGTTACTTGTATAACAATGATATACAGGCGGATATACAGGCGAGTATAACAACCCTTTTTACACTGCGGTTTTTTAATTAGTACATACTACCATTATACACAGTTATACATGTAAGTTATTTAGATTTGAATGCGTTGCATAATTCATTGCGGTGTGCGTATACGTGATATTTCGAGAATACGCACAATGAATAATTGTCACCTAGGGATTCTTGAAATATACCAGGTGGATATTCGAAGTATACACTACCCTTGGTATATTGATGGTATACGCGAAATATACGCAAAAATATACGCTAGCGTATACTAGGTTTTTTGCACAGTGAGAGTACCTCTACAGCAAGTTTGGTATGTATATTACTGTAATATGCGTCTGTGGTACTTTTAGTGAGTGTGCAAGCAAAATGCCTAAAATAGCCTTGAGCCTAAAGTCTGGGAACACCCCCCCCCCCCTCCCCCTGGAAAAGTCTCCCTTTCTTTCAACCAAGTCCCTCACCTGCATTCAAACCAAATCAATACTTTTCACATAGCTTTCCCACCTGTGCATTGCTGTACTTGTTATACATGTAGGTGGTTCCTCGTGTCAGTGAAGAAGGACCTGTGCAGGTTCCTCCATGTCCCAGCTTTTTCATCCCCGAACCACCACCAAATGATTCAGGACGCCCTTCATCAATTGGCATAGAATCAACAGATTTTGAAGACAATTCAGAGACAAGTATGTTATGTACCGTGTATTGCAGGTAGGCTTTTATTCCTACTAAATGATCTGTGTGCTTAGATGTTTTAAGTTCAAGTCATCACACGGCAAAACCAGATTTCAGACCATTTTATCCTGAATCGATGCCATGGCTTATTTAATCGTTCACAGTCCACGTCCAATGGTAGGTATTTTATATTGAAGAGCTATCCCTATCTATGGGTTTATCTTTGATTAAGGGCGAGTTAAACTTAAAGTTCATCTTCTATACACTAAGACAATTGCAGCCTTCCCTTCCAAGTGTATCACTGATGAGGCGTTTTAGGTTGCCAGGGTTTTTACCACCTCAAAGGGTATGTATATTATAACCAAAAATGTATTGTTTTACAGTTTGTATCAACCTTCTAGTATTGCACTGCCAAGGGCATACCATACTACATAAATTCGATTCATCACACTCTAATAATGTGCCTGGCCGCTCCACACATTGCGAACATTTCCCTGTTAAGCCCAAGGGTTGTATAAGGTATGTCCACTACAGTAAAGATATACTTAACTGGATTGACCTTATCAGGGAGGTATTCCATGCATTACGATGGAGGAATGATGAGAGATATCATGCACCTATGTGTGTGTCCCCTGTTGGCAATGTGTTTGTGAAAGATTTTGTGGAGTTTATGGTAACTGGGAAGAAAGGCACAGGTCGTGTTCACAACTTCATATGTTTCGAAGAGAAAGTGGGAGTTTTTGTTAATATAGAGGCTCTTGAGCAATATCCAAACCAATGTGGCTCCTGGATAATATCTGGAGTGCAATGCGTACCAGTGAATGCCATCCTGTGTGTGCTACCAGAAGCAGGAACATGGGCTGAGCACATATATAAACTCCATCAAATTGTTGGAACCACTTCGTTAACACAACTCAATGATAGTGTAAGTATTTGTGTGTGTTTGTGTGTGTGTGAAATATGTATGTTGTTGTGTTCATTTTGGATACATTTGAGTTTTTAGACATGTTACTTTAAGAAGAAAATAAAATATATGCACACATGTGTATACAGATGACTACCATGCATATGTTATGATTGCACAGGAATATACGGCCTTTACAACACCTCATCCTTTAAAGAAGCGATCCATTGAGCTAGGAAATATGCCTGTAGTGATGGTTCCGTTGATGATATATTCTGATGATACAAGTGGCAATAAATCAAAGGTGTGGAATAAGTTTGATTCATGGTGCTTTCTACTAGCTGGACTTCCAAAGAAGGAAAATGCCAAGCTTGAGAACATTCATTTCATCTGTACTTCAAATAAAGTATCTGTACTGGAGTTAGCAGTTGCACCTGTGCAAGAACTTAAACTACTGGAAGATGGAATAGTTGCCTATGATGCTGCAATGCAGTGTGATGTTCTAATTGTAAGCCCTGTTCTATGTTTCCTGTGTGACAATCCCAGAGCTGCACAAATATGTAGTCATCTTGGCTCAAGTACACGGAAATTCTGCCGAATTTGTAATGTAAGTATATACTTATTAAGTTCATAATATATTTATTTCGTTTGTATTAAAGGTTGATGTAACTGTTGGACCCCATGTACATGAAAAACGTACAAAGACTGAAACAGTGCAGCAGAGATCAGCAATCATGGCTGCCAGAACCAAAGGGCAAAAAAATAAACTCAAGAAACGTTTTGGTGTAAGTGATGCTACAAATCCCATTTTGGATCTCTGCGTAGATGCAAACCAGTAAGCTGAAATATATGCATAGATATAACATTGAGCCCCTCTCTCTAACCTATATTAAGGAGTACACCAATTGAGGCTTTGCATGTTTTGCTACTAGGACTGTATAAGTACCTGTTCAGGCCTAAAATAAAGAAGCTATCAAAAAATCAAAAGGAAGAATTGCGAGCACGTATATCAGCCTTTTCCTTTTCTGGTTGTGATGCGCACTTTTCAAGGGACATGACGAGATATTACAAGTCTTTTGTTGGGCGAGACTTTAAGCTGCTTGCTCAACTTGCAGTTCGTTTATTATCCCCGTATATGGATGATGGTGAAAAAGAAGTGTGGTTTAAGCTGTCAAAGGTCAGTGCTGGTAACACTTGTAATAGCTACATGTTCATGCACTACATGTGTCAGCAGGTGTTTAGAATTGCATATTGTCAGCCATTTGACCCAGAGATGGTTGGTTTGTATGAGACAGATTGTAGCTCCTGTGTTACTGCTATACTAGCGCACTTTCCTAACCTGAAAAGAAAGTTGAAAGTCCACCTACTATTGCACCTTTGTGAGAGTATGCTTCAATTTGGACAACTTCAGCTTATAATACTGAACGGTAAGCACTAATTTTAGACATGCTTTAAAATTATATTCTATTCAAACAAAGATGTGAAGGTTTCAATTCAATCATTCGTGCAAAGAACATCTTTTCCAATAAACATTCTCCTAGCAAAGACATCGCCACAAAATTTGGTATTGAAGAGAGTATACGGAACATCTGTTCGGGCATTTCAGACAAGTACGTATTAAATACACATACAGTGTACAAAATATGTTTCATGTTACTCTGTAAACAAGGTATGGTGCTGAACTTGTGGAACTTTATAAATCTGATGTTGTGTCGGAATATCTGGGAAAACATGTGGAATCAGAGAAGTGTATTTACCAACAGGGAACCCTGCGCAAGGTATGTCTGTGACTGTACTGTGTGATATCAAATGACTTTCAGTCTTGGTTTAATTCATGCAGTTATCAACAGCAGCCTTGGAACTTGGTGCCATTAAGATGACCATCCCAGAACGTGGTACCATCAATCTCAGTCAAGCTATTGCCAGCTGTACACTGTTGATGCCACCATCTATTAAGTCATCTACTCGTGTAACCAGTTCTGCTGCCATTTATGGATCTGGTGGGCTCATCAACATTGGTGATTTTATCCTATACAAATCAGCCAATAATTCATCAGTAAGACTGTGTTTTGTGTGTGTGGGTGACACTGTGTTATCTGAATATGTGTTGGTTTTGTGTGTTTGTGTGTGTGATACTGTGCATGTGTTTACACAGCAGGAAATTGGTCTATTCTGGGGAGGTTTCCGAACTGGTGAAAGTTCCTACTGTATTATCCAGCTTCTTGAACCAGAAACAACTATTCCACAAGGCTGTATACTTGATGAGTTTGACTGCCCATTGCTGACAATGGTGGACTTCTTCTGTGTCATTCCTTCCTCTTCTGTCTGCACAGCTGTGTCAGTGGTCCACAAGTGCACAACGACCTGCTCATTTGTGGAGAAGACTGCATCAGCTGTGGTTGAAGGGAGTGATACATCCGTCAACAGACTTGTGTTTGTACACGATTGGACTAATACTGTGTACTGTAACATCTATTGCTTGAAAAATAATAATTAAAGCAATGGTTTCTAAATATCCGCCATTATGACGCCATTATGATTATTCATGACACTCGTAACTGATTCACACCGGATTCGCCCATGAAGTCGACTTGAAAAGCAGCCGATTCACGTGCGCTATATCAGGTCTGAAGCGACACTACCCCAAGTACGTGAATCACTTACTGCCTATTCACAACCGTTACAAACCGTAACGGTTGTGATTCGTTTTTCAAAAGTTGGCCGTGTACAAACGTGCGCATCACGTGCCGTTAATTGATCCTTTTAGTTTTCAGGTTCACAGGCTTGTGACAAGCAGAACTACACACTTGCTAGGATTTCAAACAAACGGCGTTGTGACACGGCAATTCAAGTTGATCATTACCGGAATGAAAAAAAAGTTACGAAAAGGCCTACTGGTAAGTCGGCGTACATGTATAGTCTCGCTAACCAGACGTACATTGAACTTCAACTGGGCTAGGAACGAGGGACATACGTTTGTACTACCCGGGTGAAAAATTTTGCGTTGCAACGCGTTGCGCGGCGTTAATGAGCACGGTTATATGGGATGTGACTATGGGATGTGATTTGTGCCATAACTACCGCACCGTCCGACGTCAGAACGCCGCATGCCACAGCGTTGTCAATCGTGGTGCGCGGAGTAGTCTCCTATACCGTATATCTATGTTTCTGTATTTTTATGAATTTTCGTGTTTCGCACCACCCATGTCACCTTAATTACCGTATATGTATACACATTTCCGTAAATGTGCACCACCCTTGATCCGCAGCAAAACTATTAATTCAATGCCCGTGTTTCCGTCCTTACATGTACTGTACATCCTTACATGTACACGGCCACCGCCCATCGTACTCAAGAAGGACAGTAGGTACGAATCATGATCAATTCATATTCCGTTCGAATATCAGAGCCCGGCCTGTCAGGTCAGACCTGAAGATGCATGAAATTAACCGATGATCATGGCGTACGATAAATTGTTTATCCAAAGTACATGTGGACGCCAATTGCCTACTAGCTGGAATAATAGGGTTTTAATGTCTATAGTCCTGAATGTTCACCCAGGGGTACCATTTGTACACCCAGCTAAAAACGTTTGGTCTACGAACCGACCTAAGAACCTGAATACTAAGACACGTAGTGCAAGTTCTTTTAGGCTTGGGCATAGATACATACACCTTATGATACTTGTACACCATATTACTGTATTGGCAACGCTATGGGTATTGAATAATGACGTCACTTTATAAGCTTGACACGGATACGCCACTTTCTTAAACTCTAGTTTATCGTATTTGTCGAGATTTCCATTGGTGTCTATTGATTTTGATAGCCTAAAGTCATATTTAGCTTTTTGATCGCACTTGTTATCTTGTTCCTTGTGATGGCGAATACTGGGGGGGGGGATTAGGAATGTATCTTCAAAAGTTGAAAGATATATTTCATTCGCATTGTTTATTTTTAAATGCAAAGCCACCTTGCATATAATGCATGCTCCTACACATGATAGCACCTCACATCTCATTTCATCCCTGAATAATCTGAACGAAATAGACCAACCAGCTAGCTTGTACACAATTATATTAAACTATTCACAGGCTTGATTCAATTGAAATCATTGAAACAAGTTACAATGTCGTACATACACAACGTTTAATGGCAGTAACATTGGTGAACATCACAACTTTAAATGGCAATGGAAAAATCAGGGTCTCCCAAGCCCCCCATGTCCTTTAACGCCTAGAATGAAATAGGATTTGAAGGATTCATACTCATGGTGACCAAGAGGAAATCGGAGGCTGCAATCACATGTTGAAGCTGTAGGTAGCAGCCCTGGAATGAATTACATTGAAGCACTCATGGACAATGGCAGTATACAGTTGGAGGATGTAAAAAAACACCAGAATGTCCCCAACACTGCATTCTGCTTCCCCTGCTGCAAAAAACAAATAAACAAGAATGCAACAATTTTTAAAATACATGCATTCCTCACTTTAAATGATACAAGTTCAACTGTCTACATTAAAGATAGAGTAACAGGGTATTAATATTGTGCTTCATTGTGACAGCCATGAAAATTGGGGCATCCTCATCAAAGCCTAAGCTGTTTCCCCATTTAGTATGAGATCGTCTTATAGATTGGAATAAATATATATTTATTTTTCACGTTAATGTACATGTATTTGTAATGGATGTGTAATTGAATAATTGAAGAACATTGTTTACAAGTGTAGTAGTTATATTCTACAAGACAACAATTCTACAGTCACTAAATTGAATAACTAATTTTTAATACTGACATTTCATGATTTCATACTCAACAATCATGTTTTGAGGAAGTAAAACATTTCTATAACAATGTGTGTATGAATAGTTATATAGATACATCAAAATTCTGTATAGATAATGTTTGCTTAACCATTTAGTGCAGGTTCATGCCATTTGGCACTCAATGATTACTACATCAGTCTGTTGCAGGTATAGATGACATGCAATGAATCAAGCAACACTTATTAATTTGTACGTAATGAAATGACCTGAAGCATCTCTCAATTCAAAATATAACAAAATAATTCTTACGCTAATCATGCATGCAAGAAATATACTCTGGCATTAAACGGTTAAGCACATGTATACATACATGCTTTACTGTGATGATAATGATGACTGTAAGATATTTAATACTTACCTCCACAATCCTTAACCAACTGTACAAAGAAGAAATAAGCTTCCTCCTCCTCTCTTTTTAACAAATCCAAATTTATTGAGAAGAGGGCTAACAAAGAATCTGAAAATTGTGGTATGTAAAACATATCTAAATATACATTACACTCAAATGTTTAGACATCCCTGTGTTGTATCAAAAACACATTACAAAACATTAAATGAATACCAATACTGTACTCAGCCACTGAAGTGTGGGAATTGTGGGAGGAGCCCACAACATGATCGTTCTCATTGTCCAGCAAGAAATGCTACATGCAATAAGTGTGGGAAGTTTGGACATTTCCAGGTGGTCTGCCGCTCAACAATGGGGAGCCGAGGGGGAGGAGTGCAAGCAGTATACCTCAACACTGTAACAACAGAAGGTAAAGACGAACCGTGGATAGTGACACTGCTGTCACCCCACGAAATTTAAGATGGACACAGGAGCAGATGTAACTGTAATACCAAACACGGTATTACGAAAACTACACCAAGTGAAGCTCTCTCTACCTGATAGGCAATTGCTTGGCCCCAACAATCAAAAATTGTCTGTTAAAGGGTGTTTTAAGGGAAATCTGAAGAGTAAAACCACTTCAACATCACAGCATGTATATGTTGTACCTGGTCTTCGCATGCCGCTGCTAGGAAGGCCTGCAATAGAGTCTCTTGGTTTAGTTCAGCGGATAGAAAGTATTAGCTCCAACTCAGATTGTATACCTGTGCAGTATCCCTTGCTGTTTGAGGGACTAGGAAAGCTAGAAGGAGAGTACAAGATTGAACTGATGGAAGGAGCGAAGCCATATGCATTAACTACACCAAGGCGAATAGCTATACCTCTTCTACCACAAGTGAAGGCTGAGCTTGAGAGGATGGAAGCAATGGGAGTTATCACTAGAGTAGACGACCCAACAGAATGGTGTGCAGGCATGGTAGTGGTTCCCAAATCCGAGGATCATGTACGAATCTGCGTGGATCTCACACGGCTGAATGAGAGTGTCCGCCGCGAGCGACATCCGCTGCCAGCAGTGGAACAGATTTTGGCTCAGATATGTGGTGCCAAATACTTCTCAAAACTTGACGCTAATTCTGGGTTTTGGCAGATACCACTTTCACCAGAGTCATCCCTACTCACAACATTTATCACACCATTTGGAAGGTTTTGTTTCCGCAGATTGCCCTTTGGTATCACATCAGCTCCAGAACACTTCCAAAAACGGATGTCATTAATTCTAGATGGGATAGAGGGTGTTCTGTACCTAATGGATGACGTTCTCATACATGGAAGAACGCAAGAGGAGCATGATGCCCGATTACACCAAACCCTTAAAAGGATACAAGCAGCTGGTCTCTCTTTAAACAAGGATAAATGTGTATTTTCAAAAACATCAGTGAAGTTTCTTGGTCAAGTTATTGACTCGGATGGAATTAGACTGGACCCAGACAAGATTAAGGCAATTCTTGATGTTCAGGAACCTCAGAATATCAGTGATATTAGACGATTTATTGGTACGGTAAACCAGTTGAGCAAGTTTTCTCCTCGGATTTCTGATAAGATGAGACCCCTGTGTGAATTGCTATCCAAGAACAATCAGTGGTGTTGGGGAGAATCACAGAAAATGGCCTTCAGGGAAGTAAAGACTATGCTAACATCAAGTCCTGTCTTAGCACTGTTTGACCCCAGCTTGGCAACAACTGTGTCAGCTGATGCGTCATCATTCAGCTTAGGAGCTGTATTGCTGCAGACGCAGAAGTCAGGAGAACTAAGACCTGTTGCCTATGCTTCCCGAGCCATGACGCCAACAGAGGTTCGCTACGCCCAGATTGAAAAGGAGGCATTAGCACTGACATGGGCATGTGAGAAGTTTGGTGATTACTTGGTTGGCCTGAAGTTCCATTTATTCACAGACCACAAACCGCTAGTACCCCTACTGAGCACAAAACGCTTGGATGAACTACCACTACGGGTGCAAAGATTTAGGCTGAGACTAATGCGATACTACTTCACGATCTCACATGCTCCTGGTAAAGACATGACAATACCAGATGCATTGTCTAGAGCACCCACAACAGAAGCTACATTGACTGAAGAAGGCTTTCAGGATAAAGTGAATGCATATGTTAATGTGGTGATTAAGAACCTACCTGCATCACAGCGTCGCATTCAACAAATCAGGAAACACCAGGAGGAAGATGCTGTCTTAAGACAAGTCTCAAAATTTTGTTATGGTGGATGGCCAGATACAAAGATCATACCAAATGAAATAAAGCCTTACCATTCTGTCTCATCAGAACTGTCGGTAGAGAAGGGTCTCCTTCTGCGAGGATCACGAATTGTTATCCCTCACTCTCTACAGGCAGATATCTTTGCACAGGTACATAGGGGCCATCAAGGAATTACTAAGTGCCGGGAATGTGCACGACAATGTGTATGGTGGCCTGGGCTGTCTCAACAGCTGGAAGAAGTGGTGCGTAGATGTCGTACATGCTGCAAGGAACAGTTGCAGAGAAGTGAGCCACTTATGGAATCTTCTTTACCTAGCTTACCTTGGCAGAAGATAGCGATGGATTTGTTTGACTGGCAAAATTCTGCTTACCTCATAATAGTAGATTACTATTCACGATTTATTGAGGTTGCTAAGCTCCACAGAACAACAGCCCATGAGGTGATAGAGCAGATTAAAGTCATCTTTGCTCGCCATGGTGTGCCAGAGGAAGTGATGTCAGACAATGGACCTCAGTTTGCCTCATCTCAGTTTCAAAACTTCAGCAGAGATTATGGGTTTGATCACATCACCAGTAGCCCTCTGTACCCACAGTCTAATGGAGAAGCGGAGCGTGCAGTGAAAACAGTAAAAGGATTGTGGAAGAAGAATGAAGATCCACTTTATTCCCAATGCAACACCTCTACAGCTGGGATACAGTCCCGCGGAACTCCTGATGTCTAGAAAACTAAGGACAAATCGCCCTATGATACAAAACCAGAGACAGCCAAGAGTCCCAAATTTCCATAAGGTGGAACAAAAAGACAAAGAAGCCAAGCAGAAACAGAAGTGGAATTTCAATGCCCACCATGGTGTTAGACCTCTACCAACCCTACTGACTGGTGACAAAGTGTGGGTGACAGATCGTAAAGAAGAAGGGATTGTAATGGAGGAGATTTTCCCACGATCTTATGTAGTAAATACACACTCAGGAACATTCAGGAGAAACAGAAAGTGCCTTGTATATATTAACCATGCAGAGGAGAGGAATATGCAATCAGGCCGTGATGGCATGCCTCTTGAAGGGGAAAGTGTAGGAGTTAACATGACTGAAAATGGTCATCAGGAAGAAGCCCATTTCGAAGGAAATCATCAGAGTGAGATAGAGGATCCCCCAGAAGTTGTTCAGAGAGAGGATGACCACAGTAGAGTTGTTTCGGAGCAAACAGATACAAGTGACACTGTATCAAGTGATGTCCAAGTGAATGAACAGGAGCCTGAAGTGTCTTTCTCCAATGATGATGGTCAAAATCCAGTTCATCATGATAAAGGTAAAGGGCAACCCGCTAACTAGCAGGACCGAAGAGATGGATCATCAATACGAACAAGGAGTGGACGAATATCCAAGCCTGTGCATTATTTTGGAACTTAACTTAAACAGGGAGATGTACTATTATGTGCATGACGCATGCGCACGGGTGGGGGGGGATCTTATTGGAATTGTGTTCGATCTGGGAGTTGTCTTGTTTCGGCTATCGGCTAACACTACAAATACTGTAAATTCTAATGCATGGAAATGCATAGGTTTGTACATACCTGCAGAAACTGGACTGGACATTTGAACAAAAAACTGTTTCATAATAGCAGGGTGCTGTCTAACAGTCTTGTACACATTAGAAGTGTCAAGTCCACTAATGAATTGGTCCATCATAGCTTTAGTCAACATTTATAATCAATGAGAGCTGCTATCACACTGTCTCTATTTGCGATTGTTATCGATGAAATTGGAGATGAAAATCCTGTCTGCACAATTGCATCGGCCAAAAAACTATCTTGCAGGACTAGTTGAATGTCAGCGTCATCAACTACCTGTCTCATCTAAACAAGAAAAGTTCAGTCTCACACAAGCATTGCAATACCCTTGTCAAAATGCAATGATAAAAGTTTACTGCCCAAGGAGCTAAACTAACATCCCTCCCTTATTGCTGGCAAGCTAACAGTGATCTAAGTATACCTTTACTACAGCTGTCCTCAATGCAGGTTCAGGAATTTCATCATAACATCATAACAAATTGATCGTCCTATAAATTGCCCCAAATGGAACAATTGCCTGTGCTATAAAAATACAAAAATTTCATGTAGTGCAATAGAGATAGAAAATCAATTTTTACCTGAAGGGCACAAATGTTGTTAAGAAAGAATTTCTTCCCTTCATCACCAATGAAAAGTGTATTCTTGGCCTGTTCTATGGGTAATCTAAAAAATTCAACTTTTGGGCCACCACAATCAATAGCATTTTTACCTTCAAATGACACCTAATAAAGATAAATTGCAATAATCATCTCACTATAGCATCATAGGTGCTGTCTACCACAATATTGCAGCTGAAATCAATATTGCCGCGTGCAGCTTCACCCAGTGCATCTTCCAGAACATTACTACGGCGAACACACAATGTCGTGTGACGATTGTGCTTCACTTGTGACCTCAAAGACTCAATTAATGAAGAACAATCTTCTTTAATCTGCAATAGGTAAACAAGGACTCTGTTGATTTAAAATCCTTAAAAAACACGTACAAGCAGCCATAAAGAAAATACGAGTGTGTAATACATATGTGTATATACGTAACGAGTTGGTTTATTCAATGACAGTTCCTAGGCATAAAAGTGTTGTATATTTGTGTGTGTCTGTGTATACAATGATTTTTTTGAATCAAAGTCTGTTTACTTAAATCTCCTGGTGCTATTATCTTAATTGGATGGTAGACCATACACATCCCATGTACAATGAAAATGCAATTTTGATGCACATATCCTGAATTGGAGTCATACCATTTGAGTTTTGCAATTGCTTCCCAAATAGACAATTTTGATAAAAGGAGAACAGCTGTGGCTTAATTTAATAATTGGTGCATGCATAGTTCCTTGGCACATACCAGCTAGTCTTGAACAGTATCACTGACATATTGTGTGACCAGCATATTTTGTGTGCATGAGCAGAATATTTTTGTATCAGAGCCATTTGTACTTGTGTATTAAATTGCTGTTGCTACTATCCTGATTGGCAATCTTAAAAACACAATTTCACATCAGACTAACCTTTATGGCAGGAGGAGATTCATTATCAGAATCAGAGCTGTATTCAGGAAACAACCTATCAAAATCCATGATATGTAGTCAATATAATTACAAATTCACCTAATGGTACAAGCAAATAAAATACAATTGAGATGCAAATACATTTCTACCATTACAAAATTGTAAACTATTGCAATGTGTAACATTTTAGTACTTTTCTTGACCACTGAAACTAACGTTTTCTGCCACACCAGTGCACATTGGTGTCCTGCAGAAATGAATTACAAGTTGTAGGACAGTTTGAGAAATAATGACTCATTAACATTAATTGATTAGTCATCCTAACATGTACTGTATAGCAGTGACATGACCATCTGACTAGCCTTGTACTGTGCCATCCAGACACAAATTCTCAATAGCACGCTCTCAACTCACACCGACGCGCAGTTGATTCGACCCAACTCGTACTCGAGATTATACGACTTCCACTCGATTATTATGCTTAAAATTGAGTGTATTTCATGCCTGTTAACTCAATAATTGCACTCAAACATGACTTAACTCGATTCACATGCGAGTGTGAACTTTTGGTTGGATAGCAATGTATATAAACTATATCAATTTCAGTGCAGAGTGAGTCAGGTACACTATGCATGTGCTTATTGTTAAATCTCTAGAACAACATCCTTATTTAAGGATGTTATCATCCTTAAATAACGATCGTTTATGCATTGCATGCTATTGATAACCAAGCAAATTAAAATAAATAAATAGTATAGCATAACTGTATAGCCTCCATAACAAGCTTAGATTTATGTCAATATGCTCAATGTCCTTGTGTAAAAACAGGGAGGTAGTGGCACATCCTTAATTAAGGATTTATGTCATCCTTAAATAAGGATCACTACCTTAGAGGATATTGACCATAAACACTATAAGAGTTTTTAAATCTAGATTTTCCCTGAAAGTCATTTTCACAACCTTATTTGGCAAAAAAAACTTATTGTTAATTAGCTATGCAATATTTTTCACAGTACTTAATATAATGACATCATTACATCACTAGTTGTCAATGAGTTTCAAAGGATGAAACGTTCCACACTATTGTTGAGTTATGTTTATGCGTACATGCATGTAAAATATAACGTGTGCATACATCCAGAAGAATTGATACAATGAATATAGTGCATGATTGCATAAATAGCGAATGTCCAACAATCGTGATTGCTATGAACTCAATTGCAAGATCGAATTCACTTATCCTGCTCGTTGCAAGCAGCGAAATTGCAATAGATACGCAATAAATAAATTGCATGTTTGTCGAATCAGAGATCATATAGATGGGACAAATCCATTATGCTGCATGTTCTTTCCGTCAAAGTAGCATTTCACTTTTGCATGCACTGTGCAATGCAGTGGCCCAATAAATAGCACCTGTCGTTAGGAGCAACAGAACTGAACCTAAACAATGGCCTAGTGGGTGGCTAATAATGTTTGCTAATGGCTTCTAAGACACTGTGTGGGCGTATATGGTTCATTGAGACCATGTGTACTGTTGTGGTTCTGCCACTCCATCGAATACTCTACTTCTAGTCCCTAAAGTACCTTGATGGGCTTCTAAAAACTAGCTCCATTTAACCTTCCATGCTATGGGTAAGTCATTTTAGCTTAGCAGTGGCACTCTATATCAACATCTGCCATTTCTAGTTCAAACTGGTAACCAAATTTTGTGCTACCAAAACCATGTTTCAACCACTAAAATATTAGCTGTTCGTCCTCATCTTGAATATAACCTACAATTTGTGGACAATAATGAACCGAGTATGCGGCATATTTTTAGAACTCTGCAATCATCCTTTCTTAAGGATGGCCATCCTTAAATACGGATTAAGGATTACGAGAGATTAAACGTTAAGCGTTAAAAACTTGTTTAAATTTTTCTAACAATGCATTTGCGCATTTTGAAAGTTTGACCCTCAGTTATGCAATTGGTGGTTGACAAAAAAACCAGTACCTTGCTTGACCACTGACACGTGAGCGTCTCAACGTCATACAAGCCAATCCAGTCGACATAGATGGCCTGCAAAAAAAATCGTGGTGCTTTTAACAAAATAAGCATTGCTGGAAACAGATTTAGAAATTACACCTAAAGCAATCTCCATACCTTCTCTGAACACCACCATCAGTCATTTCATTCTCACACTGAAACACTGATCCACTAAATAAAGAAATTAAAATAGAATCCTTGTCACATTCAGTAGATCAAAGGAAACTAAAAAAATTTTGCTCAGACAATGACAACGTGGACAAAGAATGAAATCATTGCTTTTCACCTGGGGAGACTGGAGCTGTAGGAACTAGTTGGTCCACCTTCATCCCTTAATGCCCTTTATAGGAGTAAGATAGAATTTACATCACTAACATACACCATAGGAAACAATACATTAATATTTAATCCCACATCGTCTTATGTGTAGGATGCAACTGTTTTTGTATTACTGGCTTTATCTCTTTGACCACCATTACATACCAAAACTTAACTCTTGTTCATAGTCAAGTGCATGCATGTATATATACACACACAGAATAGCTTCAAACTATTAAAAAGTGTAGTTTTACACACCTACTGTCTTACTAAAGAGATTAGTAACAGCACAAAGCATGTAAACCACTTTTCCTTGCAAATATAATAATGGCAGCAAAAAGTCGAGTGGGCAGGTTATGCTTCTACAATGTTACTGACTTACATGTACACTTCACAAGAAAATTGTTTTCTACTCTAAATTACTAACGTTTAGAACTTACATGACTCATACCTGAGCCAAACAATTCGTTGTTATGAAAGTGCAAAACACCAAAAAAAAACATCATGGCTGGATCTGATTCAAACCCATACATCTTTAGAATCGAGTACTCTTCAATCATTACATTTCATCCTCAATTTTTTTTTTAAATTAAATTTGGAGTGTTGTATTTGTTTTATGCCATTGTTGCTACACACCATACCCCTTGGGATTCTTAGCTTTTTGCAAGACAACCGTAATTTATTAATGGAAATCGTTAATGCATAGAGGCGATTGATTTGTTCTGTTCAAAATCTCTTATCAATCCATTGTAAAACATTAGCTGTGCAATATGTTTGCACATCTTCTCACACTCACTTGTCACCAGTGATTGTGTTTTATTGGAGGCTAAAGTGGAAACCGTGATAGTTGAGTATAAAATTTTTTTCCTACTCATCAATGTTTGAAATCAGTTTTATCAATAACGACTTCAGCTATAAAAATTCTAATAATGCAGTTTCGTTGGCAAACTAGTTTTCCAAAAGAGTCTGAAATTGGAGCTTATCACGTGACACCTTACTTTCTATTTCAAGGAATTTGTGTTCCTTGTCCTGAAAAAACATTTTTAGCTGATTTCTCCCCTATTCGGAAACAGATCAGGCTAAACATTGTCATATAACTACCCCATATATAACTGCACTACTTGGTCGGGCCAAAAGTTGAATGCACTAAACGGTTCGAGGACCGCGGCTGCAAATGTATTGTTTTAGAGGGAAACGCATCTAGCTGATTGTCGCGTATTGCGTTGATTTTTGGCTACCGTACCTAAACAATGCATAGCAGACAGGTATCTGTATCTGAAATGCTAGTTTACCGAGAAGTTTCGTTTACTCTGTCGCTAAAATGTTTGCCTCGAACATTGGCTCGCCGTTTTCGGATGAATAACATTATAATTATTGACAGTATTGTGATTATCGTGGTTATAATTGAGACCGAGCAAGTAGAAAACGGTTCTTTTTCAGAACCAAACGGAGAGTCCATTAGCACGTAGGCTGCCACGAAGAGCTGGTAGACAGGGACCACCACTTTGGGAAGGTTTGCAGCCAAGGAGCACTCCAAGAGGAAACCCTACAGCGGCAGGTTTGCAGCCGCAATCGTTGTTTTGTGCCAGAAAGCTCGAGCTGGCGAGCAGAGCTCGAAGGACTGCTATCAGAAAGTGCAACCAAAGAACTTGCGTTAGCCGAGTACATGCAGACGTTGATGCTAGGACACTCGCATTGAGAATGTACTAGCTACATCGAGCTGAGCGAGGGGATTTCTCCAAGAAATGCAAAGAGAAAGGTCGACAAGATGCTTCTGATTTTAATGCAATCACCGTGAAAAGATGGGTTACTGCCTGGTGAGTAGTTGAAGTTACAATATGAATCCATGCATACATGTGTAACGCCAGCCGCGTTCCGCGCAAGTAATAGATCCAAAGGACAGACTCAATGACAGCAGCAAAATCCACGCAATTACATAGTAGCACACGATATGTACCTACGTTCATACACCACACTTATACAACACTAGCATATACATGTTCAGACGTCTGACACCACATGTTACATTATCTCCTCTTGAAGAGTGTGTGTTCCCACACATCACAATATATCAACGTCATCTGGAAGGGAGATTGGATCCCCATATCTCACTGGTGGCCTTGTTTGTCTGGTAGACCGACGAACCACTGCAGGGGCCGGTTGCCCAGGCACTTGAGCTACTGGAGTGGGTGGAATTGCTTCAGGTGGCCCAGGCACTTGAGCTGCTGGAGCAGGGGGAATCTCTCCAGGTGGACCAGGCACTTGAGCTATTGGATCCTTTGGGGCTTGGTTTTTAACTTCAGTTGATGGCATCCAGACCATTTCCTCTTCCAAATTGTCCTCCACAATGTCCGTTCCATTCCTATTACCAGATGTAGGACCAACAGGTAGGATATCATTCCTTGCCCCTTCAACCATATCCTCCCCCTTAGCAGGCTCAGGTACCTTACCAATAGGTGCTCGCTTCAAGCGATTACAATGAACTTCCTTTTTCTTCCTGCATGGGATTTGTGCAGTCTGCTATTCTATATACTGTCGGTCCAATAACCTTTACCACCCTATAAGGTCCTTGCCATGGTTTGTGGAATTTACGTGACAGACCCCTGGGTATAGCAGGGCAATGCAGAAAAACCATGTCATTTACATGATATGAATCACCTTTGACATGGCAGTCATACACGTCTTTCTGGTGGAGTTGTTTCTTACGTGAATATTCCCTTACTCTTGCATAGACTTGCTGCAACCGCCTCTTCAATTCCCGGCAGTACTGATGTTCTGATGTATAGCTCTCTACAGGAAGTGAGTACATCACATCTTCTGGTAACCGTGGATCTCTTCCAAACATAAGGAAGAACGGAGTGGTCCCTGTAGTTTCATGCTTGCCTGTCCGGTAGGCAAGCAGCAACGTTGAAAGCTGTAGATCCCAATCTCGCTCGTTATCGGAAACAGCCATACTGAGCATGTCAATTAACGTTCTGTTAAAACGTTCCACTAGGCCATCCGACTCAGGATGATAAGGTGTGGTACGAGTCTTCTTCACACCTAACAGTTGGCAGATGTCTCTGATAAGTCCCGACTCAAAGTTCCTGCCCTGGTCGGTGTGAATAGTATCTGGAGTACCAAATCGACAAATAAATTCATTCACAACTACCTGGGCAATCGAGCTTGATTCCATGTCAGCTAAGGGGAACGCTTCCTTCCACTTCGTGAAGTAATCACCTATAACAAGTATGTATCGGTTACCTCGTGGGGTTACAGGCAAAGGTCCAAAAATATTTATGGCAATTCTTTGCAAGTGTCTTTCTGCCAAGCTGAGTTGCAACTGTGCTCTATTTTTCACCAGTGACTTCCTTGAGTTACACACAAGGCAGTCTGCACACCACTTATCCACTTCCCTCTTCTGCCCTGGCCAATAAAAGCGAACACGTACCTTCTCCAATGTCTTTTTAGCCCCAAGGTGCCCTGCTATACAGGAATCGTGGAGACTCCCTAACACTTCAGGAACCAGGGCTGCTGGCAGGATAAGTTGCAACCTCTTATTTTTTCCCCCACCCTGAATATCTTCCCATTGGCGATAAAGAATACCATCCTTAACCAATAGGTTACCCCTCTGGGTCCACAGGGATTTGAGTTGCCAGGTTGAATTTGGTGGACATTGCTGTGGAGTGATGCCTGACTCTACCCACTCCATGACAGCCCTGAGATTGGCATCTGCTTCCTGAAGATTTCTGATATCCTGGTTGGGCCACACAGGTAGAATAGAAACTTCAGCTGCCATCATGACTTCGTCCACTTCCTCAAAGTCAGTGCAACTAAAATCCAGCCCACATTGACGGCACTGCCCACGAGAAAGAGCAACTGCATTACAATGCTGCTTACCTGGTCGATGTACTACTTCATAGTTGAACTCAGCCATCCCCTCCAGCCATCTTGCCACCTGGCCCTCTGGCTCTTTGAAACTATGAAGCCACTGCAATGCACTATGGTCAGTTCGCAATACAAATTTCCTTCCGTAAAGATAAGGTTGGAAATGGTGTGATGCCCACACCAAGGCCAACATTTCTTTTCGTGTTTGTGAGAGACCAGAGGTCTCTCTGAAGTCATAAGTTCACACGGGTCAAAACGTGTCGAACTCGTGAAAGGGAACATTTAGTAGGCTTGTCTGTGGGTATATAATGGTGTGAACTGTGTGTATTCGGGGGTCGGGTGATGAGATTAAGTGGCTAGCAGGTGGAACAACGTGAGCAGAGCAGCGCTAGCAGCGGGGCGCGCAGGCTGCGGCTAGATCGATCCATCACATATGGTGGCAGCGGTGGGATCCATCCGTGACAGTTGTGCAGGGAGACCCATGGATCCAGGAAGAGCGTACGCGCGTCTTGACTGCGCAGGTGTGAAGCTGAGGTGGACCTGGAGAAACGGAAGGCTTGCAGCTCATCCAAAAGTGGTAGACATGAGGGTAGCCGGCTCTAGTGCGAGTCTAGCGGTACCCAAGAGTGGAGAACCTGAGGGGTGTTGGAGTCGTTCCGATGCTAGGAGGACCTGCAGTAGTTTCCTGTGAGCCATCACGGACGTAGCCGTGCGAGAGATCAGAATAGAACGATAAAGCTAGCGGAGTATGTCTGAAGGGGATAAGGCGGAAAGATAAGCAGAGGCAGATAAGCAGAGGCAGGATGGAACGGTCGACAAAGGAATGGTGTTTGTCGCAGGAGAAGAAGAGAGGGGTGTGAGAGACCAGAGGTCTCTCTGAAGTCATAAGTTCACACGGGTCAAAACGTGTCGAACTCGTGAAAGGGAACATTTAGTAGGCTTGTCTGTGGGTATATAATGGTGTGGACTGTGTGTATTCGGGGGTCGGGTGATGAGATTAATTGGCTAGCAGGTGGAACAACGTGAGCAGAGCAGCGCTAGCGGCGGGGCACGCAGGCTGCGGCTAGATCGATCCATCACAGTGTTGCACAATAGCGTCGCTCGGCTCTGGTAAGTGTTCAGCTTGCATATGCAATGACATGCTCCCTTCCCCCAACAACTTGTGATTAAACAGCGCCCAACCCATCATCACTTGCATCAGTGTCTAGCACAAACTTTGCACGAAAATTAGGCAGAACAAGAACTGGAGCAGATGTCAGTACATTCTTAAGCTCAAAAAATGCATCCTTGCACTGCGAGGACCACACCCAATCTCTATCTTTACGTGCTAATGCATGCAACGGAGATGCGATGTGTGCAAAGTTTCTGATAAACCTGCGGTAGTATGATGCTAACCCTAAAAAGGACTGCAAATCTTTTAGACTAGATGGAATAGGCCAGTCTGCAATGCATCAAATTTTTTCCAGGTCTGTCTCTACCCCTTTTTCAGAAACCACATGTCCTAGGTGACAAACACTGGTCTATAGCAAATGACATTTTGACGGCTTGATCTTTAGCCCAGCCTTTCTAAGGCGGGCAAACACCTCCCCAAGTAATATCAAATGCTCTTCAACACTTTTACTATAAACAATAATATCATCAAGATACACTAAACAGGATGACCAATGCAATCCAGCTAGAACCATTCCATTAACCTTTGAAATGTAGCGCAGAGGCATTGCATAACCCGAAGGGCATGACCCGAAACTGATAAAATCCAAAGGGGGTAACAAAGGCGGTCTTTTCCTTGTCTTTTGGATGCAGTTCTACCTGCCAATAGCCACTGGCTAGATCTAAGGTTGAGAAATAGCAAGCCCCATCCAATGCATCTAGTGTTTCATCTATTCTAGGCAACGGTTGTGCATCTTTCTGGGTATTTTGATTTAATTTGCGAAAATCAATACAAAATCTGACACCCCCATCTTTTTTCCGAACCAGTACAATTGGGGATGCCCATGGACCTGTACTTGGTTCTATAATACCATTATCCAGCATGTCATTCAATAACTTACGCACTTGTGAATGCTGATGAAATGGTAGGCGTCTTGCACGTTGGCGGATGGGCTGCGTATCCCCAGTGCGTATATGATGGTAGAGCAATCTGGTACGACCAAGATCATCATTTGATAGAGCAATGATGTCCTTGAAGTCACGAAGCAACTCTTTGGCTCGCTGTCTTTCTTTATCCCCAAGTGTGAGTGCCTCCTCCAGCATTTTTTCTATCCTTTCTTCTAACAGGCTGTTTCTCTCCTCCTGCAGACCTGCTGAGTTCACTTTACAGCAATACTCTTGTACTGGCTCCACAGTTCCTACATTCACCTTCTTACTGACCACAACTGGGGCTTGGGACGGGTTAAGAACCTGAATCATTATGCGCCCTGAAATTACAGGTGAGATGCAGCGTGCAACTACTCGGCCATATTCATTCATGAATTTTGCTAGTGGTTCAACTATACCAATCTCAGAAACTGGCCATGACTGTCCAGAAACAGTTGCTGCGAGACGCATCTGGCTTGATGCTGGAATCTCAACTGATTCGGATGTCAACACAAAGCAAACCAATGAGTTGTCCATTTTCTCACTCCTGTCCACCATGGGAACATCCTTTCCCCCTGCTATGATGACATGCCGCCGCAGGTCTACCACGCACCCATACTGTGACATAAAATCAGTGCCCAATAGACATTCCTGAGTCAACTGCTGTGCCACTAAAACCAAATGATAACCAGACACTCCCCCTATGGATACCTTGACATTAGTTTCACCTAGAAGTTTCAACTTCTCTCCACTAGCTGTAACCACTGAACGGAGTACAGGCTGTAGTGTTCCCATCGTTTTGGCATGAATCTGTTTCCATACATCCTCACAAATCAGGGTGACCCCAGAACCTGTGTCCACCAACATGTTTATTTCATGTCCACCAATTGAGCCTTTCACTGTTAGGAGGGAACTCACAGCAGCACTCTCAAAAATGCCAGGACACTCTTTCTTTAAATGCCCATACTTCCCACACTTCCAGCAACCCCCTTTTCTCACCCTCTGATCACCACTGGGCCGTTTCTTTTGTATGTTCCTTGGGTCTTTCTGTGCCAATTGGTATTTCAGTTTATCCAGCTGTCTAGAGAGCTGCTCTATCTGAGCTGATAAACCTGGCTCCTTTTCTGTAGGCAGCGTTTCTTTCACCACTGCTGTGATAGAATTCTCATCTCCCCCACGGTTTTTCACCACACCTTTTGCATCTGTACATAAAGCTTCTGCTTTTCTACCAGACTGTAACTTTCTTTGCGCATCCTCAACTCCTTCCTGCTGACTCGCCCATTTCACCGCCTCCTCCAGACTGGACGGCTTATCCCGCATAAGCTTCAACTGGATGCTGGGGGAACAAACACCATGTATAAATTGATCTCTCACCATCTCCTTATGTTGCTCTCCAGACCAATTCGGATACGCCTTATCAGCCAACGCGCGAAGGGTTCCAATGTATTCAGGCAACCGTTCATTTGGTTTTTGCATCCGATGTTGAAACTTAGCTTGCCATTCCAATTCGTTGCCGTCAGGGTTGTACTGCGCCTTCAAGCATTCCGTTACGTCGCTGTATTCGGAGTCACTGTCTAGCCCCTGCTGCAAAACCACTCAGAATGGCTCATCATCCAATAAGGACAGAAGCTCGGCCACCCACTGTTCCGTTGAAATTCTGGCCTGATGTGCATAGAGCTCGAATCTCCGTAACCATAGGGCCAAGTCGGATGTTGCAGAGAACCGTGCTGGTGGTCTCATGCTCATCCTCACTGCCCCTACCTGTAAAGGATTAGCGCCACTTGTGGGAACTTGCCTGTCAACCTCCATGTCTTGCTCTTCGGTGGCCATCCCACTCCTGACACCACTGTAATGCCAGCCGCGTTCCGCGCAAGTAATAGATCCAAAGGACAGACTCAATGACAGCAGCAAAATCCACGTAATTACACAGTAGCACACGATATGTACCTACGCTCATACACCACACTTATACAACACTAGCATATACATGTTCAGACGTCTGACACCACATGTTACACATGTACATTTATAAATGTGTATACACTTCAAACCTTCCCAAAGTGGTAATCCCTGTCTGCCAGCTCTTCGTGGCAGCCTGCGTGCTAATGGACTCTCTGTTTGGTTCTGAAAAGAACCATTTTCATCTTGCTCGATCTCGATCATAACCACGATAACCACAATGCAGTCAATAATTATAATGTTATTCATCCGAAAATGGCTAACTTTTCAGAGCCAACGTTCGAGACAAACATTTTAGCGGCAGAGTAAACGAAACTTATCGTTAAACTAGCGTTTCAGATACAGATACCTGTCTTCTATGCATTGTTAAGGTACGGTAGCCAAAAATCAAAGCGATACGCGACAATCAGCTAGATGCGTTTCCCTCTAAAACAACACATTTGCAGCCGCGGTCCTCGAACCGTTTAGCGCATTCAACTTTCGACCCAACCAAGTAGTGCAGTTATATATGGGGTAGTTACATGGTTTAGCCTGATCTGTTTCCGAATAGGGGAGAAATCAGCTAAAAATGTTTTTTCTGGACAAGGAACACAAATTCCCCAATATAGAAAGTAAGGTATCACGTGATAAGCTACAATTTCAAACTCTTTTGGAAAACTAGTTTGCCAACGAACTGCATTATTAGAATTTTTATAGCTGAAGTCGTTATTGATAAAACTGATTTCAAACATTGATGAGTTTATACTCAACTATCACGGTGTCCACTTTAGATCGTAAATCATTAGCAGAAATTGAGTGTGAAAATGTGCACGCACTATGTACAGCTATACATCATTGCACAACAATCAGTTTAATAAAAAGGAATAATACAGGATTCCTCAACATATTAAGCAAATTGGATTTTCAGGGGGGATCGCCCATTGCAACACCAGTACGAAGTCACTGAAAGACTAAAATTTTTAATGAACAGTGAAATAAAATAAGAGTTGGATTAAAAAAAATTGTGTGAAATTATGGATTGGTTCAAAGTGGATGTAATTAGTTTTTAAATGAATTATGTGCATTTTTTGTGCAAACAACTCCATACACTGTGACATAAAAATTATCTGCAATCCATTAGTACCACATATACTTACAGTAGTGATTACAAAAAGTACACAAAATATACGAGTAGTTTCTTTCCATGCCACACTCCTAATAACTCAATTATATTCCTACGCAAACACTATGTTTATGCTTTACCAATACCTCAGGGCTGAAATTACTCAGTTACTAATATAAATATGTTGCAGTTGTTGTAGTTAACCGAATACTAACAAACCAATCAGATTAAGCAATTATATCAAAACCCACTTAAATCAAAATATTCAAAGCCTCTATTATCAAAGTTATTCAAGATTATGTTAAAGAAAATGATTATAATAACATCTACTAAATAGAATATGCTGAGAACAACGCTAATTACTAGGTTCAATAGTGAGTAAGTTATTAAAGAGAAGTAAATATTTATTTGTAACCCTCACTAACAAGCCCAATAACACAATTTGATTTGGTAATGGAATTTTATAGTGAGTCACTGAAAATCAATGTTTAGTCATGATCATATACCATTCTGAAGTTTTGAATATTATAATTAAATGCCAATCAAATATCATAGTATTTCTCACTTTCATGAAAATTATGTCAATTTAGTTAACTGTAATTACAGGCTTTTGATTTTATCTTTACTGTTGACAATACAGTTAGTATTTGCCTAATTGCAATTAATAAATACTTCTTTATCATTTGTGCTTCAAACCGTGTCATTTCTCCTTTGAGGACACCCTGTGTGTTACATGTACCTTTGTGACCGCTACGCTAGCATACACATTCAAAAATATTACTCATGTCATTTTGTTCCGTGACAATAAAGAATTTTTGCTTATAACATTACAACGTCATTCATTGCATCACATATAATGGCCAGAAGGTGGGGGATAATGATAATCCAACAATTGGTACAAGGCACATGAAGCAATAGTAGAATAATGGATGCTTGAAAATATTAAAACATTATCTTTAATTAGTGTCCAGGTCCTGGAAATTTAGGTTAATCTCTAACTTTCATCCCTCAAAAAGTTCTAACCTTTGGAAACTGGCATTGTTAGAGCCACAAGATCCAACTCCACTTCCTGATGCACTAGAAAAATGGAATAAGCCAGTATTGTCACCATTGTTACAACTTATACAAAACATGTGTTGAAATTAATTGGAGGCAGATCTCAACTATCATAAAATGAAATGTTGTACCTAACCACATAACATTTAGAGGTGCAGAGGGCCACTCTGCAAAGAAACAATAGCACATAAAAGCATGTGAAAAGATGCAGGAATTCCACTGCAAATCAATCACAATCTCACCTTTTTCTGAGCACCATAATTAGTTTTGCTCTGAAGCTCAAATACTGATCCACTAGAAACAATATTTTTAAGGCAACAAAACATGGACAAACGATTTTGAGTCCAAACATTGCTTTCACCTTAGGGGACTTGCACTGTTGGAACCACTGGGTCCATGACCATCTCTTAATGCCCTATAAAAGAGTATGACAAATAAAATCACAAGCATAAAAAACAATTTCTGTTACTTTTAACATTACTAAACTATGTACCTCTCAAATGCTATAAATAAAGTTAGTCTAAACCAATGGGGATTCACCTTCGGGAACTGACACTATTGGAGTCAGAAAGTTCACCCCCACTTCCTGAAGCACTAGAAAGTGAAATGGAATGTTACCACTTAGAAAAAAAAAGTATTAAGCTCCACAAAATGCCCATTGGCAAGAATATTAAAAATAACATTTGTGTACCTTGCTTGACCAATCACGTTACATTCGGATATCCTGGAGGCCACTCTGCTGAGGAAAGTAAACACATAAACAGCAGTTTACAAACAGCCAAGAAACAGATGTAGAAACTGCACTGCAAATCAATCACCACCTCACCGTCTCTGCACATCATCACTAGTTGTTCTTTTAAGCTCAGTACCTGATCCACTAGAAAAAAAAGAATGCTCATCACACATGACGTACAAATATATTTTCCGATGAGGACAATATGGACAAAGAATTTAGAATTCAATCATTCGTATTCACCATAGGAGATTGGCATTGTTGGAGCCACTTGGTCCACCTCCATCCCTTAATGCCCTGAATAGGAGTAAGACAGAAATAGTATCACTAATACTAAAATGAATGTTTGTTAGATTAAGAAAATGATCCAATCAAAAACTATTAATTTTGTCTAAACCAATTGGTTCCCACCTTTGGGAACTGGTACTGGTGGAACCACTAGGTCCAACTCCACTTCCTGATGCACTGGAAAGGGGAATAAGCCACAATTACTACCACTTATACAAAACATATGTGGAAATAAATTGGAGACGCATGAAAGTTCAGCATGTTGCAGTACCTTGTCACATAACATTCAGAGGTCCTGGAAGCCACTCTGCAAAGGAAGAAAAAAATTATAAATGGGAAGTTACAAACCATCACGTGGAGAAGATGTAGAATCACACTGTACACCAATTACCCTCTCATCGTTTCTGAACGCCATCACTAGATTCGTTCTCAACCGCATGTTCGCACATTGAAAACACTGATTCACTTTAAAAGGTATGTCACACATGCAGTACATGATAGAAAATTCACACTATGACCAAATAGGCTAAGAATAGTTAGAATTCAAGCATTTATTTTCACCTTGGAGGATTGGCAATTTTGGAGATACTAAGCCCACCTCCATTTCTTAATGACCTGAATAAGAGTAAGACAGAATTTTGCAATACTGAATGCATTTCCAACTAAGCATTATTCAGTATCTTTCACCTCTCAAATACTATCAATGAACCAATTACTTCTTACCTTTGGAAACTGGCAATGTTAGAACTACCTGGTCCACCTCCACTTCCTGATGCACTGGAAAAAGGAGTAAGCTGGAATCGTTACAACTAATACAGATTTATTAAATGCACATCTCAGTTATCATTATTTATTTAAAAGGTTAAGATGTATGGTTACCTTGCTTGACCAATCTCATAATGATCCGACGTTCTGGGGGCCACTCTGTAAAAAACAGAAATTACAAGCAACTATATGAAAAGCTATGAAGATTGAGAAGCATCGTCTTACTGTCTATGAACACTATCATTAGTTACGGTATGAAGCTCAAACACTGATCCACTTAAAGAACAAAATGATAACATGCATGAAAATATTCTGTTTTTGACAATATGAACTAAGAATTTACAACTCAATTATTGCTTTTAACCTCAGACGATTGGCACTGTTGGAGCCACTTGGTCCATCACCATCCCTTAATGCCCTTGAATATGAGAAAGACAGTATTTACATCACTGTTACAACAATGAATCACTGTTAGTTGCTAACATTAAACATTCTTAATCTTACATATCTCAAATACTATTTATTTTGTCTAAACCAATTGGTTCTCACCTTTGGGAACTGACACTGTTGGAACCACTTGGCCCACCACTTCCTGATGCACTGGAAACAGGAATTATTACCACTTATACAAAACATGTGCTGAGATTATTGTCCATCTCAGTTAATAAGAGTTTAGGAAATTTATCATTACATTAAAAGTATGGGTGCCACACCCCCAACTGATAAATTAGTAAATTCAAAAAATATTCACAAATGTTGTAATGATAATGCTTTCTACATTTGACACTCAATTGGCTAAAAATCCTCCAACAAAGAGGGTCACATAGTTGACCAGTTGTATTAAGGCAATGCTAAGGTTTCAAAGTTCAGTATCCTTCCATCAGGCTGCATAAAGCAGGGAACAATAATTTATTTATCTAATTGCATCTTTACAGAGCCTAATAATAAATAAACATCTTAAATTTGATTTACTTCTCAAAGTTCATATCTTCTCTCATGGTTGTAACTTGCTATTTTTATAAGTTGTAACAATTTATTTTATCAGTGATATAAATCCTAACTCTCCTATTCAAGACATTATAGATCTATTATAAATAGCATATTACAACCATGACAGAAGTTGTAGACATTCAGGAGTAAACCAATAATTCCACCATCTCTGAACAACATAAAAGTTATGGTATGAACCTTAAACACCGATCCACTTCATTCATAAAATGATGAAGTAAAATACTTAATTCTTATTAGACAATATGAACTAAGCAATTACAACTCAATCATTGCTTTTAACCTCAGACGATTGGCACTGTTGGAACCATTTGGTCCACGGCCATCCCTTAATGCCCTGAATAGGAGAAAGACACACTGTTACAACAATGAATCACTGTTAGTTGCTAACACTAAACATTCTTTATGTTACATATTTCAAATACTATTAATTTTGTCTAAACCAATTGGTTCTCACCTTTGGGAACTGTCGAACCACTAGGTCCACCTCCACTTCCTGATGCACTGGAAAAATGAAATAAGCCAGAATTATTACCACTTAATTGGAGGCACATCTTAACTATCATTATAAAATGAAAGCTCAACATGGTGTGGTACCTTATCGCATAACCTTCAGAGGTCTTGGGAGCCACTCTGCAAAGGAAGAAAAAAAATTTATACACAGCAAGGGTTATAAAATACCCCATATGAAGATGTAGAATCACATTGTATACCTACCGTTTCTGAACACCATCACTAGATTCTTTCTCAACTTCTTCGTAATTTGACAATGCTGATTCACTTCAGAAATAAATGTTTGTCACACATGCAATAAATTACATAAAATTAATTCATCATTTGCACTATGACAACATGTTAGAACTCAAACAATGCTTATGCTTATCACCTTGGAGGATTGTCACTGTTGGAACCACTTGGCCCACCTCCGTCCCTTAATGTTAATGTCCTGAATAGGAGTTAGACTGGATATAAATCACTGATAAAAGCACTAAGCCAAAATTGTTACAACTTATTTAGATCTTTAATAAATAGCAAAATACAACCATGAGAGAAGATGAAAACATTGAGGAGTAAACCAATCACCCCACCATCTCGGAACACCATCATAGTTATGTATGAAGCTCAAAACACTGATCCACTTTATTCATAAAATGCTTGTCACACATAAAGTAAAATACTTCTTATTACACAAGGTGAACTAAGAATTTACAACTCAATCATTGCTTTTAACCTCAGGCAATTGGCACTGTTGGAGCCGCTTGGTCCACCTCCATCCCTTAATGCCCTAAATAGGAGAGCGACAGTATTTACATCACTGTTACAACTACGAATCACTTTTAGTTGCTAACATTAAACATTCTTAATCTTACATATCTCAAATACTATTAACCTGGTTCTCACCTTTGAGAACTGACACTGTTGGAACCACTAGGTCCACCTCCAATTCCTGAAGCACTGGAGAAGGGAATAAGCCAAATTATTACCACTTATACGAAACATGTGTGAAAATTAATTGGAGGCACATCTTAATTATTACTATTAAACATGTTGTGGTACCTTATCGCATAACATTCAGAGATCCTGGGATCTACTCTGCAAAACAAGAAAACGTTTTAAATGGCAAGCTAGAAAAAGCCAACTGAGATTATGCAGGATCACACTGTACACCCTCACCGTTTCTGAACACCATCACTAGATTCATTCTCAAGTTCTTCGTAAATCCACAACACTGATTCACTTCGGAATAAAGTTTTGTCACAATGCAGAAGATAAAAAGAGATCAGAATTTGTACGAAATCAATCACTGCTTTTCACCTCAGGGGACTGGCCATGTTGGAGCCGCTTGGTTCATCTCCATCACTTAAAAAACAAGGCAGAATTAAAATCACTAAATCAAAAATGAATCACTGCTAAATCGTTGAAGACTAAACTTTTTTTGACCTCTTCATCTCCCGAACACTACTAATCAAGTTAGGTTGCTAACTTTTGGAAACTGATACCGTTGGAATCACTAGGTCCACCTCCACTTCGTGATGCACTGGAAAAAAGTGTTAATCAGAATAGTTGCCACTTATACAAATCATGTTGAGATCTATTGAAGGCATATGAAAGTTCAAAATATTGTGGTATTGTTTCTCATAACATTCAGAGGTCCCAGGAGCCCTCTCCATACAATGAAATACATTTTCAATGATTTATTTTTGCAAACAATTGTGATAAAAATCAGGGGACAAACTTTGCCTTGCCTTTTTTCCACCCACTTTGAGATGTCATTCCTAAGTCTGCATTTAGAGAAGTCATTAAACAACATCATCAACAATACATTTCAAAAGCCAATTACACACTGCAAAGATAGGATAGCTCATGGTGTTTAGAATTATTGCTAAAATTAAAATGTGATTATGCAACCATGAAGCTAAATGTAAGACGAACACATTCAGGAATGATAACTGCACGATGTCACAATGAAACTTACGTGCTCATTGAACACACTAGCACATGTGACTCTAGCTCTTTAAGTGTCATTTCAGCACTGCAGGTGAGGCATTTTTCTTTTGGTTCACAGACATTCTAATAATGAATGAAAATATAAATCTTCACAAGAAGCAGTTGACATAATTGACATACCAAATCACAAGGGTCATCATCATCATCATCATTATGATCATCCTCACTTATGTCCCTCTGCAATGGTCTCACATAAAGTGTGCCTGTGTTCACAACTGAACCTAGAATCTAACAGTAATTCCTGACTTTGGTGACTCAATAGTTACTAATTGGCTTCCACACTGTACCAGCAACATATAGCCACCACACAATTTAAGTGGAGGAAAAGCAGCATAGATAACTGATTTAATATGCAGTGAATCTCCACCGTAATTGAATGAAAGGATTTTATTGCTGAAGTCTCGTTTGGCCAGCTGCATCCGAACTTGACTTGTGGGAATTTTTTGTTTGGTTACGAAGAAGTAGACAAGTTGTGGCCTTTTGCCTTTTTTTTTTAAACTATTTGCTTATTCTTTTTGGAGAACAGTTCCTGGCACATTGCCAACCTAGTATGACTCTATATGTTAAAATAAATTATTATTATTATTTAAACATGCACACAAAATGGCTTACAGTGGGTGACATGCTTTTGTCAAGAACTTGCACCTATACATTTTAAAATAGGGCATAATCCTTTTAAAGTGGAATATTGTTGTAATTTAAGCAATGCAAAGCACTATACATGAGCTGTAGATAAATTAAATTAAGTCACTCACTCTGGAGATTGTAGCTGCACCATTTCCACAAGAAGCATAGTGTAAGAAAATTGTACCATATAATTGCCATGGAAACTCGATTCTGACATTGAATGTGAACATCATTTATACCACAAATATGTACAATGCAATGCATGAAAAGATACAATGAAAAGATGCTAAATATGTACAGACAATAAAACGATAGCTTATTGAATGGCAATAGCGATATCAGTGTCTGAACCGAAATTTAAAAATATAGTATTCATGAACTACAATAGCCATGTTTACAATAGCCATGTATAAACATTGTTCTTGTATGCATGCATTATTTATTAATTATTGTTCCTTGTTTCACTTTACTATATCATTGCACTTTTTGTAAACAATAATTAAGGCATACATTGATGCAAATAAAAACTGCATTGTTACAATCTTCTACAGCTTGAAAATAAAATGAAACACCTTGTATAATAGTCCTATATTTAGCACACAAACATAATGTCCTACAAATAGGCGAAATATAGGACTATTATACATTTCCCCTTCTTTTTAGACCCTTATTAGACCCTTGTTTCCTTTTTACACCAATATTGCCTTATTCAATCCTAACTTTCTCGTTAGAGAATGTTTTTATTACTTGGATCTATATAAGGTACACAAGGTATATTGCTTCTCATTTAATTACTTTACCGGCTTCAATATGTAGGCAGGCTGAAATAGGTGTGGTTGCTGTCAACGTTCTTGCCTATGTAAATATTAGCCAAGGTACAGCTGACAACGTATACAATGCAGTTGTCCAAGCCTTAGAGAATAATCTCCCGATGACAAAAGAGACCATTTATTACCAAACTGGTTGGATTTGGCAGTGATTGAGCATCTGTAATGACTGGATGCAATAGTGGTGTCAGTACTCGGCTGAAGGGGGAACAACCACTGTTGTTCACACTGCACTGCATGACACATAGACTGAAACTGGGATTCAAGACAATTGTGTAGGAGAAAATAGGTTCATGACCATCTTCTCAGAGCTTCTATTTTTCTACCATTCAAGTGCTCTTAACAGGAAGAATCTCAAGTCATCCTCTGCTGCAGCAGGTGTGAAGTTCCTAGTGTTGTATATTAGTGAGCCTTCATTCAGTACATATGACTGGTGGAACCGTCTTGAACTACTAATATCTATTTGTACGTATCTCGTGTGATTTTTCCCCCCACCATTTTTCATCAGTCTAGAATGTTCTGTTAGAATTGTATTGTGTGCATTGACTAGAATAAGTTGTTGTCTCAAACAAAGAAAGATATTGTAACAGGATTTGGGCCCAGCACCACTGTATTTCTAACAGAAAAGGAGAGCTCTATAGTATCCTTGTAGAAAGTGACCGACAAAAATAGAGGACAAGTGGTCAATCGACAAACTGACTGAACAAAACTGGTCCACGTGGAAATTCCAAGTTTCGACTGTAGTCAAAGCAAACAGTTTGTGGGCTTTCGTCGACGATAGTACGAGTGGGCAGGTAGAGAATTAATCTGCTGAACAAAGAAAATACACATTGAACAGACAGACCAGGCGGTGGCAATTTTGGTTATGTCAATTAGCCAGTCGCTCTTACATCTCGTCACTGAAACTAGAAAGGTCAGCATGGATTGTTTATATAGGAGCAAGCTGGCACATGATTTTTGAGCGGAGCTGGTTTGCCAACTACATTGCCTTCAGAACACCTCAGAAAGTTAGAACTGCAAATGTTGACCCAATCCAGGCACTTGGATATGGGGACATAGTTATTCAGACGATCTTAGAAAAAGGAACTGATCAGTTCACTGTGAAGGATGTTCTTCTAGTACCTGACTTAACATGCAGCCTTCTTTCAGTTTCAACATTGCTAGAAAAGGGGTGGAAATTCAATTTGGTGAAGGAAAGTTTAAGATTTTGGATCAGGAGGGAAAAGTATGTGTCAAGGTATAAAAAGAGATCGGCTATTCCTTTTATACTGTCAAGTCAAGATGCCTAAAGGGCACATAAAGTTTGCTTAAGAAGTTCTTATCTCTGATGCAAAAGTACCAGTTGATCTTAACTTGTGGCATCAGACTTGGTCATGTAAATGAACTGCAGTTGCAAGAGACTATCAAGAAAGGTCAAATATGTAATGTGGAGATCTCAGACAATGACTTGTTAAAATTCTGTGATGGATGTGTGGAAGCCAAGATGTCTTGCAAATCCAATAAACCAGTGGGAGAGATCCAATCAGAATATACTGGACAGTTAATTCACTCGGATTTGTGTGGTCCAATGTCTAAGAGCATTGGAGGTAGCAAATATTTTGTTACTTTTATCCATGATTTTTCCAGATGGGTCAAAATATACTTTTTGAGAGAGAAGAAAGAGGCAATGGTGAAGTTTAAGGAGTTTTAAGCAGAAGTGTGGAATCAGTGGGAATCACATATCCAAACGCTGAGAATAGATGGAGGTGGCGAATACAAGAGTAAGGAGTTCAAAGACTTCCTGAAATCGAATAGAGTACGTCACGAGATGACAGTCAGGGATACACCAGAACAAAACGAGTTGTGGAAAGAATGAATCGAACCCTTTGTGAATCAGGGCAAGCAATGTTGTTCCATGCAGGACTAAGCAAGGGATTTTGGGCTGAAGAGATTAACACTGTGGGATTCATTAGGAATTGTCTTATCCCATCAGCAACAGGAGAGACACCATAGTTTTCAATATTTTGTATCCTATGAAGCCGAAAGGAGATGGAGCTACCATTATGGTAAGTGGCGTCTCAGTTCCATGCCAAGGCTGGTTGGGACTAGAAACCATTGAGCCCAAAAGTGATGGAACATGGAAGCACGATAATGTAATGAATAATCTGGAAAAAGTAATTGATCGATTCAAACATATGTATCCAGGATGCCAATTGTTGTTGACATATGATAATGCTCCCTCTCACACTGCTGTAAAAAAAAGGGTCACTGTCTACTGCTCATATGAACATGACTGATGGAGGCAAGCAACCAATCATTACACAAATGGGATGGTTTGAAACATTTGATTTGACCACAAACTCAATGAAGAAAGTGTTACAGCAAATGTGGTATCCAGGGCAAGATGGAACACCCATTGCTAAAAGTGCATTACGAGTATGTAAAGAGCGAGGTTTAAAAAGGATCGAAAAAATGAGACTGGATGATCTAAGGGCATTGCTAGCATCCCAACCTGATTTTGCAAGTGTGAAACCAGAGATCCAACAAGAAGCAGAGAGACGTGGACACATTTTACTGTTTGGCCCAAAGTGTCATCCGGAATGCATGCATGTTGAAATGTGCTGGGCATATGTTAAGCAATACTGTAGACAACATTGTGGACAGAGTATTACTGCTCTCTGAACTAGCCTCCAACATGCATTGTCAGAACAGCACCTGACAGTGAAGCAACATACTGCCTTCTCTCAACACACTTTGAAGTGGATTGAGGCGTACTCACATGATGCAGATGGTGTTGCAGATTCATGCATGCATGTAGGTATGTATGTATGTACATGTGTATGTGTGTATGTATGTATGCATGCATGTATGTACATATGTACTGTATGTATGTATGTATGTATATATGTATGTATGTATGTATGTACATCCGCGTGGCGCGTAGATGGGCGGCTCATGGCATTGGATTTTTTCCCTTGTCCCCATTCCTTTATCTACGCTGCCACTTGGTGTGTTCGCTGGCCCCGTCATACTACAACCAACTTTTCGGCTCATCTCGAGGAGTTTCCATCTGTTTTTTTCTGGGCAGTGAGCTATAATTGGAATTTCGCCCTTATGCTACCTGGTCCGCTGCTACCCTACGAGATGCGACGGTGCTGCTCCTACTAAAAATGAGAAAGTTTGTGTCTTTTTTCGCCTGCTATATTACTAACGGGCCGGAGTCACCATTTGTTGAAGACGATGGTTAGTCCTCCAGGTTTGGATGCAGACACGCTCCCGTGACTCCACGAGCAAATAAAGCCCAAGTTTTTAGCGGACAGTTCTGTTTCCATCTTGTTGTGTGCTATTATTGTGGACATTAGATACTGCGTGTGTTCTCCTGCCTATAAACCTCCTCCCCTAACATGTTTGTACCATGTGCAAATGCGATGGTGATTATTTTTATTTTTATTTTTATTTTATTTTTGAAGAGATATTATCATTATTACATCACACTAAATACACATATGCTATTCACAAATGCAACAATAAGTCACAAAACAACATACAAACTCAAATATATTCCTGATGATGGCAGGAAAGTCTTATTATTATTATTATTATTATTATTTATTTATTTTTAATTATTGTTAAAGATATGACAGTGAAAATTATAACATGACATTATTATATAAAATAAGAAAAACAATAAATGCATTTACTGAAGAATCCAAATAATACATACATAAATGTCCAGACACACTGAGACACACTGGCTATGAAAGTGACAAAGAGGAACTATCCCCCTCCTGAAGGGAACAGCCACATCGTAAGAGGAGGGCTCGGGCATTGGCTCGCACAAGAGTCAAATTAAGGCGGCCATACAAGCTGCAGACAACCTTGGACTTGGGGGAGTTGGTCCTTGTGGCAAGGTATGATGCAAGCCGTGAAAAAGCTTGCATCGCTTCATTGCCCCAGGCTCCATATGACTCGGCCACAAGGGGAATACAAGTCCACCCTAGCTCGGAACACTTGGCATCATTGGCAGAGTGCTTCCTTAGCTCAGCAGCAACCGCTGCTGACCCTGCTGTGCGACCCGCTTCAGAGATAAGAGTAGGGTTAAGCGGAGACACCACAGTAAGGTCAAAGGCAGCAGGCTTGCCACAGAGCCAATTGGAAGCTAGGATGTCAGCAGGGCGTGTGTTCCGAAGCTCATGTCCTAGTCCACTACCGGCCTCTGCCTTGGCGCTGATGCAGGCATGATGGCAGGTTTGAAGCACTACATCCCTGAGCTTGTTGTGCCTGGATACAGCATCACCACCTCTCTTACATGTTATTGCATGGTGACCTAGGGGATCCAAGGGATGTTCTGGACACAATGCACAGGGAGGTGAGCCAGGTGAGGTGTTTAGCCCCAGCCACCACTTGATGGCCATTTGGTGCTCGTTGGGGTCTAAGCTTAGACCCAGGCCTGGAGATGGTACTACAGAGAGCCAAGCAGAGGCATGGGGAGAGGAGATAGACAGGAGACGAGCCTTGTCAGCCACAGAGCTCTGGGATAGAAGAGAGTTAAATTGAATGTTTTCTAATGCAGCTGATAGAGTGTGTTGTCGGCAAGGAGAAGATGCAAGACTGTTAATATTAATTGCACTCTCAGGGGGAACACACCTATTGTAGGAATTGACCTCATCAGCCAGGAAATTATCTGATGGTGAGGCAAGGCCTGCAGTACTGATGGAGGCGATAAAGGCTGCATTAGAGTGATGAGCTAGTGAACGAAGCCCCAGGCCACCTCTGCTTAAGCTCAACTGGGCCTGCATCCAAGAACTGTCAGTAGTGTCAATAACTTGGCACTCTGTGAAGGTGCACCTAACCTGCTCATCAAAGGCATGCAACTCATCCAATGCCAGGGATGGGGGAGTGGAACGTGCAATATGGACCAATTTGGTAAATCCACCACACATGCGTAGTAGAATGAGAGCAATCTGAGGATCACATGACCCGAGCTTAACCAGGGATGATAGCAAAATGGAGGCAGCAGCACGTTTATAGGCAATAAATGATGAACAAAAAGCAACATCCCCTATGGGGGCTCCAAGGATGATAAGATTGGGAGTACAAGATTTGTTCATCTGTGAAGGGAATACACTGAGGTCACCTTGGCCAAAAAGCTCACATTTAGATGGATTTAGATGGAGCCCCAATGAGGGACCTAAATCTTGAAGTAGACATACAACATGCTGGACAGAGGTAGATGGGCCGGCCACCACCCCATCATCCAGGTACCATGCATTGAAAAGTAAGTCTTGGCAACTTTCCTCCTTGGAGATGGAAAGGACCAGATGGTGCAGGACCAAGGCGAAGTAGAAGGGACCTAGGGGATCCCCTTGCTGCACACCAGCCTCAGAAGTCAAAGTTCCCAAAGAATGCCACAGGAAAGGGTGTTGGCCATAACACCATGTTGTCCATGGGAGAAGGGGAAAATGTAGGGTGCATTGGTCAAGGAGGGACTGGCGAGACACTAGGTTGAAGGCATTTTTCATATCAACCTTCAAGCAGACAAATTCAGGGTCGTGCCAATGATTATCAAGACAACGTCTGAGGCCATGGATTACCTTCTCACATCCTTGGGGGAGAGCAACACCAAACTGAAAAGGTTGAAAGAAAGCAGAAGCATCTTCCTTAATCAAACTGCATAGACATTTGCTGGTGAGTCGGCGAAGTGATTCACCCACTGCAATGGGCCTGATGTCCTGTGTACCTTTCCTTAAAGCAACTAAGCTGCCCCCGGCCATGTACTGGGAAATTGCAGCTGGGGCTTGTCCAGAGGCAAGGAGATTTATTATACCTCGAAGGAGGGAGCAGATGGATGTAGGAACTGGAACTTCAGCCACATCAAGAAGGTGTTGGATGCGCAGACCTGTGGGGCCTGCTGCAGAGGCCTTGGGGAATGATTGAAGGATAGACAGGACATTAAAGTCTGGTGGTAAGATTGGAGAGGCCAATGGAAGAGGTGGGTGAGCAGGAGGTAGTGGGGGAGGACTCTTGGGGTGTTTGGCTGATAGCTGAGTCCATGTATCCTCAGTATTGGGAGCGAGACCTGAAGAGGTAAGGATCTGGCAAGCCTTTCCAAGAAGGCCGTCCTTGGCAAGAGAAATGGCTTCAGTGATCTTCTTTACATCCTCCTCAAGGGGTGAAGACCAGGGGCCATGGTGTGACACATGCTGTTTGGTACGAGCCCACAATGATGTAAACTGACCACACTCCCAGGCCTCACATAGCAGTTTGATGTCAGTTGGGTGGTGACGGCGACCACGGCGTGGGGCAGAAGGAAGTACACATTTTGGTAGCATAAAAAGTTTGAGCCATGACTCCACGTTGTTATTGTATAGAATGTTAGACAGTGTTGATGCAAGGGCACGCGCAAAAGCATGCCTGAACTTGGACGGAATGAAACGAATTGTTGGGCACTTTTGGCTGAAGACTTCATCCAGAGTAGGTAGACTGTTAACGGATGGAGAAGGAAGGGTGGAAGGGCTGGGAAGCTGTGCATTGAAATTACCACAGCAACGTCTTTGGTGGGACAAAGACCGAGAAGAAGACACAAGTTGGCGGCAGCGTGGACAGATGAAGAGGCCTTGTGTACTAAGCCAAGAAGCAGGAACCTCACCTACAAGGATGCCATGCGCATGTTTTTGCATGTGCGAGTGCCACATCGAGGGAGCAATACGTGCTTGGCAACCCAGAACTGTGCAAGGTGATCTGCATGCTGCAATGTCTTGATTGAATGCCGATAAGGAAGGCTGCATGGAGGCAGCGAATGCGCAAGGGTCCTGGTCATTTGAAACAGGCAGGTCCTTTTGCCCGAGCGCTGGTAGGTTAGATGACACAGGAAGTGGGTTGCCGCAATGAGGTGATGTTGATATTGATATGGGTTGAGGTTGACATTATTATTATTATTATTATTATTATTATTATTATTATTTACTATATAAACGTACAACTAAACTACTAATGGCAAGTTAGGAGGGTGGAAGCTCCCTGGCCAGGATGGCTCTAGCAATGGACCGAACCAGGACCACATTCAACCGGCCATACATTTCAGCCACAACTACTGCCTTGGGGGAGGACTGGTGAATGGCTAGGAAGGATGCCAGCCTGGAGAAGGTATCATGTGCCTGCTTGCCCCAATTGCCATAAGTCTCCACCGCCAATGGGATGCAGGACCAGCCCAACTCTTGGCACTTGGGTCCATTGGAGTGGAGCTTGCGGGTCTCAGCTGCCAGGGCTGCCACACCAGCCTGGTGACATGATTCACCTAAGATGACAGAGCAGAGTGGTGAGGTAATGGTCAGGTCTAGTGCCGCAGGTTGGCCTCTGTCCCAGCCAGCAATGAGGATGTCAGCAGGTCTGGTATGGGAAAGGTCTCTGGTAAGGCCATGACCTCTCTCCACACTCACACTTAGGTGGGCACGACGACAAAGGTCAAATACCTCATCTCGGAGACGATTATGGCGTGTGACCACATCCCCCCCATTATTATTATTATTATTATTATTATTATTATTATGTATGTATGTAAGTGCTTGTAATTCTCACATAGTGATAATTTTGCATTCTTTCAGGACCCTTGGCAGCCAATTCGATCATTTATAGATGCTTTTAACCAGACAAGGGAAGTGAAGATAAAACAGGTTGCTTTCTTGTAGTTGATGAATGCATGAGAGCGTGGAGAGGTAAAGATGGAAAGTATTTAGCAGATGGACTTCCACATGTGACCAAGATCAAAAGAAAGCCGGAAAGTGTTGGAGCTGAACTGAAGTCAGTATGCTGTGGTCAATCTGGTGTGCTTCTGCATCTTAACATTATGGAAGGGAAAGATGTCAACATGAGAAGTTGTTTGAACACGAGTTCAGAACTGGTACTGCAGTCACTTTGCGATTGATGCATTCATATTTTGGAACTGGACGTATTGTTATAGTAGATAGTGCTTTCTCTTCTGTAAAAACCTTTATCGCACTGAAGCAGCGTGGTTTGTACTTCATGGGTTTAGTAAAGACAGCTCATAAGCAATATCCCAAGGTGTGGCTGAAGAATTGGGCTAGTGGCAGGAACAATGGAGGTGAGAAGCCAGCTCGTGGAAGTCATGTTGTGTTGGAAGCAACAGACACCTGTGGTGAAGAATTTTATGCTGTTGGTTGGGCCAAAAAGAAGCCTACATTCATTGTATGCAATGCTGGTACTACATGAGAAGCAGTGGACTGTGTGCGTTATAGCACGAGGAAAGAGGTTGTAAATGGGGACTATATTACAGTATCATATAAAAAACGAATCAAATGCTGTCCGAGCAATTGAACAATTTTATCGTCATTTTGGAGCTGTAGATCAACATGACCATTTGCGGCAGGGGTCATTGGAAGTGGAACACTTGTGGTGCACAAAAACCTGGTGGCACAGGCTGTTTGGCTCAATTCTCGGAATGATTGTTACAGACGCATATCTTGCTTACAAGTTTGAGCAGTGAACTCCACATGAGATTAGATGATGAAGTAGACTTCACCACATTTATTGGACAGCTTGCTTATCAATTGATTAATAATGAATTTCTGGATGTTGAAGAGCCCCATGACACCTATTCATTGCCTTTATCCTCTTATTTTTTCATGCAGGCTGTACATAAATGCTTATTGTTGAGTTCATTGCCACAATACCAGGAGACTACTGGGAGATGCCAACGTCATTGCAATATGTGTTCTAGGAAGTGCTCTTATTATCATTCACTTTGCAGTGATATAGTCTCACACAGAATTGTAGCTTTCTTTAATCCAGGGAAACAAACATGCTTCGAAGAGCATCTGAAATCATTCAAGTAAACTATTGCATCTCTTGATGAGTTAGACATGTTCCTCTTTTTTTGCTGTTATGTTATCATTATTAATTTTTTTTGGGTCATGCATGTATTTGCAAGTGTGCTATATTCAAAACCTACACGTAGCCATTGTAGGTCTACACGTAGGACAGGCTACTAATTGCTCTAAAGTATCGGAAAAACTACGATAACTACTCTATTAACTACATGCTTTACAATGAGGGAAGTGATGGTTAGGGCTTGACACAGCTGAGGGTTCTGTTTGTGCACTCTGCCCAGATAAAATGTTGGATCCCCTAGGGCATCATGCCACTACTTGTAAGCGGGGTGGGGATGTGGTATTCCGCCACAACAGGTTGAGGGACACATTGGCAGAAACATGTAGGCGAGCCCACTTTAGTGTACAAGTAGAAGCTGGCTGCAACCTTACACTAGATCACAGCCACTCTCGTCCAGCAGATGTCCTCATTTCCAACTGGGCTCTGGGGAAAACGGCAGCCTGCGGCATATCAGTTACCTTTTCGCTGAACTCAAACAATATGTCTGAAGCAGGAGTAACTGCTGGAGCAGCTGCGCAAGCCACTGAGCTCAGAAAGCATGAGGCCAACGATGTGAAGTGCAGCGAGTTAGGTTGGTTATGTATCCCTCTTGTGGTTGAGTCATATGGCGCATGGGGGAAAGAGGCTATGGAGTCATTTTCAAGTCTAGCCTCTCGCATCAAGGCCCAAATCTGCCGTTCTATCAGAGCTGTATGGCCGGCTCAATCTGAACCTAGTAAGGGCTAATGTGAGGGCTATAATGTCCAGATATTGCCCTCAAGATTATTTCTGAAGTGTTATTTAGTTTTGGTCATGTTTTTGTGTGTTTTGTATGTCCTATAATTGTATCTTGTATCATGTCAATAATAATAATAATAATAATAATTACTTTCCCGTGTCGGCACCCAGACCCCAGAGGGTTAAAAACTTTAGTTTAGGATTCCTTGTGATTTCATTTTGTTCATGTTATTGATACGTGCTACTGTTTAATGTTGTAATGTTATGTTTAATAATAATATAATCACTAATAAAAAATAAAACCTGATTGATGCTGCAGAGGTTCCTTTGCAAACTCCATTCCTCCAAACTCTCCGTGCTGTCGTCAATCTGCTAATTTCAGGTTGTGCTCCAATGGATGTAGCCATCTTTCTTGCTGGAGGTAACCTTACTGCCCTCAACAAGCCCACCCCAGGTGACATCCGGCCCATTGCTGTTGGGGAGGTCTTATGTCGTCTGACAGGGAAATGCCTATGTGCTGTCCTTCGAAGCAAAATGACATCATTTTTTGAGCCATATCAATTTGGTGTGGCTGTCCCCTGTGGTGCTGAGAGAATTGCTCATGGTTTGAGAACCTGTATAGATCAACACTGGATGGAGCATGACTTTGGTGTGTTGAAAGTAGATATGACCAATGCCTTTAATTTGGTTTCTCGTCAAGCTATCCTGTCAGAGTGTGCTAAGCACTTTCCTGAACTTCTACCTTGGGTCAGCTGGTGCTATGGACAGCATCCCCTTCTTTGGCACTCACTAGGTTGCTTGTTGTCAGAATCAGGTGTCCAACAAGGGGATCCACTTGGACCCATGCTACTTTAACTAGTCTTAAACATCCTAGTAATGAAAATAGCAAGAGACAGTGCCTGCTCTAACATTCCTTTCCATGCCTGGTACATGGATGATGGGGCTGTGGCTGGCCCAAGGTCTTCCTTATGCAGGATATTGACTCTGCTCCAGAAGGAAGGCCCTGCCCTGGGTATTATCATCAACCTGCCTAAGTGTGAGGTGTTTAGCCGACATGGGCTTGATATGTTCCCATTGAACATTAAGAAATCTGACAAGCCCTATATGGAGATTCTTGGGATTCCCATCGGTGACCTGGATTTTTGTTCCTCCTTCGTCTCCAAAAAACACTCTAAGGCCAAGATCCTATTGTCACAACTTGAGGAGGTTGGAGTTGTCGACCCTCAGGTTGCTTTAATCCTTCTTCGTCTCTTTGGATCCATATGCAAACTGGTACATCTGGCAAGGGCAACTCCATCAACTCTTACATGTAAAGCCTTTGCTCTAATTGATGATGACATCAGAATGTCCTTCTGTCAATGCATTGGTGTTGACGCATCTGATACAGTTTGGCAGCAGGCTCAGCTTAGCCCAAGTAGAGGGGGCCTTGGGTTTCGATCATTATCTCGCCACTCATCAGCAGCATTCATCTCTTCTTTATGCTCATCTGGCTTTGGTATGCATTCATCTCCCCACCTGACTCAAGCAGTAGAGATCTTTAACAGCTTGGTCTCACCTGCAGATGTAGTCAGTGTCGAGTCGCTCCTCTCTACACCAGTCTCTCAGAAATCCCTTTCTGGTAAGTTAGATGACCATGTCTTCAACTTACTGCTGAACTCATCTTCAGTAGCAGACAAAGCACGTCTTTTGTCAGTTTCCTCTCCCCATGCAGCATCCTGGCTTTCAGTTGTGCCCTCCGAGAGCTTAGGGCTTCACATGGATCCTCCTGTTTTCCAGGTAGGCATCAAATGGTGGCTTGGCCTTGATGTTTCAGAGGGCTCACAATGTGCACTATGCCCAGGTAGTACACTTGACCACCTTGGCCACCATGCAGTTACCTGCAAGTATGGTGGTGATGTTGTAACTCGGCATAACATGATTAGGGACATCCTGGTGGAGACATGTCGTCGGGCTCACATAGGGGTTAAGGTGGAAGTCGGCAACAACCTAAGTAGAGACCACAGTAAGACCCGTTCAGCTGACATAATAATAATCATCATAATAATAATAACTTATGGCAATTGGGGCAAGCAGGCACATGATACCTTCTCCAGGCTGGCATCCTTCCTAGCCATTCACCAGTCTTCCCCCAAGGCAGTATTTGTGGCTGAAATTTATGGCCGGTTGAATGTGGTCCTGGTTTGGTCCATTGGAAGAGCCATCCTGGCCAGGGAGTTTCCACCCTCCTAACTTGCTATTAGTAGTTTAGTTGTACTTAATAATAATAATAATTTGAAGTGTAATAATTCTGTATGAACATTTATTCCAATAATAATGATAATAATAATAATAATAAAATTAGTTTCTCTATGTTTTTTTTTTTTTTTTTTTAAACTTTTTAATAATTATTATTATTCCACAAAGATTACTTGTTCAACGAAATAAAACCCCTAAGTAGTGTACAGCACACCAAAAACACCCACAACACCCAAAGAACATCCACCCTAACCCACATGTCTCAATTAACCCCCGTCTACTGACTGCAACAGCCTTGCAGGGGATAGCATGGCTCTTGCATTACAACTGACTATGGTCAGGTTAAGTCTCTGGTATATGGTCGTTGTGGCTTTGGACTTGCTGCACTGTAACTGCAAAGCCAGGCGGGCTGCAAGGCGAGAAAACAAACTATGTGCTTCTTCCCCCCAGCACCCATAAGACTCGACCGCTAAGGGAATGCAGACCCACCCCAGCTCCCTGCACTTAGGGTCGTTGGCATTGTGCTTGCGCACTTCAGCCTTACCCGCTGCTGACCCACTTGTAGCTCCCGCTTCAATCAATGTATTGGAGTTAAGCGGTGAGACTACAGTTAGGTCAAACGCAGCTGGCTTGCCCAGTGTCCAGTTGGGGACCAGAAAGTCTGCTGGCCGGCTATTAGAAAAATCCCCTACCCTATCCAATTGACCACCCAGACGAGCTCTATGGCAGAATTGCGCAAATACATCCCTCAGGGAATTATGCCGTATCACTGCATCCCCTCCCCCTTTGCAGGTTACTGCATGATGCCCAAGAGGGTCTAGCTGATGGTCGTGGCAGTGGGGACAACGTTGCTGTGGTGAAGTGTCCATCCCAAGCCACCATTTCAATGCCACCTGGAACTCTTCCGGCTCCATGCAGAGATTGAGTCCCCTGGATGGAATCACTGCAAGCCAAGAGGAAGCATGGCGAGATGACACTGACAACAAGCGGGCAAGGTTGGCTGGAGTTGAGGTCACACACAACTGATCAAACTGATGGTTTTCAATTCCAGCAGATAACTTTTTTTGGCTCAACCCTGACTCTAAAAACGAATTATCTGATAAAGAACTTGCCTGAGGAACCAAACTATTGTAGATGCTGACTGCTTGCCTAGAAAACTCATCCAGGGGATCTGAATTACTGGTTTTGATCACAGTTGCCAAGTAAGCCGCTGAACAATGCAGCTCCAACCTACGGAGGCCTAAACCACCCCTACTAAGGCTCAACTGCACTTGCTGCCAATCTGCATCCGAAGCATCAATTCCTACACAATCCAAGAAGTGACGTCGAACCTCCCCATCAAAAAATGCTAGTCCTTCTGACACCAGAGAAGGAGGAGTGGAGCGTGCTACATGGACCAATTTACAAAATGATGCACACTACCGTGTATGTACATATTGTAATAGTAGCATATATCCTAATGTAGGTATAATAATGTGCTATTTTATTGTATCTTGTATTCCTGTATTCTCTTGAAGTCACTTATATATATATTGAAAAATAAAATAATAATAATAATAATTTTAAAAATAAATAAATAAATAATTGTATGGTGCAGCTGCTTGACTGCGTGGCACCGTCTTGCAGCCTGGAATATGTTTAGTACCTGCACGAAAGGTTTCAGCCACCGCCCCTTCCAGCTATGAATATTTCATTTTAACTTGGCGGGGGGGCAGAACCCAGTTGCCCCCCCCCCCCTGTATCCGCCTCTGGATTTGTGAGTTCTGACTGGGGACTATGCAACCAAAAGACCCCTGTCACTCAAAGGGTGTGGTCGCAGAGCATAAAACTATGACAGAGGTGTTGTGGGTACTGGCCCACAACTTCTGAGGGTGTTTTGTGAAGGGCCAATGTAACTACGACTTTGTCAGGTCATTTGACGATGTTTGTGTATGTGTGTGCGTGTGTGCATGCATGTGTGTATGTGTGTGCTTATGTGCATGCATGTGTGTATGTGTGTGCATGCATGTGTATGCATGTGTGCGCATGTGTATATGCATGTGAATGTCAATGCACATGGATGCATGTGTGTGCATGTGGATATTGTACTTGTGTGTTCATTTGTGTCACTTACTTCATACACTCACATAGGTCTCAGTAGTCTAGTATTTGGGCAAGCTGGACTGACAATAGATTGGAACTGGACCTCTCAAGCAAGAGGTGTTTCTTCGTATACATGTACGTTGTTTTGTGAGTGCGTGTGTGTATGTGTGTGTAGTATATGTCTGGAGTATGTATTTGTGTATTTCTGTGTTTTAATAACATTTCTGCATGTTATCAAGTGGGGCTCAATAGCCCAAGTATCGTCAAGCTGGACCTCTCTAGCAAGGGGAGCTAGATCATGCACAAGGGGAGCTAGCTAGATCATACGCAATGTGTGTGGGTGTGCACATGTCTGTTGAGAATATGTAATATATGTCTGTTGAGAATATGTGCATGTGTTTGTGTGCATTAGATGTGTGTGCATTGTGCATATGTTATCGCTCTTCTGCTAATGGACTGCTTCTGTACTGTTAGGTGAGCAGCAGCTGGCTTGATGCGTGTTAGTTAATTATTTGCTCATGCATGTAAACACATGCACACATGTATCACTCCAGTACATACACACATCACATATCACACATGCACACGTACACACAACACACACACACAGGATGTTTGCTATGACCAAATGCAAAGTCTCCCATTTAGCACCATGGAATTTATGTTAGTTGGTCCAATACATACAACACACCAGTTGTTGCATGTACTGGACTTATACGTACTGGATTGCCTTTTGAAAGTGGCGCTGCCCAGGCCACTACGATCCAGAAACCTACTTCAAATGATACCAAGTGCTCAGATCTTGGGTGGGTGTGCCTCACTAGTTCCCGAGTCCTACATACAGTACAGAGGCATTAGGTATTTGCTACTTCCACCACATGTTGTATGAACAGGACTGGTGTATTGGATTGCTGTGATGTATGTAGTGGACTGGTGTGTTGAATGATGGAGGAGGGAAGGGGTGTGGCATTGCCTCTGCACCTTTATTAAAGAGGGAGGGGGTTGGTGGGAAGTACTACACACCGGTGTACCATCCTCAGATTTTTTTTGAAGTTCTGAAGCCATAGGTAAATATGAAGTCATAAACTTTACAGTGGCCAAATCTTTTGAGATAGGGTACAAATACTTTCACTGCCATTATCAAGGCTCCATCCAGTGAGACCATTTACATGTAAATACACACACACACACACGCACACACACAACACACACACACACATACACACACATACGCACACACACACACACACAGAGGATGTTTGATATCACCAAATGCAAAGTCTGCCATTTAAGTCCATGGAGTTTATGTGAGGTGGTCCAGTACATACAACACACACCAGTCCAGTACATACATCACATCAGTCCAGTACATACATCACACCAGTCCAGTACATACATCACACCAGTCCAGTACATTCAATACATCAGCCCAGTACAACACCGGCACCAGTCCTGTACATTTATCACACACGTGCGTGTCAAGTGTAGGCCTATTACAATCAATAGTGTATGGATTATGGTCAGTCTGCCCACACAGTTGGACTTGGATTTCAGAATAAGCAATACTGGTATTCCAAAGGCAAAGAAGTTCCGAGCTCTAATAATAATCAACTGGTGGTTAAGTGGTGTTTGGGCTTGCAATTGGACACTTCCACAGGTACTTCATGTGCTCTTAGCCCTGATGTGGCACTCGACCCTCTCTACCATCATGCAGCTACCTGTCGGCATGAAGGTGACGTTGTGGTACGCCACCATAAGTTGCGTGATGTCTTTCTGAGCTATTGCCACATTGCAGAGTTAGAAGCAGGAAGATGCCTCACACGAGGACTGGACCACACTCACCTAGCTGATGTGCTAATGAGGGATTGGGCACAAGGCAAGCCGGCTGATGTATGTGAGTGTGCATGTGTATGTTATATTTGTGTGTTCATTTGTGTCACCTGTTTCATCCACTCAAGTGGGTCTCAGTCTAGTATATGGGCAAGTTGGACTGACAATAGATTGGAACTGGACCTCTCAAGCTAGAGGTGTTTTTTCATGTACATGTACATTTTGTGTGTGTGTGTGTGTGTGTGTGTGTCATGTGTCTGGAGTACAGTGTATGTGTGTATTTGTGTGTTTTTAACATTTCTGCATGTTATAAAGTGGGGCTCAATAGCCCAAGTATCAACTAGCTGGACCTCTTTAGCAAGAAGAGCTACTGTGTCTGTTGAGAATATGTGTATGCATTTGTGTGCATTAGGTGTGTGTGTGAATTTGTGCATGTTATCGCTCTTCTGGCCAGAGGGTATATGGCTTTGTCCCTAGGAAATGACTGGGGGGATTCTCAAGACGTTCATCAGACGAGACCAATGGGCTGCTTCCTAACAACAAGCTCATACTGTACGGCGAGGTGAGCAGAAGCTGGCTTGATGTGATCATGCATGTAAATACATGCACATATGTATATCACTATACACACGTCACATATCACACATGCACATGTATATTCACACACAACACAACACATGCATGTACACACTAAGCACGTAGCCACACACACACACACACACACACACACACACACACACACACACACACACACACACACAATGTCTACCAGCTACCAGTGAAACACTGGGACCTCAGGGCTGGACTGAGTATCTGCACGCTGTATTTGGGTCACGTGGGTCACTAGGGTGCCCAGCCCCATTTGTATTCTGAGTGCAACCATGTGCATTATGCACTTGAATGCTACATGTGGTCATAGCTGAGAACTGTGCAATGATATTCAACATGAGAGCTCAGTTTCACTTTCACACAATCCTTTCTAATTTTAACCATGCCCACAAGGCTACAGTGATGTGTGTGAAGTGGAACCACAATGGCAACTGGCTGGCAATTGCTACCAGGGATCGGTCCCCTCATCAAGATTTTCCACATCAGGAAGAGATGTCATGTGGTTTGTCCACTATGAAGTAGACCCTACATGGATGTGTCCACCTGTGTGATAGAGGTGTGTAGTGGCCTAGTGGGGTGTGTTTAGCCAGGTGTGGAAGGGGAGGAGGTGACTGATGGAGCTTCTTTTGGTGTATGTTCTGTGTGTGTGTGTATGTGTGTGTGTGTGTGTGTGTGTTTGTGTATGTGCACGTCGACTATGTGCATGTGTATGAGCGTATTTGTGTGTGTTAGGTGTGTGAATTTGTGCATTTTATCGCTCTTCTGGTCAGAGGGTATATGGCTTTGTCCCTAGGAAATGACTGGGGGGATTCAAGACGTTCGTAACAACAAGCTCACACTGTACGGCGAGGTGAGCAGCAGCTGGCTTGATGTGAATTATTTGCTCATGCATGTAAACACATGCACACAAGTATATCACTATACACACATCACATATCACACATGCACATGTATATTCACACACAACACACATATACGTACACACACAAAGCAAACAGCTACACACACACACACACACACACACACACAGATGATTGTGTGTCAAATGTGATGAACCAAAACAATAATGTCCAACAGTCCCAAGGTTCCAGAGTGTAACCTCAGTTTATGCAATAGAACGATAGCTATTTCAGTGACATCATGTTCATGCCTATGTTTTTCTGAAATAAAGGCACCACTGCGGCTTGTTGATCATTTCATTTGTAGCAAAAATAGCTCCTCCCCTTTGAAGAGCTTTAGTATATACCAAAACAATGACTCAAGTCACTGAGGGTGACAGAAAAGATCTGCCTGTGCTTGAGAAGGCTAACCTAGCCCAAAAATGCCGCATGTCCCCATGACATTGTAAGTGTGCTTTTAAGATATCAATAACAACTTAGTCAATAACCATAAACTTTATAAATATGTTCACAAGAAGGCAATAAGAATGGAACTACAGTTTTGCTCCTATAGCTTCCAATGACAGCTGCACAGGATTTCTTATTTCCTCATTGCCATAGTGGACGATAATCTATTGAGTGGGAAGAGGGTAATATAACATGTATATTGTCAATGGTTTGTTTCCAATGGCATGAGCAACATTTCACACACACACACACACACACACACACACACACACACACACACACACATCTGGGAGAAGGTGAAAGAATAGTGGTGTAAATAATTTAGTGCAGAATTGATTCTCTTACATGTACAGTAGCACATTCACACACATCAACATGCATGCATTGTACATGTACCCACACCTACATGAAGTACCACCTCATCCTGGGCATCTGGGGCACTTATAGAATTTAGAAGAGTACAGGGAAGTGTTACATATCAGATGAGTAGGAAGGTATTTAAAGGTGTGGGCAAATACATGGTTGTATCTATAGGCGTGGGGATGTTTCCCAATCTGAACAACCAGGAGACCTGGGTGCTGTTTTGCTCAACCCAGTTTGGCTGCTGTCACTGGTCATGCATGTGCAGCAGGTGTCAGTAGGATTGCTTGGGTGGGCCAGTACATAAGGTACAGGCAAGCAAGCAACACGCACATACACAAGCACGCACACACACACACACACACACACACACACACACACAAGCACACACACAAGCACACACACTCAATGTGTAGAGGTGGAACACATTCAATAGCCCTCATGATAAAACAAATGCAAGATGCAAATAAAAAGCATTTAAGTATAATTGTGAAAGGTACTTCTAAACTCCATTACTATATTAACCAAAGTGTTTTCTCAGACTAGCTGAACTACCAGGCAATAAACTGCAGCTGCTAATGTGACCTCATTCTTATTCATACAATCACATTACATGTACCCTTATCATCTGTTCATACATGTAGGGGAGGGAGAATGGACGTAGTAATATCCTTTGAAGGCTTACTGCCTCTACACTTTCCAACCCCTTCTGTATATTTATATTCCCAACCCCATCACTGCGCCACAGCATTTAGTATGCAGAGTTGTGCAGAGTCTGCTGCATACCAACCATATGCAGATGAGTATTGTTGAAGTGTTCGTTTGCAGACGTCTGCAAACGAACACTTCAATGATACCTGTCTGCATACGGTTGAAATGCAGACTCTGCACAGCTCAGCATACTAAATGCTGTGGCGCAGTGCATCCTCCAGTTCCTCCTCTCTGAAGGGCTTAGTCCCATGCCCCTCCTCCCCCTACGAAAGGCAGAGTGCACCACACGTCCTCTCCTGCACTAAGCCCTTCAGAAGGGAAGAGGTGATTGGGACATACACATACGCAGTGCTTAGAGATGGAACTCACAACCAGAGCAATCTTGTTACAGGCCATCATCATCTTGAAGAGAGCACAGGTGTCAGTACAATATTTGGGTGGCACAGTAAGCTTCTCTTCATCACCTAGCAAGCTAGTTGGGCGTAGCCCGACCTTCGCGTATTGGCGAAAGGTCGGGTACCAAACCCGCACAGTTTTTGTACAGAAGCATTATGCAATTTGTCAATGAATTTTGGAGTGTTATACAATCGGGATCAATGAATAATTATATGTACATCAGATTGGCTATACTACCAGCTGCGCAGAATATATTTATTGGGCGATAATTGCCCGCAGTGAAATGCTGCATTCTGATTGGACTGCAATCCCCGTTGCAGCTTGTACAAAAACTGTGCGGGTTTGGTACCCGACCTTCCGCCAATACGCAAAGGTCGGGCTACGCCCAACTACTAGCAAGCTGGGAGATACCATGTACTTTCACGGCTGTTACAATTACATTGAAACGTGGTCATTAGGTCCACGCCCGCTGTGAAATTAAGTACCTAGCAACATGGCTCATTTGTTCCGTAGCAACGCCTACCTTGGAAAAAACCTTTTTGTCTAGGCTTGTAATCGCCTGGTTTCACGAAGTAACAGGAAGTGTGCACAGAGAAAGCAGTTAGTAAAACGTCGGTGCATTTTTCTTGTCATAAAAACATTTTGTACTGTCGCTCTACAAATTAATACGGAAGGATTCTCGTGAGACGTCGTGTGAACATTTCGTGTTTTTGGCTAAACCTCCCGATAATTTGGTGTGAAAAAGGTAAGGGATAGTAACCTGAACTTGTTGTTTGACATTTTGTTGTCAATACGTTACTACTCGATTTTATGTGGGAGTTATGGACGTCAGAATAAGTTGCTTTTTTACGCGTTAATTTTTTTTCCTTTTCTCAACAGGTGGAACAGCGGCAGACATACTTGGTGCTGTATTTAGGTAATGTTCTCGCATTATGCTTTTCAACTTATCTAATGGGTTCCTTATACTAGAATAGGTACGTTTTAGGGAGTTGAACTTGGCGTGGATAGATTCTGCACCCTGCTCACCCATGAGGCCACTTCAACTTCATGATGTGAAGTGCAGTCACCTCAGCTCTGAACCTGTCCAGTGCCACATGTAGGTTTGTACGTGTGTCTTCAGCCTCAAAACATGAAAACACACATGTGTTATGCACAGAATTTGGCGCGTGTGTGTTCCCAATTTGAAATTTCATTTTGAATAAACCACCCCCTTTATCACCACCAAGCTTAAGCCATATTTTGTCATCTGGTATCATGCCTTCATGCCATGTGAGTGTGCTTTCCCTAAGTAAAAACAATTCCATTCATGTTCTATGACACATAAACTACCTTTTATCATACATCTCATTCTGTTCCAGACATTGGGTGATCTTTGCAGTGAGACTGGGTGTATAGGCATGAGCTGCCCCTCTGATTTCTTCACCACCATCAGCCAACTTGAAAGAGAATGGAGCAAGCTCTACCTCCAAGTTGTCTCCTATCAGCTCTCTGCAGAGGGCACGATGTTTCCGCTCACTCCAAAGCTCATACCAGAGTGTTTCAACCATCTGAAATTGAAATTCAAATAGATGTACACCATTGTATTTTCTTCCTTTACATGTACCTGCTGAGGGTTCTAAGCCTGTACCATGGTAAGCCAATCATGGATTTGATAGCAAGCCCTTGTGTTGGCTCTATATTCAGCTGGATCCCAGCACTGCGGAGCAGCTGCTGCCTTTGGTCTGCACTCAGTGCTCTGACTTCATCCTCAAAGAGGATGCCAGAATCATCGGAGCTGCCACTTAAGATGTTGCGTGTCGGTTGAAGCTCAAGCACACGACGCTTACGTGTGCGTTTGCTCAACTGTGTGATGGGGGCTTTTGGCACTGTCACACGAGCCAACGTCAATGGCTGTAAGTGTAAGTTAAATAACAACAATCATTATTGATTATCTCTTACTGTTCCTCCAGTTGGAATGTGAATGCAGTTCTCCTTTGAAGCATCCAACATTCTGTGCACAACGGTATGCACAAGCTGCATTTCCTCTCTGTTGACCTCATCAGTGCAAGTGTGTGTGTCATAATCAACAGCTCTCACATTTCCTCTTGCATGATGCACACAACACCATCACGTCATTTAGCAGCAGCTGAACCATTCTGGATGCTGGCTTTAGTTGTGTGCACTCCAATGGACTGGTGTCATAGCAGCAGGGACAAAATGTACCCCTCAGGTGGATCCATTCAGTCAGACAGCGAGCACACACAAGTCTCGCGCATGGCAACTGTATTGACCATCTCAACACACTGAGGCAAATGGGACAGTTTAGCTCACTAATAGCAGAAAGTAGCTGTGTATTGGCCAATGGTGGTACAATGGAATTTTGAATGGTTTCTGATGGTGCTATGGCCATGATGTGCTGTACAACTTGGGCTGGAGTGTTGCCAGATATCTCAGCTAGGGGCCGTCGTGCCTTAGGAGGCATACCATTACTGCATCCCTATATGTGTAAGGGGATTTCCCTTTGTACAATTGCATTCACCAGTACATACCTTACAGCTGTGGATTGTATGGTTGTACCAGTCATAAGGTTTCAGACCACACTTGTAAGGTTTCATGTGTATGGCAGCTGTTGTGACATGCTTCATAGTGAGGTAGCACTTGTTGCAAAACATTGGTGGGTGGATCTGATGGCAATCCTTGCTTGTTGCAATGTGAAATGCCGACAGCAGCTACTCGTCAAATGCAGCACACTGATACATGCACGGGTATCGTTTTTTAGCTGCTGGTTTTGTGCTAACTTTGTGTAGTTTGCAACCACACACCCTACACAACTCATCCAATTTGCACCTGTGTACTGCAGACGCCATAGATATCCTGTGGTGTGCGGTTCGATTATTCATATTTATACCATAGCGGTCGAATAGGAATTAAGACCGTTACAGACCGTGTATAACTTATTTCATTCATAGAAATACTCACCGCAGCTCGCTTGCATGGTGAAACGTTTTTGAAGCTTATCTATCGGGAGGATTGGGAGTACCACCGCTTAGAAAACCTGCTATTATTAACCCCTCGTTAATTCCATTCATGCGCACAGGCTGTAGCATCTTATAACGAGCCATTTTCAACTGCGCCTTTACTTACAAAGTATTTGTAATATGTGTGCAGCACCATTCATGTACTGGTTTTTATTTTGCTTCACTGATTTTTGCATAAAATAGCTCCAAAGTTGGTGGTTTAATAATGAGGTTTGTCACGCCATTTTCAATATATACCGTAATCCAGTTCACACGTTCTAATTGTAAAACCTAATGGCACGTACGTAACAGCCGTGCTTTATTTATCCCTGTAATAAAAAATACAGACCTCAAAACAAATACAAGTATCCAACAATCAGATAAAGGTACAAGTAAATAAAACATTCTCTCTGAGAAAGTTGGTAGGATATAGGTTTTGCAGGCAAATAGTATACTGGTGTAAAAAGCAAGGAAACAAGTTTTATCAGAAGGGAAAATGTAATAGTCCTATATTTAGCACACTTCGACTAAGGCATATGATGTTTCTGTGCTATATATACCCAGACGACACAACTGACTAGCGGCTAGAGATATTTAACCCATTCTTGCCCTGGGTACAGACCAACCCAACCATTTAATCAGCATCAGCTAAAGTGATTCTTCCCGGTATGCACCCGTGGAAAAAGAGCTGGGAATATGTGGGAATGTGTGTGCGCACGCGTGCGCGTGGTGTGTCATTGCGCATATCGGGATGAGGTATCAAGATGTAGGAACGGACCGTTAACTTAGCAGTCGTAGCAAACAGGTAGATACACGCCGAGCGCACGTTCGTCTATCCACGCCGATGAAAGAAATATTCAAATGTATTGAACCAACGGCACATTACGAGCATTTAGAAAACGACACGCTCCTCCCACTCACACACGCACCAGCACTTATAATTTGCACTATAAGGGCGCGCCCACCATTTGATGCTATTAATTATTATTGACCTCCAAAGAAAATTATTACGTAATAGCGAAAGTAATTAATTTTGATTAATTTTGTTATTGATTCCTGCTCGCAAAATGAAAGCGAAAAATAAAAGAATGCATTAGTTATACTTTTAAAAATAATCCTACTGCGTTAATGTTTGAAAATAATCAAATACTTTACATGCGTTTTCAATGCATAGACGTGTATGGATGTCCAAAATTGCTGAACATGAGTGATAAGGTGATGGTTCAAATGGATTGACATTCTGTGTAAAAGAAAAGAAAAAACACCATCAGCACCAATTATGCATTTCATACTTCAAATGGTATGTCACCATAACATGATAATATCATTCATGGAATGATGTAAATCTTATGTTGGTAATGAAATATTCACAGGTACATTGGTTGGATGTACAGCATTTTACCTACATCAGACCATTCCCTGCACTTTTAGTACGGGTAAGCATGCATATAGATAGTGATTGGATTTGCATGATATCATATCACTTTTACTACAGTAAGATTACATACCAGTAATGCCTCCTTTAATGCATGGTATCAAGGAACTGGTTGACTCAAGGTGTTACTTCCAAGTGAGAAGTTAGAGTAGTAATGTTCAGGTGCTTGATTTGTCCTTATGCTGCTCAAGGTACTGTTATCTGTTAAGGAGTGAGATGTGGCAGAACGGACATAGGTGTGTGGGCCAATGCTGGAAGGGGGTCGTTTAGTGGTGCCAACGGAATAACACTGGTTTGGCATAAATGATGTCGTGGTATGAGCTTGATTATAGTTGTGTGGCATTGTGCACGCATTGTTAAATACAAGAGTTGGAGATTTTCTGGTTGGTTGGTAGCATGGGAGTACGTTACCAGCAATGCCTTCATATTCACCTCTGTATCCTTTCTTATAATATCTGTGCTGTGTGTTTAACTCAATATTCCAATGACACATTTCATCTTGCAAACTGTGGGTATAGTACTGTTGCTCCCATTGCTGCTGTCTTGTAAGCATAGGCAAAGAAGCATGTTGTTGCTTCATCAAGTCATCCATGGAGTCCAGGGATATTGTGGCCATAGGTTTGATGGGTACTCTGTTATAGTTTTGTTGATAAGACATATTGTTAGATTCCTTTTTTTTGTTATTTGTTACAGAAGTTGTCAAGACATCATCCATTTGAATAGAGTTTGAATCCTGATCGTCATCATCAAAAGACAAGTTATTAACATCAACTTCATCAACTTCAACACCACCTTCAGATCCAAACATGTGTATGCTGTTCTGGGATCCAGTATTTAGAAGTAAATTTGCATTAGCTGCATATATGGCCATCAGCTGTGACTTGGAGTATGGTCCTACATCTTCAGTATCATCTGTAATCATACCTGTGCTGATGGTACTAGCAAGATCAGATGTACTTCGAATGCTTTGAACTTTATCTGTTCCGCTTAATTGTTTATTGGTGGGGTACTGTAATCCGTTGGTATCCAAATCAGAGGAGACAAACTGTATATCGTTACATTGAACATCAGCTTTTGATTGATCATAGCAGTCTAGATGCTGCAATTGCAGTTGCTCACATCGATTATTGGTCATGGTAACTTTGCTCTTCTTTTTCCGCAGAAAACAAAAGGTTGTTATGACTAATATCATACACACAACTAAAATAATTGAAGCTGCTAGTATCACAGCAATGATAATGATAGTAACAAAATCGGGAGTTGGAGAATTAATGTGAAGTATTTGGGTTGGAGAAACTGATTGGATCAACTGACTAGACTGCAATCCTAGAAATATGGAAACGGACTGGGGTACTTGTGCTGCAGATATTGATTGCAATGCCTGAGTTGGAGAAATGACTTGGAATAATCCGATCCCGGTAGTTGTACTGCACGTGAAGATAGGTTCAGATTTTTGGGGTTGTATTGATCTATTGACATCCATCACAAAGAGCGTGATGTTGACAACCAAGTAATCATCAAACGATGGCTCTCCATCAGTGGGTTCATTTCTGGCTTTTACCAACAGCAAGAAATTTTTTGAAACTTTACAATCCAATATGGCATTTACCAGTATATCACCACTGATAGGATTTACAGTAAAGTTTGCCTGATATGGATATGTTTCATTCGAAGAAGGTAGTTCATACATCACAACTCCATTACCACCAACATCATTGTCCAATGCAAGAACACGTAATATAATTGTCCCATTTTTGATGTTGTAAGGGATGTGTACAAAAGCAGTTTTATTTCCAAAAACAGGAGGGTGATTGACCTCCATGACTGTAATATTGAATGTGAAAGAGGCAATGCTGTACACAGGATCTGAAGCTTGGATAGTTATACAGTATAAGTTTTTAACCCTGCTGTCCAGTGAATGCAACAATCTCAGCTGATATGATGATCCAATGTTCACAAGATAAAAAGTGTTTGATATCAGTCCAGTTAAACTGTCCAGAACTGTTACATTAATGTTTAAATTGTCAGGATTACTGACAATCACTGTGGCTATATCAGAAGTCAATGTGTAATCCTCCCTTATCACACCTTTGTTGCTAAGGGCAACCTGAATACCCAAAGGCCTTACAGTGATTTGGACAAGTATCAGCGTACTCCCTACAAAGTTACATGCATCTATACCAACTACTGTAATATTAAACTGACGCGCTTGACTATACTCCACAGTGTTCGTTAGAATAAGGTTACCACTTGTATTGTTCAGTGCAAAAGGTCCAGAGTTAACAGGATAATTTATACACTGTGTAAACGGAGCGGTTGTGCACACTCTTGCTATGGAGTATGATATAGGAGCTCTGATTTCACTGGAGACATGCACTGCTTTGACCACAATTAGACTTGTATTGATTGGAGTCCTCAATGGGAGATAAAGTTGATACAAGGGCATCTCAAATATGGGTGGCTGGTAGCAAAAGTATAGCACGGTTATGTAGACATTCTGATAACCTTTGGTGGTGTTTGGTCTTCCTTCTTGTGCAACAATTGTAAAATTGTATGATGCCTTTCTTCCAGGATCTAGGGGTGCAGTTGAGTTCAATAACATGCTGGTTATCATGTTATTTTTATTTCGGGCTATATCCAGATACAGATCAGAGTACACAGATGGATCATTACTTAGAATGGAGTAGCTTTGTGTGCTATTTTCACCTTCATCATTGTCTGCAGCCAAGTCCATTGGCCATGACAGAATAGTGCCTTCCAGTACAGAGATGTGCACATCACTTCTAGGAAATGTTGGCACATTATTATCCAGACCTTGAACACAAATTGATGCACTGAAGGAGGCTGGGATTGGTGATAACGTAAATACTGAAAAGTGATAAATTACGGGTAGAATAGTATCTCCAAACACATTTAATGCGATTTCGTTTCGGATTAAAGCTGAAGCATTGTTTACTTTCAGAACACCTCCTTGTAAAATAAAGTACTTGCTGATGCTATTTGAAATGATCGATGGATCAGATGAAGTCATTGTAAACGTTTGTCCACTTAAATCTAGCCTTGCTTTAGAGGCATCATAGACCACAGTAAATGGAGGGGTGTATTCCATCACGCAAGCACTACAGTTAGCAGGTGTACACAAACCATTAACAGCACGGGATATTGAGAACAGTGTGATGATGGGCAAGATAAGGATAGTGCTTGTTGTAACATGCTGTAGCAACATCTAGAGAATAAAGGAGAAGATTAAAACACACCATGAGTGTAGTATTTTATAGTATTTTGTGCCAATATCATCATCATTGCTCATCATTTCTGTGAGTCTACACCTTTACATGAATAACTTAACTCTAAAATATGTCTTGTCAATAGTGTTACTTGCATACTAAGGCTCATAATGTATACAAGTAAATAAAAACATTCTCTACGAGAAAGTTGGTGGGATATAGGATTTGATTATGACATTGGTGGTGTAAAAAGCAAGGAAACAAGGTCTTATCAGAAGGGAAAATGTCATAGTCCTATATTTAGCACATTTCTAGGGCATGTGTTGTTTGTGTGCTAAATATAGGACTATGACATTTTCCCTTCTGATAAGACCTTGTTTCCTTGCTTTTTACACCACCAATGTCATAATCAAATCCTATATCCCACCAACTTTCTCGTAGAGAATGTTTTTATTTACTTGTTTTCTTTTTTTTTTTTTCATACCCATTTAATTATACAAGACATTAGTCTCGTACCCAGACCGTCTATGACGTAAGCGATTATCGCTGTAAACAGTATAATCACTACGTCCATACGTATGGACGTAGTGTTTACAGCGATAATCGCTTACGTCATAGACGGCCTGGGTACTAGACTAACAAGACATAGGAGGCTGATAGTCGATTGTTTATCAAAGTATTATATTACATAAAAGCGAGTCCTCCAGCCGATTCTGAAGCTATTGGTGAAATTTTCATCGCTTAGAAATGTTCCTGTCCTGAGTTATGCGTTGCCAAGAAGAAGGAGGAGAAGAAGACGACCCGCCCCTTGTTCCGAGACTGGGTACGAGGACGGGCAGTACACTCTTGTTCTCAACAACCACGCGGTTCAGCGACATGAAACAAAAACGAAACTACTCATTTTTGACTTCTAGATCGATTGCTAAAACAAGCTACACGACCGATCGTCGGGAGTGTTGTTACAGACGGGTCGCGTTTTTTTAATGACATTCATAGTCGGGGTCAAATCCTATATGGAAGTTTCTAACGAAACTTCCGATCCCTTTCTGCCCCTTAAGAATCTTCTTTCCATACCAGATGTACCACAAATGCAATCATTGATTCAGTTGGGACCCTCACACATACACACACATTCTCAAATATCAGAGTATTGTTAAGGAATTACATAAACAGAGTGGTTTTCTGAACTCATAGATGGGGCAGGAGGGTGTGAGGTCATGACTTCTACCTCTTCAGGCCAAAGCAATTTACCCACTGATGCGCAACTCTAATTATTCAATAGCTGCTTATGCTTTCTTGCATTTCCTCGATGGGTAGACATTGTCATACAATAGTACCTACATGTAAACAGCTGCTTTTGAACTAATTCTTTGTGTTAGTGGAATGTCAGTTGCCCAGACAAGTAATATGTTTTGACTTTTCATAGTCACCACTCCACCAGTTGCATGAGCCTTGTTCATGCATGCATGATTGTTCATTTAAATCTTATAGACAAATAGCAAAATGACCACTGTTCAGAGAAGAGCATATATGAGCATTACTTGCAATGCAAAAAAACCTTGAACACAAATTGATGCACTGAAGGAGGCTGGGATTGGTGATAACGTAAATACTGAAAAGTGATAAATTACGGGTAGAATAGTATCTCCAAACACATTTAATGCGATTTCGTTTCAGATTAAAGCTGAAGCATTGTTTATTTTCAGAACACCGCCTTGTAAAATAAAGTACTTGCTGATGCTATTTGAAATGATTGATGGGTCAGATGAAGTCATTGTATTACGTTGGAGGCATCATAGACCACAGTAAATGGAGGAGTGTATTCCATCACACAAGCACTGCAGTTAAAAGGTATGCACAAACCATTGAGAGCAGGTAGTGAGATGATGGACATAATAAGGATAGTGGCTATGAACCTATCTCTCATTGTAGCTGTGGGAATAGAATGAGCTTAGTATACAAAAAGTGCAATATTCAATGTTTAAAACTAATCCAATTTTATTGAGCCATAAAATACAATGCTTAGGTGTAAGAAGTACAAGTAATAAATAATTCTTTGAAAGAAAGTTTGAAGCAAATAGGATTTGAAAGCAACAGCTGTGTAAAAAAGCTGGGGAAACAAGGTTTACTGAAATGGAAAAATGAAATACATCTATCTTTAGCACAATTGTATGATATCGTAGATACTGGTGGGGTGTGCTTAATATAGGCATAATCATTTTTCCATTTCAGTCAACCTTGTTCCCATGCTTGTTATACCATATTGCCTTCCAATTCTATATGACACCAAAAGAATATTTTTATTACTTCCTTCGTAAGTTTATGTTCGATTGATGATTAATGCATAGAACATCTACATGTAAGTAAACTTCACTATTACCACAAGTAACTAAAAACATTCTCTATGAGAAAGTTCATGAGATACAGGATTTGAATGCAATGGTGGTGCAAAAAGCAAGGAAACAAGGGTCTGTAATAGTAAGGGGAAAAACCCCCGTCATAGTCCATATTTAGCCCGTTTGTATGTTCGTATGCTAAATATAGGACAATGACATTTTCCCTTACTATTTCAGACCCTTCTTTTTACATCACTATTGCATTCAAATCCTATATCCCACGAACTTTCTCATAGAGAATGCTTTTAGTTACTTGTTTCATTAATTTTTTTATCATATCTAATTATATGTCTTACACTGACCGTATACATGTAGTTGATTGGAAATTATATGCTACTGCTCCTGTAGTTTTCTGGTTTGGTTATCGACAATTCTAACTCGTCAAGATTCTGCCATGTAATGATATGAGTAGCATTTAGTACAGCCCAAATATAACACTACAATTACCAAACTATACAATTGACTATTTGATCACAGTAGGCACTCCTCCAGCCAATTCTGAAGCTATTGGTGAAATTTCAATTCTTTAAATGTGTTTATATCCTAAGTTATGCATGGTCAAGAAGAAGGAGGAGGAGGATAATTCCAGGACTGGGTACGAGGACGAGCAGTACCCTTTTGTTCTCTAAAACCGCGTGGTTTTGCGACATGAAACAAACGATGAAATTACTCACTTTTGGTCTTCTCGTTCGATTAAAACAGCTAGCTAAACGTTCCAATCGACAGAAGTCTTGTTATAAATGGGTCGCGTGTTTTTAATGATATTCATAGTCGGGGTCAAATCCTAAATTGAATTTTCTACCGAAACTTCCGATTAGTAGCATTAATCATCCTCACACCATCACGTCCCTAGTTTGAGACTCTGGAGTTTTAACAGATTTGAGCCTAAGCACAGACACATACCAACACCCATGTTCACAATCTTTGGGAGATAACATCATGGTGCAATCTGATTGGAATGTAACCATAGATATTACTCTAATATCTATGATGTAACTATTGTTGTAGCAGAACAAAGTATGCCACCCAACTTCGATAGTTGAGACAAGCCCAACTAGTTACATATCATTTACACTCCTTCCAATCTGGTTGAATTAATTTCAATTCATTTCCAAAAATAATTATTATACCAGTCCATACAATAAGGGGAAAGGGTGGTGGGGAGCTTTTTCCTGTGATCATGAATTTTAACTATTATATCATCACAGTTAACAGGCTTCACTCTTTCATTTAGTCTTAAATTTCTGCAACTACTGGGGTGCATATAAGCTCAAATGCATATGCTGTCGTTAGCATGTCTGAATACAAGCTTGTAGGCACTGACCTGCTTAGGCTTACCAAGCCATGGCATGGTTTTGGGAGAGCTATAAGTGCTGATTCTGCTTCGTAACTTCACCACAGCTGTTGCTTGTAGAAAGAATGGTATGCACTTCACAGGATTAGTAAAGACAGCAACCCGAATGTTTCCTAAGCAGTATCTTGATGAGGTGGAATTCAAAGAACTTGGTAATGATGATGTCAAACTAACATCCAGTGTATAAATATCATGGCCCACAAAGTTAGAAAGTCCACACATTCTACAACTCTTTCTGGTAAGCCGTCAAACAAGGGAAAGATGCTAGACGAAGATGGAGAGAGGAGGTAGGACAGACAGAAGTGTTTTTAAAAAACTGTCAAGCGAAAGAAGGCTGTTGAATCCTATTTTGATGCATCATCAATTATTGACATCAACAACCATATGTGTCAAGAAGACCTGGCACTGGAAACAGCATGGCGAACCAAGTCTTGGACAAACCGCATTGTGGCAACTGTTGTTGGGATTGTGGAAACTGATGCCTATCTCAAAGTTCCACCTAGGATGCAGGATGCTGAGCCACTCTGACTTTTCTGAAGCTGTTGCCAAAACCTTGCTAATGCAGATAAGCAAAAGCACACAGGCTAGCCATCAAAAAAGGCTTGAAAATCAAACAAACAGTTGTGCTACATAATTTTGTACCGCTATAGTCACTTCCATTATATAACAAGGATTCTGAACTGTGCACTGCTACTTATGCAAGCAGACTATGCAGTGTTTGTAGGAGCCCCTGCAAGAATATTGTTGTCGTGTTTGCCATAAACAGGCTTTGGGATGTTTTTGTGGAGTCATGCCGAAGAGCCTGCGCTGGTGTTCAGCTAGAGGATTTCATGAGCATGAGCACAACAAACGACCAGTTGATGTTCTTGCTAAAAATTTGATGATGGACAAGCCAGCTGCATTAAACTTCACTGTCACATCACCGCTAGTTTTTAACAGTTTACCTGACGTGAGCTTGACAGCGAGGTCTGCAGCCTTTGCTGCCGAGAAATGCAAGCATAGGTCCATGATGCTAAATGCGCTAAACTGGGATGGTTGTCCATCCCACTTGCAGTGGAGATGTATGGTTTTTTGGGTACGGAAGCTAGTGGGCCATTATCTCAGCTTGCTTCCTGATTGGGTACAAGACAGAACTGCACAAAGTCCATAGCCATCGCAGCTCTATATGGGAGGCTAAACCTTGCCCTTGTTAGGGCCACTGTCAGGGCAATCCTTATCAGATCATTCCAAGATCATTAATCGATAGTTTTTATGTGTTGCATTCTTCTATGTACATGTTCATGTAATAATAACAAAAATTAAAATTAAAATTGCATACTTTCTGTCATACATAATGTTGTTGTAGGCTTGTAGGATATGGCTTTGTTTTTGCAAGCCAGATCCCATAAGAACCTCTATTTTTAAAATAATAATAATAGTAATCATGGAGCTCTATTAACAAAGTTAATAAAGATAATTTATAAATACAATAAGTGATGCAAGATCTTAATATGCAGTGGAACAGCACTAATTTCTAGTTACTAAGTTCAATAATGAGTACATGTGTTAACATTTTCATGCTTTGAAGTTATTAAGATTTAAGCAGTATTAAATGAACTAAAAAAACACTATTTGATTTGGTAATGAATTATGTAATGGTGAGTTATTAAAACTCAGTTAACTAAAATTGTAGTGGTCATTTAGCTTTTTTTGATTTGTTGTTTTTATATTAACCAGTAAAACGCCAGTCAAATTTCATACTTTAAAACTCATCAAGGTTAATCTGCATCTTCCATTATTGTGTCAAATTAGTTATTGCAAGCAATTGTATTTTTTTCTTTTATCCTGTTAAAGATAACCGAATTGTGGTTCGTAAAAAATGCGGTTCGTATTTTACTTCTGGTTATTGTACATTCATTTAGATTGACAATCTTATTTTTTTAAAGGAATAATTTCTTTTTTTTTTAAGCGTTGTGCTTTTAGGTGAATCCGCTTACGTCAGTCGAGTCTGGGTACGAGACTAATGAGTCTTATAGAACGGTTCCTAGCTTAAGTCTTAACACCCAGGGTTAGAACCAGGCCCGTTGAGAGCCAGGTTGGGGCCCGGGGAAGGACGCTCACGGGGGCCCCCCTGGCCCTGTAGGCTGAAACTATCAGAGATAATCTATGCGATATCTCTGCTACTATGCATTGTTCTAAAACATGCAGGCTGAAAGATTAATGGACTAAATTTAATCGATTTTATCTCAGTGCGAAACGTTCGTCCGGGCCGCGACTTTAGAATATAATCGACAAATTAATGACGATTAAAAGCCTACACGTACATGCATTACCAAATGAAAAAGCTCCAATGAAAAGTGTAAATGCAAACTATAGACTATAGCGGTGTTCAGTGACTGCCGACAGACTAGTTATCTCTGGAATAGTGTACTGCGATATGTCACATTGTCACCAGGGATGCCATGCACATGCACTCACAGTGCCGCTTTTCTATCCTTCCTGGCCGCAAATCGTATGACGCGTTTTATATTTCGCCCTTGCCGGAATTCTATTTATCATTAACCATTAAAATATAATAAATTCTCTACTACGAATTTTTTTCCCATGTGCGTCATGATTGTGCAGTACAGACTAACAGTGGCAGTGATAGAAAAATTAAGTGCTCGATCGAAGACGAAAGGGTCGTCGCACACAATTGGAAAAAAAAAATTATTCTTAGGGATCGCGGGGCCCCCTTTGTGCTCCGGGGCCCGGTGTAGTGTACCCCCTTACCCCCCCCCCCCCCTCTCGACGGCACTGGTTAGAACCAGTATAAATGTACTTCGACCACTTTGTTTGTACCGTAACCCATTAGAGCCCTCAAAAGAGGTGCAATAGTTACGCACTTGGCTGCAGAAATAATTTATTTTGTGATCGATCGAGCAGTTGTACGCAGCATTGTAGCTCGATCACGCGCTTGCAACCTTGGCCGACTGCTGGGGCAGCGGGCCACCACAGATATTGCCATAAATCACAGATGTAGCTAAAGCGCTATAGGCTATACGTATGCAGCGCGGAGGAAATGGCGCTAAATATACATACAACATAGTAGCTTACATTTTATAACTATTACACCGTAACGAAAACTGATTGCCAGTACACGTCCCTCTAAAAGTACTTCTACACTTACCTTAGTTTGGTAGCGATGTGTACAGGACGTTTGTTTTTGCAAAGCAACCGCACTATCGCAAATCTAAGGGGGCGTATACGTCTGTACGCCCCTTTTGGTTGATGGCCCAGTACAGAACTATACGCCCCCATACGTACTCGTTACCAGTCCCACATTTCTCCTTTCTTCTTGACCGCACATAACGTGCATGGATAGGAATAGGAACACTTCAAAACGCATATAGCTTCAGAATGGGTAGACTTGCTTCCACTGTGTAAAAAAAATACTGTAAACAGGATGCAACTGATGTAAAGCGGCTCACGTTTACACACATTTATTTATTATATTTACAAAAGCAAAGGTAATGTTTACGCAATGGTGTAAAGGTGGTAAAGTATCAGTTTACTCCTTCAGCTTGTATTGCCCTCGGTGCTAAGAGAAAGATCTTATTAAGGATGATTAATTTTGTTCCGGCAGAACAATGGCCAGGCTGAAGGGAAAATGTCAACAAGTGGTGTAAGGCAATTCAGGAACTAGGCCATTCCCAACCTTCAAGGATGACTACACGTTTTAACTCATCCTGGTGATGAAGTATCTATTGATTTTAGTACAGTGCCAACTGATGGATCATTGAGTTGTCGATCCCTAACCGTAGAATGAGTCTTTGGTAACAAAGCCAATTTGAGTCATGTGCGGAGTAGCTGGTCTACTGACAAGTGCTCCTGTAGCCGCTCAAGCCAGCAAGCTAGCTGCGCCTTACAGTTCTGGATCCAAACCTAATAACCATGATCTGTTTGAATGGTATAATATAAACCTAAGAGGATAGTGAACATGCTTCGTACCTGCTGGTAACTCATGTTGAGTAACTCAATACCGCTGCTCTTAATTGGCCTACTTCCATAGGCTATAACAGTTCCGCCCCCTTCATCCTGCAACAAAATTCCCCAAATTCCGGCATCACTAGCATTGGTGTCTAACACAAGTGCCTAGAGTGGTCAGGAAAGAAAGAACTGGGTCAGTCATTACGCAGCTGATCAAATGAAGCCTGTCACTGGTAGGTACACTCAAATGTTGTAGACTTTTCCAAAAGTCTTTGAAATTTTTTTGATGTGGTAGGAAAATCCTTAATGAACCTCCTGTAATAGATAACAAGTCCTAGGAACTGTTGGATGTCTTTCTTACTCCCAGGAACAGGCCAGATTCCAATTTTAGTTGTCTTTTTGCGATCCGTTTCAGTAAGATATGACATGATCCAAAAACGAACTTCTTCTTGACATAACTTACAACTTACACTTCCTTGGTTGAAGTTTAAGATGAGCTGGTCTTTGTTGAAAGAAACCATTACCAAGATTGGATAAGTGTTACTGAAAGTTCTGGTATCATCTATATGCCGAACAGAACCGAATTCATTACCAGAAATTTCGGACGCTCATTACGTATTCCTGACGCGTCAATGCAAACGTCCGTTAATTTTCCGCGCACGCGTCCATTGACATGTATGGAACAAAGTGCATTTCTGTTCAGTATAAATCAGGAATCGTCAGAAAAAAGGAAGGCGGTCAAAAATATAGTTAAGAACATCTTTCACTATGCTTTATTGATGAAACAAAAAAATTCAGGGTCTATCTGTAGGTTCCATGGCCCTAAAACAACACGTCCATAGACACATGTAGAAATTGTGTAGAAATTTGGGTTTTGTCAAGATGTTTGTGCATTTTTCTCAGGATCTGTGATAGTTGCAGTAAGAATCAGTGATTAAAATGTTAGCCAGATCATCGAGGAAGGGGCCAGATACCATAAAACACTCTTTCCTCTACTTTTCAAGGTTCCAGAGTCACTTCAGTGGTGTTAGGTACTGAATGTTCCATTATTAATTCTTCCACTTGCATGACGTAATGGACGTTTTAATACGGGCTCTGCCACTGTGTGACTCACTCAGGTATGTTACATCTGAGGTGCTTATAGGCGTTCTACATGTGCGTAACAGCCATAGCTTGACCCACACACGTAGTATATATACAGTGGCGTATCCAGAATTTCAGCGAGGGGGTTGCTTAAGGTGGGGGGGGGGGGGGGGAGGCAGAGATTATATATATAATCTCTGGGGGAGGGGAGGGCCCGTTTCTGGTCCGATACGAAAAGTGTGTGTGTGTATGTGGGAGGGGGGGGAGATGCAGTCCGCTTCAAGTCCGATACAAAAAGTGGGGGCCTTTGGCACACAGCAAATACGTTGTCGTTATATTTAATAACTAACGGTTACAGGGTGCTCAAAAGCACACGGAGCACCCTCTCCAGGAGCGGATACAGAATTTTCCAAAAGGGGGGTTTAGACCCGCGATACAGTGGCGTAGAGCTAGAGAGAGGGGTGGGGGGGGGGGGGGGGGGGGGGGACATATGTCCCCGGGCGCAGGGTTGAGGGGGGCCGAAATAGACGAGAGATAATTAATTATCGCGTCAACGAACGAACGCATGAGCAGATACCCCCCCCCCCCCCCCCCCCCATCGGGCCCGGGCCAGAAGCCGACAACACCCCCCCCCCACCACACCGGGCGCTTAACATCACACAACGTCACTGCCGCGATACGAAAAGCGGGGGTATGGGGGGGGGGGGGGGGGGGGGGGGGGGTGGTGGTGGTGCTGTCCGCTTCAGGCCCGATACGAAAAGCAGGGCGTGTGCTCGGGTGTGTGTGCATGTGTTGTGTGCTGTACGCTTCAGGCCCGATACGAAAAGCGGGGGGGGGGGGGGGGGGGGGGGGGGGAAAGGGGGGGTTGCTGTCCGCTTCAGGTCCGATACGAAAAGTGAGGGGGGGGGGGGAGGGGGGGTGCCGTACGCTTAAGACTGGACTGAATAATATCTTACATATTTACCAGACCCCGCAATACGCTTAAGACTGGACTCAATAATATCTTATACATTTACCAGACCCCGCCAAACTAAGACTGAACTACACAACATTTGAAATAGCCTACAACCAGCCTGCCTATACAACTGTATAGGCCTAACTGTGTGATAGTAAACAGAGATTGTCTAGTTGTTGGATCAGTTTCCATCACAAAAGTGTTGGTGCCATATGTATGTGTGTGCTTGTGTGTGCTTGTGTGCATGTGTGCACATGTGTATATGCATGTGAATGTCAAAGCACATGGATGCATGTGTGTGCATGTGCATGTGTGTGAATGTGTGTGTGTGTGTGTGTGTGTGTGCATGTGGATATTGTAATTGTGTGTTCATTTGTGTCACTTACTTCATACACTCACATAGGTCTCAGTAGTCTAGTATTTGGGCAAGCTGGACTGACAATAGATTGGAACTGGACCTCTCAAGCTAGAGGTGTTTCATGTACATGTACGTTGTTTTGTGAGTGTGTGTGTATGTGTGTATGTGTGTGTGTGTGTGTGGAGTATGTATGTGTGTATTTCTGTGTTTTTATAACATTTCTGCATGTTATCAAGTGGGGCTCAATAGCCCAAGTATCAAGCTGGACCTCTCTAGCAAGGGGAGCTAGATCATACACAAGGGGAGCTAGTTAGGTCATACGCATTGTGTGTGGGTGTGCATATGTCTGTTGAGAATATATGTCTGTTGAGAATATATGCATGTGTTTGTGTGCGTTAGATGTGTGTGCATTGTACATATGTTATCGCTCTTCTGCTAATGGGCTGCTTCTGTACTGTTAGGTGAGCAGCAGCTGGCTTCATGTGTGTTAGTTAATTATTTGCTCATGCATGTAAACACATGCATACATGTATATCACTATACACACATCACATATCACACATGCACACGACACACAACACACACACACACACACACACACAGGATGTTTGCTATGACCAAATGCAAAGTCTCCCATTTAGCACCATGGAATTTATGTTAGTTGGTCCAATACATACAACACACCAGTTGTTGCATGTACTGGACTTATACATATTGGATTGCCTTTTGAAAGTGGCGCTGCCCAAGCCACTAAGATCCAGAAACCTACTTCAAATGACAGCAAGTGCTCAGATCTTGGGTGGGTGTGTCTCACTAGTTCTCGAGTCCTACATACAGTACAGAGGCATTCGGTATTTGCCACTTCCACCACATGTTGTATTAACAGGACTGGCGTATTGGATCGCTGTGATGTATGTAGTGGACTGGTATGTTGTATGATGGAGGAGGGAAGGGGTGTGGCATTGCCCCTACACCTTTATTAAAGAGGGAGGGGGTTGGTGGGAAGTACGACACTCCGGTGTACCATCCTCAGATTTTTACATTTAAAGTTCTGAAGCCATGGGTAAATATGAAGTCATGTGTGTGAATAGCTCAGCATATCCAGTAGCCAAATCTTTTGAGATAGGGTAGAAATAATTTCACTGCCATTATCAAGGCTCCATCCAGTGAGACCATTTACATGTAAATACAAACACACACACACACAACACACACACACACCATATGCACACACACACACACAGAGGATGTTTGATATCACCAAATGCAAAGTCTGCCATTTAAGTCCATGTAGTTTATGTGAGGTGGTCCAGTGCATACTACACACACCAGTCCAGTACATACATCACACCAGTCCAGTACATTCAATACATCAGCCCAGTACAATACCGGCACCAGTCCTGTACATTTATCGATCACACACGTACGTGTCAAGTGTAGGCCTATTGCAATCGATAGTGTATGGATTATGGTCAGTTTGCCCACACAGTTGGACTTGGGTTTCAGAATAAGCAATACTCGTATTCCAAAGGCGAGCTCTAAACAATAACCAACTGGTGGTTAAGTGGTGTTTTGGCTTGCAATCGGACACTTCCAGAGGCACTTCATGTGCTCTTTGCCCTGATGTGGCACTCAACCCTCTCGACCATCATGCAGCTACCTGTCGGTATGGAGTTGATGTTGTATGGAGTTGACGTTGTGGTACGCCACCATAAGTTGTGTGATGTCTTTCTGAGCTATTGCCACATTGCAGAGTTAGAAGCAGGAAGATGCCACACACAAGGACTGGACCACACTCACCTAGCTGATGTGCTAGTGAGGGATTGGGCACGGCTGATGTGAGTGTGCATGTGTGTGTTATATTTGTGTGTTCATTTGTTTCACCTGTTTCATCCACTCAAGTGGGTATTTGGGCAAGTTGGTCTGACAATAGATTGGAACTGGACCTCTCAAGATAGAGGTGTTTTTTCATGTACATGTACGTTTTGTGTGTGTGTGAGTGTGTGTGTGTGTGTGGTGTGTTGTGTGTGTGTGCATGTGTGTGGAGTACAGTGTATGTGTGTATTTGTGTGTTTTTAATTTTTCTGCATGTTATCAAGTGGGGCTCAATAGCCCAAGTATCATCAAGCTGGACCTCTCTAGCAAGAAGAGCTATGTGTCTGTTGAGAATATGCGTATGCATTTGTGTGCATCTTATCCCTCTTCTGGTCATGCAGAGCCAGAGGGTATATGGCTTTGTCCCTAAGAATGACTGGGGGGATTCAAGACGTTCATCAGACGAGACCAATGTGCTGCTTCCTAACAACAAGCTCATACTGTACGGTGAGGTGAGCAGCAGCTGGCTTGATGTGAATTATTTGTTCATGCATGTAAACACATGCACACATGTATATCACTATACACACATCACATATCACACATGCACATGTATATTCACACCAACACAACATATGCATGTACATACTAAGCACGTAGCCACACACACACACACACACACACACACACACACACACACACACACACACACACACACACACACACACACACACACACACACACACAATGTCTACCAGCTACCAGTGAAACACTGGGACCTCAGGGCTGGACTGAGTATCTGCACGCTGTATGTGGGTCACATGGGTCACTAGGGTGCCCAGCCCATTTGTATTCTGAGTGTGACCATGAGCATTATGCACATGTGGTCATGGCTGAGAACTGTGCAATGATATTCTTGCTGGATAACATAAGAGCTCAGTTTCACTTTCACACAATCCTTTCTATTTTTAACCATGCCCACAATATGTGTGTGAAGTGGAACCACAATGGAAACTGGCTGGCAATCGCTACCAGGGATTGTCCCCTCATCAAGATTTTCCACATCAGGAAGAGATGTCGCAACTATGAAGTAGACCCTACATGGATGTGTGATAGAGGTGTGTAGTAGCCTAGTGGGGTGTGTTTAGCCAGGTGTGGAGGGGGAGGAGGTGACTGATGGAGCTTCTTTTTGTGTATGTTCTGTGTGTGTGTGTTTGTGTATGTGCACGTCGACTATGCGCATGTGTATGTGTGTTTTTGTGTGTGTTAGGTGTGGGTGCATTGTGCATATGTTATAGCTCTTCTGGTCAGAGGGTATATAGCTTTGTCCCTAGGAAAGGACTGGGAGGATTCAAGACGTTCATCAGACGAGGCCAATGGGCTGCTTCCTAACAACAAGCTCATACTGTACAGCGAGGTGAGCAGCAGCTGGCTTGATGTGAATTATTTGCTCATGCATGTAAACACATGCACACATGTATATCACTATACACACATCACATATCACACATGCACATGTATATTCACACAACACACATACACATACATACACAAAGCACACAGCTACACACACACAGATGATTGTAGTGTCAAATGTGATGAACTAAAATCATGATGTCCGACAGTCCCAAGGTCCCAGAGTGTAGAACGATAACTATTTCAGTGACATCATGTTCATGTCTATGTTTTTCTGAAATAAAGGTGGAGCAAAATGTATTGTCACCATTGCAGCTTGTTGATTGTTTCATTTGTAGCAAAAATGGCTCCTCCCCTTTGAAGAGCTTTAGTCTATACCAAAACAATGGAGTCACTGGGGGTGACAAAAAAGATCTGCCTGTGCTTGAGAAGGCTAACCTACCCAAAAAATGCCGCATGTCTCCATGACATTGTAAGTGTGCTTTTAAGATATCAATAACAACTTAAGTCAATAACCATAAAACTTTATAAATATGTTCACAAGAAGGCAATAAGAATGGAACTAGTTTTGCTCCTATAGCTTCCAATGACAGCTGCACAGGATTTCTTATTTCCTCATTGCCATAGTGGACGATAATCTATTGAGTGGGAAGAGAGTAATATTGTCAATGGTTCATTCCCAATGGCATGGACAACATTTCACACACACACACACACACACACACACACACACACACACACACACACACACACACACACACACACACATCTGGGAGAAGGTGAAAGAATGGTGGTGTAAATAATTTAGTGCAGAATCGATTCTGTTACATGTAGCAAATTCACACCACATCAACATGCGTGCATTGTACCAAGTACCACCTCATCCTGGGCATCTGGGGCACTTGTAGAATTAAGAAGAGTACAGGGAATAGTGTTACATATCAAATGAGTAGGAAGGTATTTAAAGCTGTGGGCAAATACATGGTTGTATCTATAGGCATGGGGAGGTTTCCCAATCTGAACAACCAGGGGACCTGGGTGCTGTTTTGCTCAACCCAGTTTGGCTGTTGTCACTGGTCATACATGTGCAGCAGCTGTCGGTAGGATTGCTTGGGTGGGCCAGTACATAAGGTACGGGCAAGCAAGCAATACGCAGATACACAAGCACGCAGGCACACACACACACACACACACACACACATACACACGCACACACACACACGCACACATACACACACACACACATACAATGTGTAGAGGTGGAACACATTCATGATAAAACAAATGCAAGATGCAAATAAAAAAGCATTTTTAAAAGTATAATTGTGAAAGGTACTTCTTGTTTTCTCAGGCTAGCTGATAACTGTGACCTCATTCTTACAATCACATTACCCTTATCATCTGATCATACATGTAGGGAGGGACAATGGATGTAGTAGTATCCTTTGAAGGCTTACTGGGCCTCTACACTTCCCAACCCCTTCTGTATATTTATATGCCCCAACCCCCTACTCCTCTCTGAAGGGCTTAGTCCCATGCCCCTCCTCCCCTACGAAAGGCAGAGTGCCCACACCTCCTCTCCTGCACTAAGCCCTTCAGAGGGGAGGAGGTAGTTGGGACATGCACATACACAATGCTTAGAGATAGAACTCACAACTAGAGCAACCTTTTTACAGGCCATCCACTATCCTGAAGAGAGCACAGGTGTCAGTACAATATTTGGGTGGTCACAGTAAGCTTCTCTTCATCACCTAGCTACATGTACTGTAGCTGGGAGATACCATGTACTTTTAAATCCCTGTAATAAAAAATAGAGACCTCAACATTAACAAGTATCCCACAATCAGATAAAGGTACATGTAGGCAGCCAAATACACAACCACATATGTACATAGGCTTTGGAGATGAATATAATATTAGTAATATACGCCCCTGAAAAGAGTTGGGAGTATGTGTGTGTGTGTGTGTGTGTGTGTGTGTGTGTGTGTGTGTGTGTGTGTGTGTGTTGTGTGTGTGTGTGGTGTGTGTGTGTGTTGTGTGTGTGTGTGTGTGTGTGTGTGTGTGTGTGTGTGTGTGTGTGTGTGCGTGCGTGCGCTTGTGTACAGACCTGACCCAGGCATTGCAATGACCAGTGGCCCTTTCTGGGGTACAGGCCACACCCAGACATTAAAACGACTAGAGAATCTGAATTCTTGCCCAGACCAACTGACCAGCATGCAGCTTGAGAGATTTAAATATTAACCCAGGGTATTGACCACACCCACATGACACAACTGACTAGCAGCTAGAGATATTTAACTCATTCTTGCCCAGGGTACAGATCAACCCAACAAGTTACATCAGCATCAGCTTAAAAGATTCTTCCTAATATATACACCCTACGAAAAGAGCTGGGAGTATGTGTGTGTGTGTGTGTGTGTGTGTGTGTGTGTGTGTGTGTGTGCAGGGGCGGATTCAGAGGGGGGTTGAGATCATATTCACAATCAATTTTCACCATATATGGTGTTGAGTCCATATATGGTTAAAATTGTTGTGAAATCATCTTAACCACCCCCCTCTGAATCCGCCCCTAGTGTGTGTGTGTGTACACACACACACACACACACACACACACACACACACACACACACACACACACACACACACACACACACACACACACACACACACACACACACACACACACACACAGAGGCTACACCCAGACAACACAACTGACTAGCGGCTAGAGGTATTTAACCCATTCTTGCCCAGGGCACTTGCCACACCCAGGCAACTCAACTAGATAGATTTAACCCAATCTTGCCCAAAGTACAGACCACACCCAGACGACACAGAGATATTCAAGTTAATTTAACCTATTCTTGCCCTGGGTACAGACCAAACCAAACATTTAACCAGCATCAGCTCATTGTATATAAAGTGATTCTTCCTAATGTGCACCCCAGGAAAAAGAGCTAGGAGTATGTAAGAATGTGTGTGCGCGCGTGCGCATGGTGTGTCATTGCGCATATCGGGATGAGGTATGAAGGAACGGACCGTTAACTTACGCAGTCGTAGCAAACAGGTAGATACACGCCGAGCGCACGTTCGTCTATCCATGCCGATGAAAGAAATATATGTATTGAACCAAGGGCACATTACTGTACGAGCATTTAGAAAACCACACGCTCCTCCCACTCACACACGCACCAGCACATATAATGTGCACTATAAGGGCGCGCCCACCATTTGATGTTTATTAATCATTATTGACTCTAAAGAAAATGATTACGTAATAACGAAAGTAATTAATTTTGTTGTTGATTCTCCTGATCGCCAAATGAAAGCGAAAAATAAAATAATGCATTAATTATATTTTAAAAAATAATCCTACTGCGTTAATGTTTGAAAACAATCAAATACTTTACATGCGTTTTCAATGCATAGACGTGTATGGATGTCCGAAATTGCTGGACATGTCATCAAGCTTTGAAATGTGGCCAATGAATTACAAAGCCCAAAGGCATTACTTGGAACTCTAATAAGCCTCTTATGTGGTGAATGCTGTTTTCTCATTAGTACCCAGTTTAAGATCTAGAGCGCTAAACATCTTAGAACTCCCTAATGTATCTAAAATGTCATCCACCCAACGTAGCGCTAAGCCATTTCTAAATTAACTTCTGTAGTCAATATAGAATCATGTACCAATATAATAGGTGATGTCCAAGGGCTCATTTCTTCTAGACGATGACTTACTTCCTGAATTTTTAATCCTTTGCACAGCTTCACTTCATCCTTGCATGGATTGGATAGAGGAACAGGGACAACACCAGTCTCAACTAACCATGTATCCATTTTGGTGGACCACCTCCTGTGATGGGATGGAATGCTTTGCAATACCAACCAACAGTTGTGCTCAATTAGTCTACTTTACAACCCCGATCTTGCAATAGCATAACAAGCTTTCCCTTTGGATAGGTAATATTCCTTTCGTTACTGTCAATCAAACATTTGAATGCTTCAAAGAAATCCAACCATAACAGAAAAAAAAATTTCCAATGAGATAAAGTTGCTGGATATATATAGGAATTGAAGGCAAATGCATGAGGTGTAGGAACCATATGGCAGGGGGGGGGGGGGGGGGGGGGTCTCCACTTTTTTTATTAATAATGACATATAATTAATTGCGTGCAAATGCTTTGTCATAAATGTAAAGACAACACTGATGCATTAATTGACCCGCGCCGATAGCAGTGATGAGTTAGGCGTGTTGAAAGTAGATATGACAAATGTTGGTTTCAAGTCTCGTCAAGCTATCCGATCAGAGTGTGACAAACACTTTCCTGAACTTCTCCCTTGGATCAGCTGGTGCTATGGACAGCATCCTCTACTTTGACACTCACTAGGTTGCTTGTCATCAGAATCAAGTGTCTAACAAGGGGATCCACTTGGACCCATGCTATTTTCTCTTGTCTTAAACATCCTAATAATGAAAATATATAGCAAGAGACAGTGCCGCTCTAATATTTATGCAAGATATTGACTTTGCTCCACGAGGAAGGCCCTGCTCTGGAAATTATCATCAACCTGCCTAAGGGTGAGGTGTTTAGCCAACATGGTCTTGATATGTTCTCATTGGGCATTAAGAAATCTGAAAAGCCCAATTAGGAGATTCTTGAGATTCCCATTTCCTCCTTTATCTTTAAAAAAAAAAAAAACACTCTAATGCTAAGATCCTATTGTCACAACTTGAGGAGTTGCCAATCTGCAGGTCACTTTAATCCTTCCTTGTTTCTGTAGAGCCATGTGCAAACTGGTACATCTGGCAAGGGCAACTCCATCAACTCTTAGATATAAAGCCTTTGCTCTTATTGATGATGACATCCGAATGCCCTTCTGTCCATGCATTGGTATAGACGCATCCGATACAGCATAGCAGCAGGCTCAGCTTAGCCGAAGTAGAGGGGGCCTTGGGTGTCTGTCATTGTCCCACCACTCATCCCCAGCATTCACCTCCTCCTTATTGCACCTGGGCACAGTGCACACAGGGAGCCCTCTGCATGAAATATCAAGGCCAAGCCACCATTTGATGGCTACCTGGAAAACAAGAGGATCCATGTGAAGCCCCAAGCTCTCAAAGGGCACAACGAGAAGCCAGGATGCCACATGAGGGGAAGAAACTAACAAAAGACGTGCTTTGCCTGCTACTGAAGATAAGTTCAGCAGTAAGTTGAAGACATGATCATCTAACTTACCAGAAAGGGAATTCTGAGAGACTGGTGATGTGAGGAGAGGCCCAACACTGACTGCATCTGCAGGTGAGACCAAGCTGTTAAAGATCTCTGCTGCTTGAGACAGATGGGGAGATGAATGCAGACCAAAGCCAGATGAGCACTTGACCACCTTGGCCACCATGCAGTTACTTGCAAGTATGGTGGAGATGTGGTAACTCAGCATAATATGATTAGGGACATCCTGGTGGAGACCTGTCATCGGGTGCACATAGGGGTTAAGGTGGAAGTCGACAACAACTGAAGTAGAGACCACAGTAAGACCCATCCAGCTGACATCTTACTTCCTAACTTGTTCTTGGGCAGTACTACAGCATTAGATGTGTCCATCACCTCACCTCTAAAGCCTGTAATTTAGTTGGAAGCAGGAGTGTCGGCCATAGCTGCTACCCAGGCCACTGAACCTAGAAAGCACCATGCCAATGACCCCAAGTGCTCAGATCTTGGGTATGTGTCCCTATGGAGCTTGGGGAAAAGAAGCCACTGCCATTATTTCCTCTGTAGCCTCTAGACTTGCCACCTCCATGTGCCGGCCAAAGTCCATCTTACTCAATAAGATCTATAGTCAATTGAATCTCCACTTGGTCAGGGCTAATGCAACAGCTATCCTCTCTAGGATAGCTCCTCTACCATAGAGCTGAACTTTGTAATCAGTGTTGAATGTGTGCATGTATTATTTTGAGTTTTGTGCTTTGCTTGTAATCCTGCTTGTACTCCTGATGTATTTACAATTTCACTAGGTTATTAGCAGATTATACGACACCTAAATTAAGATGTAATTTGTATTTGACCATCTCAATCTTGTAAAAAGTACCTATTTTATGTAATTTCAAATCGTTATCTTGAAAACTTTTGCAACAGTTGCTGGAGAAGTCAAGCGGTTAAAGCGCGGTCCATGCACGTAGCATACATTATTACTTGTAATGTTTGAAACTCTAACTTTTGAAATTTCTTAAAGTACATGTACTCAATTTGCATTGGAGACAGAGGAGGCCTTTCTGTTTCCTGGGACAATCCTTGCGCTATAGACACTCTGACTTGTAACATATACTCAGAATACTCCCTCTTGCTTACATGCACTTTAATTTGGGACAGTCTCCGAGAAAATGGCCCTTCGCTATATAATTTTAAAGTTATAAAAATGACTCACGTTTGAATCGCTATAACTTCGTAACGGTACACGCCATTGACTTCCTATTTTCAACACTTCATACTACACCATTTCTATAAGGTAAAATAGATTTTGGAGTCTTGCATTAGCTTCGTGCCAGTGTTGCAACGTCCGATACCCCTTGGGGTTCAAACTGGCTATATCTTTCGGCAGGACGTCTCAATTAACTTTATACGCAGAGGGGTCCTGTACCTATCAGCGGCGGATCCAGGGGGGGGGCACTCGGGGCACGTGCCCCCCCCCCCCCCCCCCCCCCCCCTTCATTTATAAATTCATAACTTTTCGGGCCCCATTTTATAATATAGCTGCACGATTGCGCTGTCTATTGATATCCGCACGCATGAACTCTACTACTGTACTATATCCCGGGCCCCCCGATACGCGATCATACTCCCCCCTCCCCCCGCCCTTCGTATGGGGCCAGAAACCGACAGCACCCCCCCCCCCCCCCCCCCCCCGCTCTTCGTTTTGGGCCAGAATCCGACAGCACCCCCCCCCCCCCCCCCCCGCTCCTCGTATCGGGCCATAAACCGACAGCACCCCCCCCCCCCCCCCCGCTTTTCGTATCGGGCCAGAAGCCGACCCCACCCCCAGCCACACCCACCATCCGTGCCCCCCCCCCCCCCCAAAACCTGTATCCGCCGCTGCCTATCGATGTGCCCTGTTCGTTAATTTTTACTTGATCCGTTACGGAGATACAGCTGTGCAAAGTAATTGCACATTTTTCGTTCATTCCGCGCCATTAACCTACTACAACCTGGTTCCCGCTACTCCGAGCACATGAATATACAATAACCTCCCGTGCCCATGCCACTGTATTAACCTGTACAACTGAAGTACCACCGTTCTTACAAACGTCAGTGGTTCTCTTCTATAATGGACAAGATTCGTTAAGCGATCGAAACGTGTGGGATTCAGCTACCGTCACCATACAAAAAACACGGTACGTACTACCAGTACCGATACGCGCGCACAACATTATGTAGAAATCGTGTCCCTGTCGATTCGGTCATACTCTTTGGGTGCCACTCATTGCGTGGCCATTCATAGGCTTACAACCTATACGTCAGAGCCATGATATATATAATGCACGGTGTATCAGCTAGGCTATGGCATGGAAGAGGCGTGGTCGAGTTAAAGACACATGCCGCGCGCGCAGCTAGGCTGGAACACATGTAACCCTTCCTTATTGTCGGGATTTGCGTTCTGCTGGCACATAAATTTAAACGCCCACTGTTTTTCATTTCATCTGCATGGCTGGCACACACACACACCTATGAACCAACACATAGGATAGCGTAGGTAGTAATCGGCATGCGGTAGTGTTCGGCACCCGATGTGTTATTATTTAAAAGGAACGTAGTTGCATTAAACTATACTTACTGCCCCTAAGACAACCCAGAAGGCTGGCTCTTATCCTTTTTTGAAGTACTGAAAAGTCTTCTAGAAGTCTCTGTATTGTGTTGAAAGTGCGGTTGCCGACCACTCCCCATTGCCGACTATACCCTGCGCTACCCTACACACGTCTAACGTCACACTTATACACACTCTTTCCCCCACTATTCTTTTCCCCTTGCTGTACACCCTGTAAATTGTTATGTGCTACATGGATTCACTTATAAGCTTTGTCTAGTTGAACTTTTTTTCTATGTCTTTCGGTTACAGTGCTTTCACTGGCCTACTATACAACCCTCTTTCTCAAGTATTTGTATTCTGACTGATGTGTTTTTCACGTGTGTAACTGGATTGCATAATGGTATAGGAGCATGGAGGCTATGGGGGCAAAGCCCTAACAATTTTTTCAGAGAAAGGCCCACCTCCCAACTCCTCCCCCCATTGGTTGTATGTGCTGGATAAATGTGTTGTATGTACTGGACTATTTGTTCCTATCTCACAGTACCTGCCACATCATGACGTACCATGCCTCATGTCCCATATTCCATTACATGCATCCATTTACACACTCACACACTCATATATACACAACACTCACAACCTACATGTATCCCATACCAATCACTATATATGCTGAAGCTCTGAGTGTGTACCATTGAGAGGTTTAAAAAGACTTAGGTCTTACTATTTTTTACCGTCCTTTGTTATACCAGGGGTCTGATCTTTGTCTTTTGGGATAAAGCAGGAATAATATTCCTGCCGGGCTTATATACAAAAGTAGGTCTACTAAAGTCCCTCTTACAGAGTGGTAGATCTACAAGTAATATCACAAAAGATAAATAGCACAGATTCCTAGAAGGGGCCCATGTATAATGCTATACATACACACGCACACACACACACTCACTACACCTACTTAGAATGAGTGGTTCTGGTGGGTATGACTGTCAGTTTGCTATGCCCAGATGCAAAACCACCCATGGAAGTCACCCATGGAATGTTGATTTACATGAGATTGTGGCAAATAGATAGGCTATGTTTAGGACTCTGCAATTAATGAGACATACCGTCACAAACCCACCTGAGGATCACAGCACTTGGTGTCATATTTTACGTCTGTTTTTGGATCTGGGACAGTGCTGCTCCCAAAGATGTTACAGGTGACTTACATAGGCTTTTGCATTTGGTCATATGTGTAGCAAACTTGACAGACATCCTCATCAGGACCATTAATCCTAAGTAGCATTGAAATTTCCGTGTGTGTGTGTGTGTGTGTGTGTGTGTGTGTGTGTATTTGTGTATGTGAGTGTATGTGTGTGTGTCTACGTAGCATTGAAATCTTTCTTTTGCAATTTATTTTTGTGATGTGTTGACAAGCTACTTCAAGATCTGCTCACCTAGAGATGGAAGCCTTGCATACAAGTAATAAAGACGTTCTCTATGAGAAAATTGATGGCATATAGGATTGGAAGGCAAAAAGAAAGGAAACAAGGGTCTACTAAGGGGAAATGTAATACGCACACAGTTGAACAACATAATGTCCTACAAATGTGCTAAATATAGGGCTATTACATATTTCCTCCATTGCCTGTCAATCCTATATACCAACTTTCTCACAATTAATGTTATTATTACTTGTTCCATCAGTTCTTTTTCTTCATGAAATAGAACATAACTAATTTAGAGTATTTTGAAATAAGACCATTAGTGGTGTTACACAGTTTAGGAGGGGTATACTGTGTGGAGGAAGGTGTCTCCTGGATGGAATGGTAAAAAGGGGGAAGGAGATCCCTACGTCGAAGTGTGACATCTATGGAAGAGGGGGTGCCCTGATGTGGAGGAGCAAGGGGCACCTGCTGTGAAGTGGGTGGGAAATCCCATGTGAAAGAGGTGTCTACTGGTGGGGATGGAAGCCCTGATGTGGTGGAGCAAGTAGCATGCATCCATTGGTGGCCTTCTAATGGCCTGGGTGTCCCAACATAAAGGGGCTACCATTGTTGGAGGTCCAAACGCAGCTTGCTAAGCTTTTTCAAAGCTACCATTGTGTGTGTATGTATGTGTGTGTGTGTGTGTGTGTGTGTGTGTGTGTGTGTGTGTGTGTGTGTGTGTGTGTGGTGTGTGTGTGTGTGTTGTGTGCTTGTAGCATTTGTACCTTTTTATTTTTGTGCAAGCTACATGTGGACAGATGGGAAGCCTTGCATAAGTGGCAGTGAATATTATTGCTTAGCCTATCTCAAAGATTTGGAAAGACTGGGCCACTGTAGAGTTTATACAGAGAGCATTCACTGACATGGCTTCTATTTACCCATGAGTATACACGCGGTACTGAGTTGGTATTTTACTTACATGAAGCTTCAGGACTAGTATATATACAAGAGCACCTAGATGGGGACATGACATTTGAGCCCCCCATCATTCCAACTCTTTCATGACCACTATCAGCTGAAATAGAGGAGTCTTTAAAACCCTCCCAATTTGATTACAGTGAATGGTATATGGGACATGTATAGTGGAGCCTCACGGGGGCCTCTGACAAACGTATTGTGACATTTGCCCCCACGACCCCCGTGCTTCCTACCACACTGACACCAGTCCAATACATGCAACACACAGTCCAGTTGCATGTGTGAAATACATCCACATCAGTGACATGGAGGCCTTTGGACATGACCATGTAGAGGAGGCCATGGGATATGAGCATACAGTGAAGGGCATGAGTCTGACAAGACATACTACCATTTTGTGCTGATACAATTATGACCACTAAAGAAATAGAAGGTAATGTTACTTGCACATGTAGGACCAAACATAAAGAGAATGTATCTGAATATAAACATAACAAAAATAGTTGAGAAAGAGGTAGGCCAGTGAAAGCACTGTAACCGAAAGAAAAAGTTCAAATCGACAAAGCATATGAGTGAATCTATGTAGCACACAACATAACAATTTACAGGGTTTACAGCAAGGGGAAAAGAAGTGTCTTATGGTGGAAATAGTGTGAATAGTCATGACATGAGACGTGTGTATGTTCATGAGTGTGGTTCATGGGTGTGTGTGCCAGCCGTGCAGATGAAATGAAAAATGGTGGTTTAATGGATGACTTTCCATCAGCTAAGGCATGCATTACATATTGAGCTGGATTTGTGGCAAACGAAATGGGAAAGTGAAACTGTCAAAGCAAAACAGCTTGATACGCCTACAAAGGCTCTAAGTTTTGTTGACAAGGATTACTTCCCAAACATTTATGTAATCCTTGCCATATCGGCTACTCTGCCAGTAACCAGTGTGAGTGTGAAGTCAATTAGCGTGCTAAAATTCACAGCAAAAAATAGGCGCAAATCATATTTTGATTCCACAAATGATCTGTTTTTTCATATCTGTATTCAAACTATTATCGGTTTGGTACAGATATGAAAAAAAAAAAAAAAACAGATCACTTGTGAAATCAAAATATGATTTGCGCCTTTTTTTGCTGTGAAAATTATGCGCCTATCATTGTTACGTGAGACCCCCCCCCCCCCTGGGGCATTGGGAGGGATTTGACCTTTATTAAAGCAAACTGCCCCTCGTTGGGGGTTAATAACCGGTCAAATGTCTATACTACGTGGTCTGATAAAAGGTCAAACGCGTGCCCGACTATGGTCAAATGTGTGGCCAGTAATGATATTCACGCATCAAATCCCCACCTAATCCCGACTTCGCCCCAGGGGAGGGGGGTCTCACGTAACAATGATAGGTGCATTACTGAAGACATCACTTCGAAGCACTATGGGTAATGACAGATTAAATGGTTTGGTATTGATGCTGATTCATAGAGATGTGTCCCGAAGCGGTGGTTGAAGAGTTTTCTCGTCGTTACCCACGCAGGCTTTTGCTTTTGTTAATTAACCCTTTTTCAGAGTAGCTAGCCCAAAGGTTATACTTGATGCCGTCAATATTAAGTTGTTTAGGAACAGTATCATTGTGAAAAGTGCTTTAATTTTCATGCCAAATAAATGGGAAACTAAAAAAAGCGGCTGGGGCTGTGCCCCTGGCCCCGCCACGGGTGGGGGGCACGCCCCTCCCCTTCATGAATTTTATGTTAGACCCCCCCCCCCCCCCTTCCGAAATTCCCGGATCTGCCCCTGGATAAGGAAACTAATTGAATACAGCTCTAGAACAAGCGATCAATTCGCTTTAAGAATATGACGATTTCTGGCGTTAAAAAAACCTTCTGGTATCACAATTTCATGGACGCGGTTTATTAAGTGATGTCGTATTATATAGAAAAGCAATATCATGCGGTTGCTTCCATACATACATCTATTAGTAAACGTTTTATACATTATAGATAGTTCAATATTAATTATAATCTATAAACTTTTAGAAGTCTGTCACTCATTAATTAGTGCTGAGGTCTACTAAACGCGCGCCAGGTATTTCAATGTAGCTGTACCGGATTCACATCGCCACCCGTTTTTTGCTTTTGACCCTTTCTCTTTCTTCCCAACTTCGGCAGGTGATTATCAACCTCGTAAGAAAAACACTTTGAAATCCGTGGATTGCAAGAGATTTCTGCCTCGGCGGGTATGTAATTAACATCAAACGCGGCAATGAGGCCTGCTTGGCAGTCAGGCACCGAAGTGTAGACACCCGGCGAGGCCAGAACAGAAGCCGTCCAGTACGCGGAGTATATGTAAGGAGCTATTGATCTTGTCCCTGGAAGAGATATTACGGGCGTAATCTTATTTTTATAATTCGAGCTATCAAGTGTTAATAAAACCGAGGACACCGTACTTGGGCATTGAAACGGAATGCAACTGTATGTCGTGGCATTGCTGGGTTGAATATAAGCGTAGTACCACGTGGGTCGGCTCAGACCATTCGGAATATGTGGGTACGATTCCAGCCATGCGGCTATCGGAGTGGGCCCGATGGTAACTTTGAAGGCACACTGCTTGTAAGTTTGCGGCTGATAAAAATCCTTCCAAGCGTTCAAATTCACCATCGATAAATTGCTGCAGGGAGTGCGACGCCCGCTTGTCAAGAAAGCGTTAGGTTCTATCAGCGATATGTTATCAGCGTTATCACAAATGATTCTTGACATGGTAGATTTCTTTATCTCATCCAGTTGAGATCTATTGAAAGCGTTAGGGTTCTCGAAGTAAAATCTATCTCCGCTCCTCAGTGCTTTAAAAGCATCGGCAAAGAGACATGAAAATGTCGGACCTATGAGTGACCCTGCTAACGGTGTCTCGGCGAGGCCCAGAGGCCACAGGTCGGCCGTGTCAAGGGAGCCGTAGGTCTGCAAAGCGCGTATTAAGGTGATGTCATTTTTAAAGGTAGGTTTTAGCCCGGTTATTCTCTGGCAGTAGTTTCTTACAGTTGAGTATGGAGGGAGGCCGTGATCTCTTCCGCGCTGTATGTTCAAAGACGCTAGATCTGATCCTACCGTTCCGGAATTGTACCCAGGATTAATCGAATTGGTAGCAAACAGTTCGTTTGTCAGCGTGCTAACGAGATACTCGTCCGAGCGGCGGGAATTGGTGGTTAACAACCCGCGAAGGATTTGATCGGTGCCGTTTGCAACAGAGAAGATGGATGGATTAACAAAGGCAGATACTAGCGGTATTCCCCCGATTTGAGAATAGGTCCGATCGAGAAGAGAAAACGAGGGTTTCACCAGGCTGTGCCCAAACCTGAAGGCTGCTGTGGAAAACTCGGTGGGTACGGATGGATTGACAACTGGGTTGTAGCCTGTGTACTGCCCTATTAGGCTATTGAAGCTAGCTTTACCCATGACTGCTGGAAGAAATTCATAATAGGTAATTCGCTGTATTTGTGCGCCTACGATTTTTCTCGCTTCTTGATAGAGCTTTTCATCGTTCCAGTTCGGATTAATACCTGCGAGAATACTGGCGACGCGGTTGTGTTCGCGCATAAAGATGGTGTGCAAAGTGGTAAGGCCGATTTGCTCGTTCACCCTAGTGTCTCCAGCAAGAAAGCATCCAAGACATCCAGACGGATCCAAGGGAAGGCTTGGTTTAGCTCCTGGAGGAATGGACCGACCAACTCTCAGTCGCCCTCCGCTGAATTGGCGAAGCTGACCAGCAAGGGTTGCATCTGAGCCGTAAACCATGGAACCGTCGATAAATGATGTGATGTCGTTGATCTGTTGTCTGCCGCCTAGTTCAAGGGGCGAACTGGAGCCAGTACATGCGGGCACTGAGCGGACGAAAGAAAGACAACGGCCACCGTTCGGCGTTTCGGATCCGAACTGCTCGTCCGTTGCTGGGACACGAATAGGTAAGCAGACAATTATTACACGTTCCTTGCAAGCCGGCAGAGCGTGTGATATCGTGATCCAGGAACTGTCCGAATTGCATCACCATGTGCGATACACTTGTTTCGTCTACGCTTCGATCGCGTACTATGGTAGTACTTACCAAGCGTGGACTAGGAACTGGTGGGACGAACGGACCAACTGGTAGAATCGCTTGCGCGTAGTTCTGAAGATACCCCCTTATGGCGCTTACCCCGTCCTCGTAATATGGTGGAAGAATTCTCCTAAATGCGGTAGTAGCCGCACCCCAAAGAGGATTTTGAACGTTGTTGCATGTACCATCGATGGAACGGTACGAATCAACCGTCGGATTTGTGCAATTCGGAGGAGTGAGCAATCCTCGACAGCCACTCACTTCAAAGAGTTCTGCTAATTCAGATGACGTGAGAACAGTTCCTACCTCGTTGTATGCCTCCTCGTTAGAAGCCCTTTTCAATCGCAGTATTTTGCTTTCAGCACGGCGTACCATTTCTTCGTAAGCAATGCGAGCTCTTCCGTGTTTGACGGCCTTTTGCGATGGTATTTTGAACAGTTTAAACAGCACCCCTTCCGCTCCACTTTGAGCTTTTGATTGAAGGCTTGCTATGGCCATTGCGCTCTCCTCGTCTATTGTTCGAACGTAAAGCTGCGTTTCGACAATGGCTTCACTGATCGCCTGTCGTCTAGTGGTATCATCAAAGTTTGCCTCCAGTTCCTCTTCATGTGTTTGAACCATATCTTGCCGCGCAGAGACCATTACTAGCATTGCGGCAACGAGTAGAGCCCATCGGTTCAGCATCTTTATTCTGTTGAGCTATACTCGCGCAGTGCAAAGTCTCGATAAAACGTTGTCTTATATAACATTCTATAAGCACGTGCTATGTTTATTTTCAATTATTTACCTTGTGCATGCATTCCGGAGGTCTTATTTGTTGATGCCCAGATGGCTTCAATTCATCGCCGTGCACTTTCAGTGTTTGTATTGCTAGGAATGCCGCACTACTACACAGTGGACATCACTAGTTGTTCTGTTAAAAACAGTTTTGAATATTGGAGCCCTAGAAATGAAACTGTGCGACATTCATTCCACCATTTTATTGTTGATTTGCATAACACATGACCTTATGCACACAAAACACAACATGCAGCATGCAGGTTTCCTAAGTGTACGACTTTTGTGTGTAAGTATAGGAAAGACGGGGATATTCAAAGGTTTTTAAACATCAAAATTGTGCTTTCACTTTGTTAAACAGATGTCGCAATCCCTTAATTTATGCATGGTGTGAGGTGATGCAAGAGATTCAGGACAGTGCCTCCATATTGCTGATCAGTGTTGTGCCCTAATCTTTTCTTCAATACTATGAATCAATGTTAAAAGACAAGGTCAGCAATAGCTTCAGCACCATGCAGAACAACCTTCAACCAAAAAATGGTTTTCCATATTGAGGCCAAGGTGGATCTACATATGTGCCCAGAAATGTTACCCATGCATAAATTCAGGTCACCCTTAACAGCTAGTCTTAGCGTATAAATTAGGTACTGTCGAAATCAACCAAGGATCCCAAAAGTCATTATTCACCGCTATCCATAACTAATGCTGCAGGATCGACAATCATTGAATGGATCCCCCCACAAGACTTAATATCATGACAATTAACCTGTCGTGGATTTGACCATTGGGTCGGCAGAGAGATAATGATGTTCATGAAGTACTTTGCTAGCTTAGTGGTGCAACATTGTTCCTCTTGATGCACCGAGCAGTTCAGTTCTTGACTGCACATGCACTAATGCATGTCTCTCAATGCACCACATCGAAATAATTGGTGGTATAGACTTTAAATAAATGTATGGTAGGATTCTCAGTTCAAAGATAGATTCCATGCGTGATGTGTTAGCCTGCATATAGTAAACAGACCGGTGTTATATCCTTCAGTATCTAGATGGTTGTGTCTGCATTAATATGCATCAGGCGCCTTTAATTAGACAAAATAACAATAAGCATAGGAGATTGATGCTACCGCTGAGAAGCCACATTTTCCAGTGCCGGTTTGCATGCTAAGCTCATGTCATCACTGCATGGTATTGTCTTGAGAGGAACCTGTGTCGATTAATACCATTGGACCTAGGAAGGATAGCGTTTTTCGTAGGGTATATTACTAATTGTGGGTGGATAATGATTTTCACAGGAATTAAGGTTAAAGAAAATAGTAAACTACAATGACGCGCTGATTAGCTTACCATTTTGGCAGGAATTCGTATGCGTGCTCAGAAACGAAGCGGCATATTACATGCAGCGTAGTATGAAATGGAATCGCTATACCTTTTTAAAGTAACTAAAGGCGCACTCTAGATCGGTAGAATAGTAACCGGACTTAAAAACCGACGGGGCCAAAAGGAGTAATTTCTTGCTCTTTACGTATCGCATGGGAAGGAATTCTGCTTACAACATTCCTAGTACTGGGGATCGTTAGTAACAACTGAGAGTAAACTAGTCACATGATGCCTTTTAGTTTCAGTGTATAGTGTAAATGTGCATTGTCAGATTTACATTTTACCACATTAATAAATGTGAAGATGGTCACAGCAGAAAAAAATATTTGGAAGCAAAGTGTGATGTAATACAGCTGCAGCTGTGCCGTCGTGGGTCTGGGTACGAGACCAGGGCGACTGTCGAAGTACGGTGAGGGCCGGTTGGATAATTTGCGGTACATGCATGTATATGTGTACGCAGTACGGCAGCGTGTATGGCCAAACACTAGTTGCACCTGTACATTTCCGTCTATCTCCATCCATTCTTCCGTCTATCTCCGTATATCCCACGCACGTTTGTATCGCGATAAGGGATATATATCGGATACGGAACACTGTTTAACAACATTCGAAAATTTCCGAGTCCGGATTATGAAAAAACAATAGGCTTCGGTGGTTTAGGTCCTAAAGTTAGGACCTAAACCAAGCTATGGACATATACGGGCGAGTTCACATGTTAACTGATGAACATGACATGACATATGTTTATTGTACGGTAACCCTTAGCGATTTATGTCTCATCTCTCTCGACTCTAGGCCCTAAATACGTCACAACTGAGGAGTTTGCCAACGTTGAAAGGAATTAAAATGATTGAGTGCAGTTATTGTGGAACATGGTATTATGTGTGTCAGTATCTTCATGCAGATTCCCAACAACCGCATACAAATTGAGCTTGTGTGGGATGCAAAAAGTTAGAGAAGTAGTGTTGTTTTCTTTCCTTGAATTGTCAATGATTTAATGTGCTTGAAACTATTTATATGCTGTCCAATTTATTATGTTCTCATGTTTAACTTTTCAAAATGCATGGACCGGCAGAATATATATTGCATGGCAGGACCGAATATGGCAGCCACACTCTGTCCGGTAGGACCGATTATGTTTGGTCCCGGACCAAATGTGGTTGCCGTAATCGGTCCGCCGGACAATTTTTAGATAGGACATTGTGACAGGCCGCCGGCCTAGACAGGAGAGAGTACTAGT
>OY811989.1:3225691-3249529 GCA_963681505.1 Eunapius fragilis
GGTCCTGCCCCCTCATCCCCTATCCTGCCTCTACTCCCCTGGTCCTGCCCCTCATGTCCCGATCCTGCCCCCTCGTCTGCTGGTCCTGCCCTCTCATGTCCTGATCCTGCCCCTCATCCTCTGGTCCTGCCCCCTCAACTCCTGGTCCTGCCCCTCACATCCTGATCCTACCCCTTCATCCCTGATCCTGCCCCCCTCACCCGCTAATCTCGTCCCCTAATCCTCTGGTCCTGCCCCCTCATGTCCCAATCCTGCCCCCTCATCCACTGGTCCTGCCCCCTCATCCCCTAATCCTGCCCCCTCATCCCCTGGTCCTGCCCCTCACATACTGATCCTGCCCCCCTCAACTCCTGGTCCTTGCCACCTCATCCCCTGGTCCTGCTCCCTCATCCTCTGGTCCTGCCACCTCATCCCCTGGTCCTGCCCCCTCATCCCCTGATCCTGCCCCCTCATCCCCTAATCCTGCCCCCTCATACCCTGATCCTGCCCGCTCAACTCCTGATCCTGCCCCCTCACGTCCTGATCCTGCCCCCCTTCATCCTCTGTTCCTGCCCCCTCACATCCTGGTTCTGCCCCCTCATCCCCTGGTACTGCCCCCTCATCCCCTGGTCCTGCCCCTCATCCGCTGGTCCTACCCCCTCATCCCCTGGTCCTGCACCTCATCCCCTGGTCCTACCCCCTCATCCCCGTCCTGCCCCCTCATCTCCTGGTCTTGCCCCTAATCCTCTGGTCCTGCCCCCTCATCCCCTGGTCCTGCCCCCTCATCCCCATCCTGCCCCCTCATCCCCTGATCCTGCCCCCTCATTCCCTGGTCCTGCCAACCCATTATGCTATAACCACATTTTGTGTGGAGTCAGCCATCTTTACTTCCCCACATTTTTTTAACTGTTATATTAGATGTCCTGTGGTTCAACAAGACACTTTCTGATGCAGTAACTTAACGTGCTCTCTGTTGTCAGGAGAATGGGGCACCAGGAATGTCATGTTCTCACACACCCACACACACATATGAACACATACTTTGCAGGAACCGAGGCCAGAGCGAGATGAATTAACTGATAAAAAACAGATGCTAGGTGCACTGAAGTGGGGCAGATGGTGGCAACACCACCGCCAACCTGCACTAGAAAACTGCCACAATCACGTCCCTCTCTCCCTCTCCTCACTCTCTCTCTCTCTCTCTCTCTCTCTCTCTCTCTCTCTCTCTCTCTCTCTCTCTCTCTCCCTCTCTCTCTCTCTCTCTCTCTCTCTCTCTCTCTCTCTCTCTCTCTCTCTCTCTCTCTCTCTCTCTCTCTCTCTCTCTCTCTCTCTCTCTCTCTCTCTCTCTCTCTCTCTCTCTCTCTCTCTCTCTCTCTCTCTCTCTCTCTCTCTCTCTCTCTCTCTCTCTCTCTCTCTCTCCTCTACAAAGAGTACCAAGTATGGAAGATCAACAGGCTCACCTTGATTCCATAAGCCTGTACAGTGTGCAGCAAATGCAAGCCATATTGCAACGTGTGCTAGGATACACAATAAGATGGAAGGGGAGATTTTTAAAGAGGTATAAATGATTGCTTGGTTTTTAAAATCTCCAGTTGACCAATTAGACATCACATATTTATACTTCACCCATAGAGAACACCACATATATAATATATATATATATTATATATATATATATATAATTATATAGACTTCACCTATATAGAACACTATTCATGTATATAATTCACCCATAGTGACCCATGGCAACTGGATAACTGTAACAGTGTTGTGTGTTTCCGTGGCAACTATATGTGTTCATGTATGGCTTCCACAGCCTGTAGGTTGGACAATCAATATTAAATGAAGACATGGCTGAGAAGTACAATCATGGACCAAAGCAGGCTGAACTGGTGCATGGATGCTGTTTATATACGGTACAAGAGGTCATAAATTTCAAGTCCTCATAAATCCACAACGCGATTTAATATTAAGGCCTACAACGTTATGTTTAATGGTTATGCTATTATGATTAGAAAAGTAGTATGCATATTTATCACCTCTGCCCATCCCATCTTCAGCACTAAGAAAGCAAGATGGATGTATTGGCTACGGCGACACGTATAAATTTGATGACATTGGCATCAAGTTTTTCAGCTCTGCATGCAAGTCGTGGCTGTTGACCCATCAACCACACCCACTTTAAGTGGAGAAGTGATTGTGATGTCAAGAATAGTTGGTTTTTAGTTTATATGTATTTTTAAATATACGGGCTTGTTGTTCATACGCATACCCAGCCAGCCGTGTCAATGATTGTCATTGATCAAGATACGAACAAATAATGAAGTGGAACAAATAACAGAACTACTCCCGATTTAAAACATAATGACGCAATATATATATACGCATGCGCATTATATTTCTTTTTATCGCGCATCGTGATTAGATTTGAAATTTGTGTCCCTCGTGACTCATTTTTATTTTATGAACTGGCTATTGGGAAGCTATGCAACCGAAAGCAAGGCAAGGTTTTATATACCAAATGATCTAACGAAAGGATAAGGCGAGTTAAGTTGTACTCCATCTGACTACTCTGTGCGTTTAGTATTTAAGTTGAAAGCGCAATGGTAAGCTACGGTCATGCAGCTTCATTTAGAGAATGTCTTTGTCAGTAGCTCTTAAAACTGTCATTTGTATTGAAAGAGCATTACAACATCGGTTACTGCTTCGTGTGGTGCTGGTGGGACCTTGTCTCGAGAACCTGCTGGGATTTGCAGGGTCACACATATGCCTCTGGTCGCCAGGGGACCGCTGAGATTGCAACTTGTTAGCGCTGCCTTCAGCATAGCCAGCATGTCATTCATTGTCCGTAAACACTCCTGGGTATAATTTCCACGTAGTGTGTTACAAACACCCGTACATCCACTGCGAGCTACTTTGGTGTGACTTTGAGCTGTTCAGTTCGTACCTACATGTTTGTATTGGTATTTATTGGACCACGACACTGGTTATCTTGCTGTTGCTTCCCGAGCAGTTGTCCAGCACCGCCTGTGTTGACCAGAGCATTGTCCGGCGCCTGTACAGTCAGAATCGCTTCAACAGTCCGTAATGCTCGTAGGCATATATTAAATAAAACAATTCACACCAATGAAAGACATTCTCAACTATTGCACTACTTTGCATCGTCTAATTATTAAAAATTCTGTAGAAATTAAATGTATAGGCCATGCATCTCATGACACTGGTTTGAGTTAAATGTATGCACATGGTTATAGTTATTTCTAATTGATTTTTACCCTACTGCCCAGCTCAAAAGACAGTGATTCTTACTCCTCGATTTGTTGGACCGAAATTTGGACTGCTTTGAAGGTGAGGATTATATCCTAGTCTTGGCCTTGAAACTAATTTTATGCTTTAAGATTATTATTTATTTTTTGTAATCAGATCTTGCTTTGGCAGAATCCTGCGTAATACGGAAGAAATTCAAACTACTGTAACGATTTAATGTATGTTTTGTACTTCGTGTGTGAATTTTCAATTAAAATGACGGGGGTGGGGCTGGTGGGTTGGTGATAACTATAAGACGGAAAATAACATATGTACAACTATAAAAGGTTGTGGCATAAAAACTATAAGACTGAATTTAAGCCTGCGAGGTGGTCGTACCATAGATATTTCCAGAGATCATATATAGATGATCTCTGATATTTCCATATAATATCTATGGTCGTACATTTGTTCGTTGAATGTAGCGATTACATGCAATCGTGGCTTATCCTTAGCTCACCGCAAACATGCTTCTCCATTTCCGGCACTCTGCAAAAGATGTTATGGAAGCAGTGGCGTTGTGGTGCACCCGCCACGAGGGGGGGGGTGGGGGGGGGGGGGGGGGGGGGGGGGGTTGGCCGGCCACACCGCCACCCTATGGAAGGGAACCAACCAGAAGTGAAGTTTAAAAGTGCAATTTGGTCATCCAGGCGCGCTTCATTTGTCATGGCCGTCACGAATATCTAACAACGTCACATTTGTGGCTACCACACTTCCCGTATCCTGGTCTACCTCTGACATCTGCTTCCTTACACAGTGGGTAATCTCTTTGTACACAATAATAGTCTCGCGCTTTATTATGGTGCTGTGACCAGTCCACCTTTACTGATACGACCCAGTGCATGATATGTTGGAAGCTGATTTCATCATCACACCTACCCAATGTTTTGAAAGCTGTCTAAGGTGTTGTAATGAGAGTGTTTCCCCATAGATATTAGAGTAAAATATCTATCGTTTCCCTAACAGGGAGGTCAAAGTGATAACACTTATACATACTCACCATGAAATGAACATTGTTTTTCGGTTATGGCATCTACGAACCATGGTTGTGCATGTGTGTTGTGTGTAGGTTATTTGCCGCTACCTAGCGGGAGCTCGTTTTATGTATGCCTGGTCTTCGTTTAGACAATCGGATAATAGAGGAGTTGCATGTGACGTCGCGCGCGTCTTACATCACTAGGTATGTGACTATAAATATGCGCTGCGTGGTACGAGATAAACAATAACCGGACGGGAACGATAGAAGGCGGCAGCATACGCTCACGTGGTACATATTTATAGCGTGCCGTATACATAAATAGCAGCATACATATGATGTAACTAAACAATGCAAGGCGCGCGTGACATCAATGCAACTCCTCTATACTTGCTCCTTCAGATGCCTCAATGGTCCTCCTATACACTTTTATCTTTTCCCAGCACTTTTTTACTTAAAACCTTTACTCGTTGCTTGGATATCTTCTCATTATGTGAATGCATTTTGAAAACAACTTGACGCTCCTGAAGTTCATTTGCTGGATAGCGAACACTTCCGTTGTGATCACCCCGGTAGTTAGCAAATGTTTTCTTGTTATAATAGTCATACTATCGAACAATAATATGTCAGTGTTTTCTTTACTACCGCTTCTTTTTCAGTTTATTGCATTTGGTGAAATTCACGACCACCTGCAGTATAACGCGGCTGGTTTGCTGCCTCATATATTTATTTTTTCACGCTGCCGCTTCAGATAATTTTACATGCATATATCATCACGTTTGATTAATAGTAAACAAGTAACGAAAAACATTCTCTATGAGAAAGTTGGTGAGATATAGGATTTGAAGGCAATGGTGGTGTAAAAAGCAAGGAAACTAGGGTTCTGTAATAGTAAGGGAAAATGTCATATTCCTCTTCGTTTGTAGCATATGCTATATGTTCGTGGGCTAAATATAGGACTATGACATTTTCCCTTACTATTACAGACCCTCGTTTCCTTGCTTTTTACACCACCATTGCCTTCAAATCCTATATCTCACAAACTTTCTCATAGAGAATGTTTTTCGTTACATGTGTACTTTGTTCATAAATTTTTTTCTCATATATAATTACACGTCTTACACTGACTGTATAATTGATTGCAAACCATTTGCTACTGCTCCTGTCGTTTTCTGGTTTGGTTATCGATAATTCTAAACTCGTCAAGATTCTGCCTTGTATTAAATGATACAAGTAACGTTTAGTACGCCCAAATATAACAATACAATTACCAAAATATACAATCGACTATTTGATCACAGAAGGCACTCCTCCAGCCAATTCTGAAGCTATTGGTGAAATTTCCATTCTTTTAATGTGTTCCTATCGGAAGTTATGCGTGGTCAAGGAGGATGATTATTCCGCGACTGGGTACGATGACGACGGAGAAGAATTGGCCTGGGGACGAGGAAAAACACGAACTTTTTTTTGTTCTCTTGAAGGAGACAGTTTGAAGACTGGAACAGAACATTTAATCGACCGTCTTTGCCTTCTGGTTCGATAGGAACAAAGAGCTAAACTATCCGTTTCTAGGTACGCGAGTTATACGCGGGTCGCGTTTTTGAAATGATTTCACGACCCGGGGTCAATTCCTATATAGGAACTACTATCGTAATTCCTGATAGATATACTACGATCAAAATAGGTACAACCGTTAACAGACACGTGGCGGGTAAAAGTGTCTGCCGCTATCTTGTTCCAGGTGGGAAGAGCCCAGAACAGCTTTTGTGGCACGCAGGAGCAAATTAGGAATGAAATGATGGCTAATTCTCTCAAATACATATGAGTACACAAGCACCATGGGTACAACCAGTAAATCGCATTAATTATTCATAGCTTCCATCGCATAGCCTCCATTGATGTTCTATTTATCTCTCATCTCATGAGAAGAAACAAACTAATGAAACAAGTAATAATAACATTCTCTATGAGAAGGTTGGTGGCATATTCGTATGGAAGGCAATATTGGTATTTATTATAAACCCCGGACCGCAAGAGATTTCAATGCCAATGTGTTAAATTAAATTTTTATTAGTGCAGGTCTAGGTCAATGAAAGTGTGCACTCACCATCGAATTAAATTTGACCACCACCTGAACCACTTTTCATACAGTATCTAGTATAGCAGAATGGAACTATCGTGATACAAACATTACATCATGATTGCATCTGTAGCACCCGCGCTAAGGAGACGTGAGATCACTGTTATGCACGGCAGATAATAGATACAAATACAGCACTATAATAATAATATATATATATATATGCACTAGAACACTACGTCACATACAAGCATCTTATATGATGGACTGCCTATGTCTTAGCACGTTACACATCAATATTACACAGAATACTTCAATACGGTGTTAGCTTCAAAGTTGGTTACATACAGACTACCACTTCTAGGATCCAGAGCAACACCACGGGGTCCATTCAGATTGCCAACTGTGTGGATCTTGTTGCCCTGAGGATCAAAGATGGAGAGCTTGTTTCCTTGAGGATCATAGATGGAAAGACAATTACCACGGACAAGGCTATAACCTTTTTCATCTATTGAGTTTAGAGATGTTACAACTCCATATGGTTTGGAATAGTTTACTACAGACTGCCAAGGGCCAAACTCACCAACAAAACTAAAACCTTCTTTATCAATTGCTATATCAGATGGAGCCTTTACATCTCCATATGATCTGACATGGGTCCCATCTGGTGTGAAGACTTTGATAGTGTTGGATTCAAAAGCTGTAACATGGATGTTCCCTTGAGGGTCCAATGCTAGACCATATGGATAGGTAAAATTGGCGACATTACCATTTATGATCAATCGCCAGCTGCCATTTTGATCCAATATTACTACCCTATTGTTGCCATTGTCAGCAACAATCATCATATCTCTCTGGTCAATGATAACTGAAATTGGGTAAAGGAACTGTCCCTGACCTGATCCATGTTGGCCAAACGTTTGTATGAATTGTCCCCCTGTTGTCAGCTTCTGAATGCGATGATTGCAATATTCAGCAACATACATCACATCTCCCTTGATGCATATACCACGTGGTCCATTAAATTGACCATCACCACCTATGGTTCTCTTCTCATGACCACCTTGGTCAAACACATGAATACAGTTATGGCCAATACATGCTACATAAATGTCTCCACTGTCATTGATGGCAATACCTGATGGACCACCTTTACAACTAACTTTCTGGGGGTTACAGTTAGGCCCTACATAAAGGTCATGAGGACTGCCCTGTACATGTTCACCATCCATTGTGATGAGGAGCTGGTGAGGACCAGCAGTCTGAGGGGTGAGGGTGATGGTGTGGGTACCATCTCCATGGTCCTCCACCTTTCCTGGGACAACTGCTCCATCATGTGACTTGGGCCTCAGTTCAGCCTTTGCCTGCAGACCACCATATGGGTACCTCTTTCCCTCTGAGCTCTTGGTCTCCACTTCTACGCTATACACCTGGTCTTTCCTGGCTGCTGACATAGAAGACCAAGTGCTTTGTGATGGAGCCATTATATGACCAAATATGGAAAGTTCCTTCATAAGAGAATCAGTTTTTAGGGTCATAAATATGTCACTGGACTGACAGGTAGTTACGTCAACCCCTAACTTCTTCACGGTGGCCTTCAGTTCAGTGGATAGCAGATCTCCAAGAGCTACCACCTCATGGTCAGTGAAGGTCTGGAGAATGTCAGAGGTCATCTCAGTGTAGCGACCAATCTCATCTTGTATTTTCACTAACTGTTGCTTCTGGTGGGTAAGAGCATTTGCCTTTGAAAGTGAAATGGGCCCCAACTGAGACAACAGTGTCTCCTTCCTTTCATCTATGGCTTGGTGGAGCTGTTCAAAGACTTGGTTTATATGCCGTTTGGCATCCTCTCTGGAAGGCTCAACCTGTTTTGCCACCTTGTCATTGGTACCAATGGCGCTGGTCAGCTTTGAACCCATTTCCTGAGCACACTTGTGTGCCTCTCTCATTCCATCTTTGTAGACCTTTGCAATATTGCACACCTCTACGATCTTGTGGTCCTTGTGAAGGACTAGGGTACAGTCTCTACAGACCAGACACTGGCAAGTCTCACAGTAGAATTTCAATTCTTCTTTCTCATGATGAGGTTGGGAGCAGAGATGTTCTGAATGAGTTGGCTGAGTCATGATGTACGAAAGTTGTCCGACAGACTCCTGGTCTAGTTTAACTGTCTGGTGATGATGGAATATTTTACTGCTCTTGTGGTGCTCATGGCATAAGGGACAGAGGAAGTGACCACATGTACAACAGAACACCACTGCAGGCCCTTTGCCTCCATTAATGCAAGAATCACATGACTTTTCACCACCACTGCTAATCCTGGACATGTACCCAGCCACCTCCACCTTAAAGCCAAGACGAAGGTTCTGATGAATAGCATTGACTCCACCTTCTGGTACGGTGATACTTCTCTGACAGGTAGGACATTTCATCTTATGCTTGTCCCCAGACCCCTCTATCACCATATGAAGACACTGCCTGCAGAAAGAGTGTAGACATGGAAGGATCCTAGGGTCTATGTAGGGTTTAGAGCACAGCTGACATATGGTTTCTAGAGTCATGGCAGGAGAGCTGTAGAAAAGGAGTGTGAAGAGTGAATCAAAGGTAAAACTCATCATCAAATTCATCTATAGGTCTACGCAAAACAGTCCATCGTTCACTATTTCATCTGGGAAAGCCAGTACTCGTTAGCCTCAGGATGGAGAATGAATGCAGAAGTATACACGATCGACCGTGATTCGCTAAAATGACTAAATGTATTTATCACCATGTATGGATGAATAATAACTCCCCCTCCCACCGCCACTGCGACTTTCTCAGAGAAAATATTTTATTTCCATAATTTATATATATACGTTCGATAGCAACAAAGAGCTAAACTATCCGTTTCTCAGTACGCGAGTGGGGTCGCGTGTTTTAAATGATTTCACACATCGGCACAAATCCTATATGGAACCTACTAACGTAGGTTCCGATTTTCCAATAATTTAGCCTGCCTCAGTTCGGACCCCTAGCCGACCTACGGCAGCCCTGGCTGGCCGGGAATTCATGATACAAACGTCATGACCTGAAACTCATAAAGGCGTTGAGGTGTCGCGAATGCCATCTTCTCCCTCGAACCTGGGTGCATTCTGATATGCCAAAAAAACCAGCAGCTAAATCAAGTGTGGAGAAATATCAGCTAGCATATTCCTCAGTTTTTCCTTCCCATGTGTGGAATTATTGTCTGACTGGTCAGCATTCAGGCACATGGCTTTTATTACACAACGACTGCTGGAAGGTCTGCGCGAGAGACATCCTCCTCCCTCTAATTATTAATTATTATTCATCCCCCCCCCCCCCCCATTTACGTACCGTACCATGGTCTCCTTTTAAATAACCATACTGGAAACCTCTAAGGATACCATGCCATATACCCTTTGAGCTCAATGAAACACCATGCGGAGGTCTATTATGTTGCGGATCTTTTGTATTTTATTACATATACACAATACTGATCTATAACCCAGACTAAGAGATGGCTACATATCCCGAAATGAACAGTAACTCGACATCAACACCTCGGATGACGAGAGAACTCTATAGCATAGCGGCATAACACAGTCGTATGTGTTATTACTTAAAGCCAGCCTCGTGTGCCATGACTGACCCATAACTGACCCATATTAATTTTAGTTTCTTACCCGCTTATTGCTCCAGCGTGCTCCTGTTTTGCTGATGGTCCAGCTTCAGCTTTAGTGTGGTCCAGTTCCATGATGACACGGTCCTTGTGATCAGCGGAATGTGCAAAATGCGCATTTACAGTAGTGACATGCACCGGGGGAGGGGGGGGGGGGGGGGGGGCAGTGCCCAAGTCATGAAAGTATTATGTATTAAAAACCAGAGATAATATACAATAATACATCAAACACTACTCCACACGCACATACACCTAGCTGCACGCACACACGTTTTTAATAGATACAGTACTTATAATTACATTTTTTTCAGGATACAACAGAAAATTAAATAAAAGACGAGGCCAAATGAACAATGTTCAGTGGACCTTTGCCTCTGCACAGGCCAAAGCTATAGAATGGTGTTGTGAGTGGGAATGAAATATTATCTCTGGTGCAAATACTATCTCTGGTGCAACGTACATGCATGCTTTGTCGTGTGTGTGCTCGCGCGGACGCGCGAATACAATAGAGCTCAAGATCTATAGATGCTGGAATATGCGAAGCTATTATATAGCCAGGAAGTTGTGCTGTGAATCACGACGGGCACATGCATGCACATGCAAAAATGAGTGAAATTACAGATCACGCCAATTTGCATTGGCCCCGTCCCTCTTGGTTGTGCGACTAGCCTTTTGAAAGTATAAAGTTATCAGCTGTATCATTTCATTACACAAAAACACAAATAAAAATCAGGGCATAACATTTTACTTTGTTGCTTCTTCCCGTTTCATCCCTTGCTCGTTTGAAATCAAACAGATCACCAACTTCATACATATAATAGACGCCTGATGTGATATTATTTTTAACTCACACAATTTACATACCTCTGGATACAAAACATCTAAGGCAAGGATGTTTGCTCTGTTGCCTCCATAACCCTTATCAATGGCAATACCATACAGAAAATGCTCGACTGCGTCCACCTATTTGCATAGAGTACAAATTTCATTTACCCAGGGTACAATTTAAAACTTACAACGTGACAGTTATCAATAGGCCATTTTCTAAAAAAGCACTTTAGTTCACTAACGTTAATTTTTTAGAAAACCTTGTCACATCTTCCATCAATGTAAACATTGAAAAAGATAGAATTAATGGTTTTCTGACAAATCAACTTCAGATGTTCCTGCAGGAGATAACTCATGACAAATGGTTTTACAAACATTTGTGGCTGACCTCATTTTTGTGACATGTCTCAAGTAAAGTGGCAAATGATATGTGTTGATCCCTGAATGTACATCTATAGTTCATCATACCCACAAAAACTCATTAAACCGTGTTACCTGTCAACAAATGCCTGAATGGGCTTTTTCCGAAGCCTTAATCATTAAGGCTTTGCTTGTCTTTCATAACTACATATCTTGGGTAGAGGATCAATTAGGCTCACTTCAGGAATCGGTGACTTGAAGCGTGGCAATAAGTCCTTGTATGTATTTTGTTCAACTATATGAAGATGTTATACTCTACATGCACTGAAGACCCTGCACTCCTTCACCATTGGTTATGAAAACCCCATTCTTTGTAAACTGTATATATCAAGAGATTATTTATAGTGCATATACTGACCCACTTTGTACATGTGTACTGGTGTACCTTGTCTACTGTAGTTTTCACAACAGGCAGGACTTCTGCAGAGCACAGGTATAACATTAATTGACTGTACAGCTTTGGCATTGATGTGGACTGATGACATTGAACTGTATGGAGACATGAACAAATGGGAAACTATTTGGACATTTATTATAATACCATTCTAGCAACTGCACAGCTAGCCATGAGCGAAGTTCAATGCTGTCTGTCTATATTAGAATTCAATGTGGCTGTAGTAACTGCCATGCACCAATAACTTACTACAAAGTTCAGAGTCAATTTATTTGCAATACATTCTGCAAACTGTAGGATTTATATTACGTCAAAGAGTTTACCTTGCAGACGTATACACCACAGTCATAGGTATTACTTTGCATAAGAGTAGAATTCTTTCCAATATTCAGCTACATCATTAGTCATGCCTTTCCAGTAATACCGCTCAGCTACCTTCACTTGCCTGTAATAAGAATCCATGTACACGCAGTCAGTGGAAACATTAGATATACAGGCACTTAATTGATCAAATCAAAAGCGCTAGCTAGCAGCAGTGCATGCGGTGCTTACGTTTTATGAACACCAAAGTGACCCCCTGCTGGATCTTTGTGGACGCTCTCGAGCAGGCGCATCTTTTCATCCATTTTAATCACTCGGTACCTGCTTTGATCCTCAGCTCGCATAGACGACAACGCTTCAGTCTCATGCTTCTTCTGCCTGTTGGTCTTAAACAGAAGACCGTCATGAGTGGCAAAGTCTTCGCGATATGCCCTTTTTGCCTCCTTATCGTTATATTCCTCTACCCTCCGCGAGGCCAAGTTCGGTGCTTATCGTCTTTGCTCTCAAGGAAACGAACCATATCGTTGTATTCTTCACCATCCATGCATCTGACAGCTGCTGTGCTTTGTGTGCGGTACACAATAAATGTTCACGTGGTTATGTTTAATATATGTTTGGGATTGGGGGGGAACTATTTCATGCAAAGTAGGATAATCCATCCCGGAATAATCTAGCCCAGGAGGATGGAATAGACTATCCGGGGGGGATGAAATTATAGGGTGATAAACAATTCCGTGACACCGGCACTCGAAATTCGAATTTCGGCGACTCTTGCTCAAGTTGTGCGCGTAAGGCAGCTAGCAGTCCAGTGTACACTCATGAGAATTGTCGAGTTGTGAGAGGAGAACTTGTGACGATAAGGAACTTGTCGTGAATAGAATCAATGGCTAAAGAACGCGTATCATCAAACGCATCCCCTACACCATTCCCATTACATAATGGGTGTGTGTATGCGCAACGTGAATGTATGATTGTGGTGTACTTGGGGGTTTGAAGATGTAGAAGTAGATCGGTCTCTATGAGTAGATGAATGGAGCAGAAATTATTTTATACCACAAGCTATTCTTTCTCAGTGTCTAGCCATACCGCATAGTGCGAGTAGTTTACTGACTGTTTACGTTTTATGCACATAGGTTAGGCGCCTGTTAGGGATAACTGATCACCAGTGTGTGTTCATCTTTACAGTAAGAAGTCATAGAGAGAAAGATTCTCCCAAGCCATCGTATTATTCAAGGCTTCCGTTCACATGGCTTCACCCATCCTGAATGCCAGCTTCTGACCTTCATCATTGGTGCAGTGGGTGGTGGTGTATTGCTTCTCGCTGTGGCATTTGTCATCGTCCTTATAGCCATTACTGTATAGAGAAGCAAGAGAAGACCCGTTTTGAACGTCGCTTTTGATGACAATGGTGTCAACAGTGGTTCAAACAGGCTTTCGGTTGTGCTGACCTCGTCAGAACAATCCCACCAGGATCCACCTCCCCAGTCCACACAAGAAGCAACAACCTCCGGACCCCACACACCACAGAGCCAACGCATGCCCAGCAAGGAAGACTTGGTCAAAGGAGAGCCAGTGTATCGCACATCGTCTCTTAAGGCGGTCCCGCATGCCAGGAGCACCTCCGACCTGGCCAGCACCGTGGGGACGGAGGTGCTCTCGGGGGTGGAGGACACGGGACCCTACACCAAGGCACAGCTGATGGCCATCTACGCGGCCAACGCCCAGCTCCTGCAGGACAACGTCTCCCAGGACAGCGTCCACATGTTTGGATCGGAGGGAGGAGTGGAGGCAGACGAGGTGGACATTGACCACATGATGTTCGGGAAGACCATGGGATTCGAGGATGAAGACGAAGTGTCTGTCATGGACGAAGACTGCACCTCAATTCAGCAGCCAGTTCTCCAGGAACAGAAGGCAAGACGCATCGCCGACAAGGAGCCATGGCTGCCCAGCGTCGGCAGTGAGAGTGACGATGCCCCTCGGTATGACAACATGTACAGCCAGAGCTCCAGCACGTTCTCGCAGGCATTCGACGAGGGGAGGGACGCGCAGACGTTCCGCACCAGGCAGTCGCTTGACGGCCGTGGGATGCAAGATCGAGGCTACTACAATGAGGCGGAGCAGAGATGGAGCCCCCGGTATAGACTGCCAGCGGGCAAGAGGTCACTCCCTGATATGTACATTGCTACCCCACTGCCGCGCCAAATGAACAAATTGTTGTACTCTTCGACTCAGGAAGGAGGACCTGCTTCCAGCCATCATGATCACCATCTGAAATACTCACAGGACCTCACCTGCCCTGATGGCTCCCATGTGCCTAACCTCCTTCACCATACACCCTTATCTGGCACAGAGACCGATGATGGGAACAATGTAAATAGCTCTTCTGCACACCAAGGTGTTGGGCCCAGCTGTTACTATGCTTCAAGCTCGTCCATAGCCAGCACAAACCTCAGCCAGACTGTACCAAGAAGTCACAACTTGTACAACCCTTCCCTCTGACCTTTTTCATGAATAGCATTGCCAACCATGTTACTAACCCAATTTTTTGATTGTGCATGCATGTTTTCTGTCCGTGTGTTGAAAGTCTCATCAAGTATATTTTATGCAACTATACATGAATATTAAAATGCTTGTTGTGCAGATACAATGAACATTACATGAAAGCATGCCTGCTCTATGATGGGAGTGGCAATAATAAAAGAGGTTTGAATTAACGTATGATCAGAACTTCTCTACATGTAGCTGGTAAATTTAATCTCTCATATGAAGTTAAAATTGTGAAAATTACACATGAGTCTTGACTGCTTAGAATAAGAAATAATATATTGATTTTATATGCAGCTGTGACTGCAAATCTGCTTCTAGTGTAGGACTTTCTCTTTGCAACAGGTGACATTGAGCATTGATGATTAGTTAAAAAAAATCTGGCTTTGTGAAACTTGATAATATAAGGATCCATCCATATTTGATTTGTGATGCACTGACGTGTGGCCAGAATTAACGAAGAAGCTATCACATTATAATCATTATTCATGTCAGTGGCTATGATAGACAGGTCTAATGTCCCGACAGCAGAAATAGGTGTTGCTAATATTTATGAATAAGCCACCCAGGTGCACATATGATGATACATATCACCACTTGCTATCCAGTTTGTGCAGTAGTGGAATGATTAAATCAGTTGTATTATTCCAAGCCATTTTATATTAAAACATCAGCATTGAGAAATCTTTTATTCAGGGTAGCTAGCTATACTGCCAAAAAAAAATTCCCTTCATAATTAAAAGTAGAGCCTATGTAACAGAAATGTTGAGGAGTGGATGTTATCACTTGCATGTGTAACAGAACACTACTGAGAATGCTTCTAATCTACATGCGTGAATTTCTTCAGGTTTTAGCAATCTAAAAAATATGGTTTTAGCAATCCAAAAAAATATGGTTTTAGTCTTCTGATAAGTATTACACATATTTCTGAAGACTTGTTATGATTGTTCATCTTCAAGGATCAAGCTCTTTTCTGAAATAACTGCCTTTCTGCCAAAATAAACTCAAATGGTGAGTGCAGTGCCAACTGATTGTCAATTTTATTCGTACAAATTGCGCGCCTCCAACACATAACACGATCTCTTTACATGTTAAAAAAATAATTATACACGTATCCACGTTTTGATACATCTTTGATTCAAATAATTTTGATGCACAATAATCAGAGCAGAGTTATTCACTTTCATGGTACAGAGTAACGTTATTTTCTGTGTTAAACTGATTTCTCCTTTTTCACTTGTCAACGCACTTTCTAGCAATCTAGGAAACCTCATATGCAAAAGCGCTTACATCAGTTTTGTAATAGGGCTAGTTTGATGGTAAATCATCCTAGTTGATTTATTAATTTTGGTAGGTATAGATGTGATAGAATGTTTTTTTTTTTTTTTGGTGTTCTAAATAAAACGCACACTATAGTGCCTGGGTCTTTAACTAAATATTTTGTGATGCAATCACGTTGAAAAATTAGCGCGGAATGTCATAAATAAATTTTTATCCTTCGTAATTCATAAGAATGATTTAATCCCAGGAATCTATTTTTGCCTTGTGCTATTTTAGAACATGATATGTTCACCAAGTCAATATTTGTATGGTTGCTGATTGACTGGAGGTGTGAAGAATGACAATGAAGACATAATGAACTGCGAGTAACCGTTATAAGAAAGGGGATAATGCTTACTGAATGAACAAATTTTTGGTTTCATGGATACAGATGAAAGTGCAGCTACCATTACCAATGTTAACTACAGACTAAAACAGCATAATAATTTGGATTTACATATGCATGCAAAATTATCTGAAGCGTGAAAAAATAAATATACGAGGCAGCAAACCAGCCGCGTTATGCTGCAGATGGTCGCGAATTTCACCAAGTACAATAAACTGAAAAAGAAGCGGTAGTAAAAAAAAAAAAAAAAAAAAAAAAAAAAACACTGACGTAACACTGACGTATTATTGTTTGATAGTATGACTATTATATTAACAAGAAAAGATTTGCTAACTACCGGAGCGATCACAACGGAAGTGTTTGCTACCCAGCAAATGAGCTTCAGGAGCGTCAAGTTGTTTTCTCAGTAAAAATGCATTCACATAATGTGAAGATATCCAAGCAACGAGTGGAATACCTCCAATAGACAGATGATGTTTTAAGTAAAAAAGTGCTGGGAAAAGATAAAAGTGTATAGGAGGACCATTGAGACATCTGAAGGAGCAAGTATTATCCGATTGTCTAAACGAAGACCAGGCATACTTAAAGCGAGCTCCCATGTGTAGGTTATTTGCCGCGACCTAGCGGGAGCTCGCTTTTAGGGAAACACTCTCATTACAACACCATAGACGGCTTTTCAAAACACCAGGTATAGGTGTGATGATGAAATCAGCTTCCAACGTATCATGCACTGGGTCGTATAAAGGTGGACTGGTCATAGCACCATAATAAAGCGCGAGAGATTTGACGGCTATTGTGTACAAAGAGATTACCCACTGTGTAAGGAAGCAGATGTTAGAGGTAGACCAGGATACGGGAAGTGTGGTAACCAACCATGAAAGTGAATAACTCTGCTCTGATTATTGTGCATCAAAATTATTTGAATCAAAGATGTATCAAAACGTGGATACGTGTATAATTATTTTTTTAACATGTAAAGAGATCGTGTTATGTGTTGGAGGCGCGCAATTTGTACGAATAAAATTGACAATCAGTTGGCACTGCACTCACCATTTGAGTTTATTTTGGCAGAAAGGCAGTTATTTCAGAAAAGAGCTTGATCCTTGAAGATGAACAATCATAACAAGTCTTCAGAAATATGTGTAATACTTATCAGAAGACTAAAACCATATTTTTTTAGATTGCTAAAACCATATTTTTTAGATTGCTAAAACCTGAAGAAATTCACGCATGTAGATTAGAAGCATTCTCAGTAGTGTTCTGTTACACATGCAAGTGATAACATCCACTCCTCAACATTTCTGTTACATAGGCTCTACTTTTAATTATGAAGGGAATTTTTTTTTGGCAGTATAGCTAGCTACCCTGAATAAAAGATTTCTCAATGCTGATGTTTTAATATAAAATGGCTTGGAATAATACAACTGATTTAATCATTCCACTACTGCACAAACTGGATAGCAAGTGGTGATATGTATCATCATATGTGCACCTGGGTGGCTTATTCATAAATATTAGCAACACCTATTTCTGCTGTCGGGACATTAGACCTGTCTATCATAGCCACTGACATGAATAATGATTATAATGTGATAGCTTCTTCGTTAATTCTGGCCACACGTCAGTGCATCACAAATCAAATATGGATGGATCCTTATATTATCAAGTTTCACAAAGCCAGATTTTTTTTAACTAATCATCAATGCTCAATGTCACCTGTTGCAAAGAGAAAGTCCTACACTAGAAGCAGATTTGCAGTCACAGCTGCATATAAAATCAATATATTATTTCTTATTCTAAGCAGTCAAGACTCATGTGTAATTTTCACAATTTTAACTTCATATGAGAGATTAAATTTACCAGCTACATGTAGAGAAGTTCTGATCATACGTTAATTCAAACCTCTTTTATTATTGCCACTCCCATCATAGAGCAGGCATGCTTTCATGTAATGTTCATTGTATCTGCACAACAAGCATTTTAATATTCATGTATAGTTGCATAAAATATACTTGATGAGACTTTCAACACACGGACAGAAAACATGCATGCACAATCAAAAAATTGGGTTAGTAACATGGTTGGCAATGCTATTCATGAAAAAGGTCAGAGGGAAGGGTTGTACAAGTTGTGACTTCTTGGTACAGTCTGGCTGAGGTTTGTGCTGGCTATGGACGAGCTTGAAGCATAGTAACAGCTGGGCCCAACACCTTGGTGTGCAGAAGAGCTATTTACATTGTTCCCATCATCGGTCTCTGTGCCAGATAAGGGTGTATGGTGAAGGAGGTTAGGCACATGGGAGCCATCAGGGCAGGTGAGGTCCTGTGAGTATTTCAGATGGTGATCATGATGGCTGGAAGCAGGTCCTCCTTCCTGAGTCGAAGAGTACAACAATTTGTTCATTTGGCGCGGCAGTGGGGTAGCAATGTACATATCAGGAAGTGACCTCTTGCCCGCTGGCAGTCTATACCGGGGGCTCCATCTCTGCTCCGCCTCATTGTAGTAGCCTCGATCTTGCATCCCACGGCCGTCAAGCGACTGCCTGGTGCGGAACGTCTGCGCGTCCCTCCCCTCGTCGAATGCCTGCGAGAACGTGCTGGAGCTCTGGCTGTACATGTTGTCATACCGAGGGGCATCGTCACTCTCACTGCCGACGCTGGGCAGCCATGGCTCCTTGTCGGCGATGCGTCTTGCCTTCTGTTCCTGGAGAACTGGCTGCTGAATTGAGGTGCAGTCTTCGTCCATGACAGACACTTCGTCTTCATCCTCGAATCCCATGGTCTTCCCGAACATCATGTGGTCAATGTCCACCTCGTCTGCCTCCACTCCTCCCTCCGATCCAAACATGTGGACGCTGTCCTGGGAGACGTTGTCCTGCAGGAGCTGGGCGTTGGCCGCGTAGATGGCCATCAGCTGTGCCTTGGTGTAGGGTCCCGTGTCCTCCACCCCCGAGAGCACCTCCGTCCCCACGGTGCTGGCCAGGTCGGAGGTGCTCCTGGCATGCGGGACCGCCTTAAGAGACGATGTGCGATACACTGGCTCTCCTTTGACCAAGTCTTCCTTGCTGGGCATGCGTTGGCTCTGTGGTGTGTGGGGTCCGGAGGTTGTTGCTTCTTGTGTGGACTGGGGAGGTGGATCCTGGTGGGATTGTTCTGACGAGGTCAGCACAACCGAAAGCCTGTTTGAACCACTGTTGACACCATTGTCATCAAAAGCGACGTTCAAAACGGGTCTTCTCTTGCTTCTCCTTACAGTAATGGCTATAAGGACGATGACAAATGCCACAGCGAGAAGCAAAACACCACCACCCACTGCACCAATGATGAAGGTCAGAGGGATGTCAGATGTAGAGCTAGCATGTGACTGCTGTAAGATTGCTGTTGGCACAGTCGGGGATCTGCTAACAGTTGAGTAGATTACAGGGTATGTTGTGTCCGAAGGTGGAATGGTGTTTACACTTATAACCACTTCCGCAAGCCACTTTGAATAGTAATTTTCATCAGATGCCTTCACATGTAGAGTGTAGGTCTGGGTACTTGCTTGATCCAGACGGCTCAGGACACTGATGGTTCCGGTGGTGGGGTTGATGGTGAACTTCCCCTCACCATTTCCATCCACAATTTCATACAGCACTGCAGGTGAGAATGTGTCGACAGCTTTGATGTCCGCAACATGGCTGCCAACAGCTGCTGTCCTCATCACCTGGACATTGTACACCCGCGGAGCAAACACTGGTCCCACAGCATCCCCAGGAAGGATGTTGATGGTGAGGGTGTAGGTGGAGGGAAGGGGAAAGCCATCGCCATAAGCAGTGATGTTCAGCACGTACTGTCTGGTGGTGCTGTAGTCCAAGGTACCCACAACTCTAATCACTCCACTGATGCTGTCAATCTGGAAGAAAGCACTGGGCACAGAGCTATATCTAGTTATGGTGCCTTTAAGGTAGGCGACAACTTGAAATATTGTACTCCCTACCAGAATATTTTCACTGACGTTCACCTGTGATGGTTGAGGTGGGAATATTGGCCTATTGATGACGGGATCAAGTAGTGTGACATTGACTACCATGTAATCACTGAAGGATGGCTCTCCATCAGTGGGGTTGTCCCTGGCCCTCACCAACAACAGGAAGGTCCTGGCCACTTTCCTATCCAACTCTCCATTTACCAGTACATCACCACTGGCAGCAGTCACAGTGAAGTTGTTCTGATAAACATACGTTGCATTTGGTGGAGGTAGGTCGTATGTCACCACTCCATTACCTCCAACATCACTGTCAGATGCATGCACACCTAGTACCTTTGTGCGATTTATGATATTGTCAGGGACAGAGACGAAGGCAGCCTTGACATCAAAGGTAGGTGGGTGATTAACTCCCCGGACAAGTATGGTGACACTGGAGTAGGCCACATTGCTGCCTACGTCAGTGGCCCTGACGGTGAGGTTGTAGCTGCTCCTAACCTTACTGTCCAGTGTCTGCAGTAGCCTCATTCGGTAGGAGGACCCGAGGTTAACAAGAGAGAACGTGTCAGACACTAACCCACTGCTGCTGTCCAGAACATCCACAGTGAAGTTTACGAGTGAAGTAACTGTTACCGTGGCAACATCCGACCTCAGTGTGTAGTCATCCTTGATCACCCCGTCGTTGACCAGGACAATCTGAATACCAGGTGGTTTGTTGTTGACATACACCACCGTCACCTGAACTTGGGCTGCTCCTACAAGATTACAGGGATTTCTGGCAATGACTGAGAGGTCGATCAATTTAGCCTTGTCAAAGTCTAACTTCTGGACAAGGGTAAGGTTTCCGCTCACACTGTCCATTGCAAAAGGAGCAAAGCCATCGACACTGCCACTTTGGCATGGACTACCTTGGGGGCACTGACTGGAAATGGAGTACGTCAGCAGCGCATTGCTACCAATGTCTAAGTCGATTGCCTTTAATGTTAGCACAACAGTATTAATTGGTGTATTCTCCGGGACTTCAAGCCTATAAGAAGTGATCGGGAACACTGGCACAGAGTCACACACATCTTCCACAGTGATGAAAATGCGTTGATATCCTTTTGAAGTGTTTGGCCTGCCCTCTTCGGCCACAATGGTGAAGCTGAACGATGGGGTTTGCTCACGGTCTATTGCCCCCCTGCTGCGTAGCTGCAGGGTGGTGATCCTCCCTGTAGAATCTCTCTTAGGGTCAAGGTAGAAAGTGGAGTTTAGAGCTGGGTTGTCAATGTAGTAGTTTTGGGTACTGTTCATTCCCTCGTCGTAATCAGTGGCCAGGTCCATCGGCCACGAGCCAGGACTGTCACGCTCTGCAATTGAGAGGTTGCGCGTGCTCATTGGGAAGGTGGGTACCATGTTATCTCCACCCGTCACGTAAAAAGTCACCGAAATAAATGTCGGCACTGCAATCAATTGGAACGTGTACACGACTGGAAGTATGGCGTTTCCCATATTCAAAGCCATGGCATTGCGGTCCAGGCGAGTAGTTGAACTGACCTTTATGACCCCAGTCTGTGAAGTGTTGAAGTACTTGGTAAAGGTGTCTCGAGCAATCGGGTCTGAAGGTGGTACAAAGGTATAGCCCGGGGGTATGGTGTAAATCACAGTTGAGAGTGGAGTACTCTCAGAGATGTTGCAATTGCTGAGCGCGCAGCAGTAGCTAGGCGTGCAGGAGCCGAAAACAGCAGTGGGTAGTAGTGCGAAGGAGAAGGTGATAATTGACCAGGCATTCAGCATGGGTGAAGCCATGTGAACAGAAGCCATGAATAATACGATGGCTTGGGAGAATCTTTCTCTCTATGACTTCTCTCTGTAAAGATGAGCGCACACTGGTGACAAGTTATCCCTAACAGGCGCCAAACCTAAGTGCATAAAAAAGTAACCAGTCAATAAACTACTCTCACTCTGCGGTATGGCTAGACGGATAGAATAGCTTGTGGCCATCAAGTGTATGAATATAATTTCTGCTTCCATTCACTCGTCAAAACCCATACACCAGACGCCCACAAGCCATTCAGAAGGTAAATAGGCGCCCAGAGGTAATAACAAGTCCCTACCATTAACACACATGATGCAAACAATGCAACGCACACACACATACACAAACATGTATGCACAACGCTCACACATTCACACGTGCTTAATGCACAAACACACACCACAATCATACATTCACGCATACATACACCCATTATGTAATGGGAACGGTGCAGGGGATGCGTTTGATGATACGCGTTCTTTAGCCGGCATTAATTCTATTCACGACAAGTTCCTTTATCGTCACAACTCGTCAATTCTCATGAGTGTACACTGGAATGCCAGCTGTCCTACGCGCACAACTTGAGCAAGAGTCGCCGAAATTCGTGTGCATCGTTTGTCCATCGGCGCGTTAATTCTCGAGCGATCGCGATCGAGCAGCACCGTACGTGGGTGCGCAGGCACTTACAGCCTCGGCTACATGCACGTTAAATATGCATTCGCTTGCAGGCTCCGCCACGCAAGCGCGAAAAGCAAATAATCTGCATTGCACTTGCTACATTATTATTGATGATGGATTAATTGCAAGCATGGCACCACTTGAAAACTTTAAAAACTAGCAAGCCTGCCTCGGTCGCACTCACTACTCGACAAGACATGCATATGGCTACGTGCATCTCATGCATGCACGTTCGTATTCGTTCGGCTAATTAACTAGAGCTATGACTACATCGCTGAAGATAACAAATGATAGGCTCACATTGCGACTAGCAGACATGTATGCGTTCTGACACAAACTTACTTCTTTCTATCAGTTAAAAATCGCGGTTGATCAGCCAAACTGGAATCATCAGTCTCGAGTGTATTACGTGAGAACGTATACGCATGAGCCAATCTGCATAGTAAGCCCACTGCATCCGGAATTTGTCTCGTCCCGCCCCCATGCGTGAGTGATTTCATGCATGAACACTGCTCGATTTTGTATTGTATGAGCAAAGCCATGCATGCTATTAAATGATCTAGCTGGTTCATTTATTTTAGAATGTCGTTGTCCGGTAGCATATCTCCATGCCGGCACCGACCACGGTGTCCGGGGCATTATTTTCCAGGTAACCATTGTTCGGACTTTGAATATTTATTTTGAAATTGCGCCCGCGAGAGTATCGCTCTTCATCTATGCATCCTCTTTTCTGCTTACGAGTTTGTCAGCCGGAAAGCAAAAATGAATTGATGATAGCCGGCTCTGTTGTAGGTCATGCACCGCTATCGAGCAGGAACAGATTATACATGCGCATGTGAGCTGTAAGGTGTGTTTGAGAATGCGTACATGAATGAATGCATGGTGCATGAGTGTGTTTGTTTGAAACAGTGTAAATGTATATTGTGTGTAAATTGCCCACAATCTATACAGCTTTGGAGCTGTAATAGCGTTAATCGGCACTGATCGATGATTAAATGAATTCTTTGATCAATCTTTTCTTAAATTGCTGATCGAATGGCCTATAATATTGTCCAACTAGTAAAACAGGTATGATGCACACTGCATACATATAGTTTGACAAGCAAGTCACCTCTCTTGCTTGCAAAATGAATAGTTAATTGTTTGTATACGTCTTATACATGTCGCGCTAATGCAGTAGCATGCATGTGCTGGGAGATGTTA
>OY811989.1:3249729-3557153 GCA_963681505.1 Eunapius fragilis
GCTGTCTGTCCTTTGGTCCTTTGGTTTTGATCATAGAGTATAGTGGAAGGTATCATCAAGATGCTAAACCATGGCAAATGAATTATTTGATTGAGTTAGTTAATCATTAACATGTAACAATGTCTCCTGGCTTAAAAGGGACAGGTTTTTATATAACATTAATTTTTCCAGAACTACTGCTCCAAATTTGGCCCTCGGATGCTTTGTCACTTTTTTGATGATGATGGGAGGCAGCATTTCACACAGTGCTTTGGAGTTGAAAAACAATATGTTGTTTGGAATTAAGCCCAGCTTAGCCTTAGCTATGGTGGATTAGGTCTCCACTCCCTCACATGTGCAGCTTACATCACATCAACATCAGGCCTCTGTGCATTTGTTAGTCCACACCTCATCAATGTTGTTGCTACATTCATAGCCAAGTCCTACACCTCATTTAGTTACAATAGAATCACTGCTAACCGTCCTGTCAGAAAAGCTGGAAAGTCAATTGTTTCATTGTTTTTAGGGGGCATCTTCAATTGCTAATAAAGCTCACCTCCTAGCTGTCTCTGCTCCTCATGTTGCTTCATGGATTGTGGTACCCTCTGTTAATTCCAGGTTGCTATTAGGTGGTGACTTGGTGTGGATACCTCCGGAGGTTCTTTGCCCTGAAGTTGATTCCTCTTGACCCTCTAAACCACCATGCAATTTCCTGTAAGCGAGGTGAAGATGCAGTGATTCGGCGCAACTGAGGATGAATTTGCAGAAGCTTGCCATCATGCCCATTTTCCAGTGAGGATTGAGATGGATAGTGGGCTCACTCCTGACCACAAGCACCCTTGTCCTTGTAAAAGGGCATTTGATAACCACTCCACTCTGCCCAGCCTTTCTAGGTGAGACTTATAGTCAGGTGGCTGGGGCAGCAGCAGAAACCCAAAAGCACATTAGACAATGACATAAAGTGCCAAGAGTTGGGTTGGGCATGCGTTCCCATTGCTGGGGAGACATATGTCAAATGGGCTCAAGAGACAAAGCAGACGTTTTCACTATTGGCATCTTGCTTGGCTATTGATTCCTCACAACCCATTGGCAAGTCAACAGTTATTATTGTTACATCTATGGATATTAAAATCTAACCCTGAAGAGGGTTATTATTGCAAGAGCCATTTTAGTCGGAGCTTTCCGGCCAATAGGGCTGTTGACTTACATAGAATTATTCAATGCTGTTAATATAATGCTTCTTTATATATTTGTGAGAATGTATCCTACTGCTGTGTATTGTATCATAAATTTGTGGTGTGATTATTTATATTACAAAGCTCTATCATAATATGAGAAGTTAAAAATTGGGGTTAGCTAATCTACATGTATATGTTAAGTAGAAGCATGTGAATACGTTCCCAAATGAACTAGACATATAATATAATTCAAATCCGAGGGTGTGGTGGATGATATGTCATGGCACATTTGTGTTGAGTCAAATATTTCTGACCATAAGAATTCATGGTTGTTATATATTCTGTACACTGAGGCAACCTGCTTGGATACATGTAATATAAAGCGGTGACCGACAACGTAGCCATACATGAATTCAAAGGTTTCTACTATCAATGTCTCGTGATCGGTTATACTGCGGTGTGGGTGTGTACATTCAAATATACGCTGTAGAATACATAGGGCTATCGTAAAACAAATTGTGGTCCGACCACGGGTTCGTGAAGAAATGAATTTATGGGCCCGCGCGCGCGGCTGGGCAGCCGAATTGCTCTCCTAACATAAATATTCTCGATCACTGTTATAGCTTAGAAATCCGGCTTATCTCCTTTATGAGAAGAAAAAAAAAACCTATATACGCAGTTGCAATGGTTTCAATTGAACTAAATAATATCTCTGCGTACACTAACTAACAATCGCCTTTCATCAGTTTCGTCGAACTTTCATCTCTGTAAACTTCAAGGAATAGTAGTAACCCTTCCACGATTTCCAGTTTATGCTATCGGCAAAAGGAGTCACAACCCCCTTATTTCCACTGCTGCCAAGATACTGGCCGTTCAGGTTAGACTCGTGACAAACTTGATACCACCATGCTCCCTTGTACGTCTGTGCGCAGTTTCCATCCCATTTATCGTTATCCTGATCAGGAGTAGAAAACTTCATCCCGTTATGGAAAGCTATCAGTGAGTCCCCAGCAGTGCCACTGTAACCAGAGATGGACAAAGTGTACTTGGAGGCGGCATCTCCCATCATCATGGAGTCGTATTTAGCGTATGCCGTAGCGTTATCCCAATCCTGCATATCAACTCTCATTTGAGAAGTCGTACGAGTGAGGCGTTGCAGATTACGTAATCCCAACCAAAACTCTCCGTTGAGGTCTCCAAACCCTCGCACGTAGTCAATCCAGTTAAGGTAGAAGTTCTGTGATCCATCTTTTCTCCTCTGGTACACAGTCCACCCTCCTTGGTCGGTGGTCATATCGCAGTAAACACGAAATGACGGCCCGTCATTGTCGGGTAGTATTTCGTAAATACCATTGGTTCTCTGGCCAAACAGATACGCCTCCTCACAGTCGCGATACTTCGGAAATGCAGGTGCAATTTCTGTAACTAAAAGTATAAGTTAGTTTAGACCTACATGTACATATTATAAATGCCTACGTATTTCACTGTTCTTCGAGGAGCGGCGATGTCCAGCGATAACATCGCTCACAAGACACAGACTGATAACCCAAAGTGCGGGTAAAGTGACGCTGAACATCTCATCCAACTGCTTGTATCATGCACATACTACCTGCTCGGAGCACCTTATATACCAGTTTCAAGATGGGATACAATGATGCCGAGATTGTAGTTATGTAATCATTCCCCACCCCCCCAACCGCCGCTCCGAGAAGGTCTGGGGACGAAATTACCCTTACCTAACAAGTATGCATTCAAGCATTATTTAGGATGTTTTAACTCCCTCAACACTATAGGGGGGTTGAGAGTGTGACTAGGAAATCAGTCATCCCTATATCACATCCACATACACACTAGGACACACCACCATCCCATATCACACCCACATACACACTAGGACACACCAACCATGATAAATCATGATCAATTTTAAAACCACATATCACATATGGTATTGTGAAAATCACCCCGGGATGAGTGATATCCTAGGCACATCCACTATCACTTACAAAAGCGTGAAGAAAGGCAAAAAGGAATTGCATGGTTCTGAGAAAGGCCTTGATTGCTTAAAATTCAGTTGCATGAGGGTGTGATATATTAATTCTTAGTCCTCATCCATCTTCTCCACCTATGGCTATGTCCTTTGCTCTATAAATAGTTCACCTTGCGAATGAATGCAGTGGTGAAGAAATTTGACCTTTTATAAATAAGACGAACTAAGCCATGCAATTGTACTTCTTGATTTGTTCATACATAGACACTTACAAAGATAATGTGGAATCAAGGTTGTGTGTCCACAGTGCATCAAATTGAGAACAGCAAATACACATGCACATTAACCACTGGACATCACATGCATATTAGCATAGTATATAGTGATGTATACGTAAGGTAGATTTATACATACATATCCGACGTCAGCTGACCTGCAGGTAAGCATCACACAAGATACTGCATGTGGGTTAACTATACAATACGCATAACATACTAAAGTTCAAGTCTTTCAGGTACACTGCAATCAGCACAACAGACTCAAAAGAGCATGAAGAAACTGCAAATGTCTACGGTCGCCCTGAAGGAAACATTGAACGACGCGCAGTTATTGCATTGAACAATACAACAACCGTCCTATTCTGATATCGAACAATGGTCAATATGTGCATAGAAGACTTCGTGCTTTGTGCTTTAACAATCAGCGCATTGATAATTTTTTTGCTGATGATGCGACGGGTGTTCTCGCCGTTTAAAGTTCACTCTTACAGATGGTGCATTCTGCTTGAATCTTTATCCTATATGACTAAACGCTAGTTTCAAATCCATCTGGAATGACCTGTATGTATTAGAGATTCGCGAAACTAAAGACTGAATTTTCTTGTACCTGTATGTAAAATTGATTTTTTTTTTTTTAATGTTATCATCACTGTGTAAAAAGGGTTGTAATACGATACTGTATAACTGTGCATGTGTATGGAGTCTATGCGTACAACGTTATACATATGTTATACCCTGCTAATTATAATATAGCTTTTTGGACCATCTTGTTGCACATTTCATTTCCACTGGAAAATGGATGCGACAACCGTCCCCAGGATAATCATATAATGATGTGCATCAAAACCTACGGTGGCCCTGAACGAGTTAAGAAACATTGAACGACGCGCAGTTGTACCATTGAACAATACAACAGCCATCCTATTCTGATATCGAACAATGGTCAATATGTGCATTAAAAAAAGACTTTGTGCATTGATCAATTTGTGCTTGAACAATCAGCGCATTGTGCTGATGATGCGACGGGTGTTCTCGCCGTTTAGAGTTCGCTCTTACAGATGGTGCATTCTGCTTGAAGCTCTTTACCTTATGACTAAGCGCTACCTTCAAATCCTTCTGGAATGACCTGTATGTATTAGAGATTCGCGAAACTAAAGACTGAATTTCCTTGTACCTGTATGTAAAAAAAAATGTTATCATCATTGTGTAGAAAGAGTTGTAATACGATACTGTATATATAACAGTGTGCATGGAGACTATTGCGTATAACGTCTCCATACGCACCGTTATACATATGTTAAACACTGCTAATTATAATGTTATACACAGAGTATAACAACCCTTTTTACGCAGTGCATTAGATTGGCATATTTTAAAAATATTATGTACAAGTAAAGAAAAACATCTCTAACGAAAAAGTTCATGGGATATAGGAATTGGAGGCAAAGGTGGTGTAAAAAGGAAGAGAACATGGTTTTGGGGAAAGAAAAAGGAGACAAAAATCCTATCTCAGTTTTGGTTCTGTTATGTGCAAAATATAGGATTTTTGTCTCTTTTTTCTTTTCCCAAAACCTCGTTCCCTTCCTTTTTACGCCACCTTTAATTTGCCTCCAATTCCTATATCCCAATTATATATCGTTTACGTTTCTTGAGTTCAAAGCTCTTTTCGTTATGATTCGTACGTGTAGGCTCGCCACCTCATGGTACTGGCCATCTTTGGCTGAAACTGATTTACGGATGTAAGTGCTAGGTGCGCTTTCATTGGAGAAGTCCTTCTGGCTGGACTTTGCAATCGGGCGACGGGGCTGAGAATTTGACCTCGGGAGTGGCCACCAAAAGGGCAGATTGTTCCACATGGACTAGACCATGCAAGAGGGACCTAGATCGATTAACATCAAGATTCAAGTCTTCATGTGTCGTTTCATGTGTGCGCTAGCCGAGGTGCTTTGCCAATGGAAGAGCACTATTCCAAAACTTACATTGATTATAATGAAAGTCTACACATCAGAGCGCTGAGCAGTCTAATACTAGGCCAAAGCCTCTGCATCAGACCCAAAGCACATTACAGTGACTCCACCCCCTTCCCCTGTTATGGCATCAGGACTAATGCTTGCTGGCATCAGGTCCAAACAGCCCCCAAATTTGAACACAGTGTGTGCATAGGTACATGTAATGTGCATTTAAAACGTACACAATCTGCAGCAATATGTATGTCCGATATGCTTTGCTGTGCCCTCTTCCCAGGTTCTGAATGGTGTCAGTGGGAAGGCCTGCTATGGATTGTAGCCACCAGGGATAGAAAGGTGGAGCGGGAGGTATTGGATGTGAGTGGCCTGCTATCTTTTGAGTAGGGGGTGAGGAGTGAGTGGTACAGCAACAGCATTTTCTGTAGGCCTCCATTGCTGGAACTGGACACATGTGCCTGCCTTTGGTACGCTCAACACTCCTCCCCATCTGTTCAGTTTTGGTCCACTTGACGAAGAAGTGAATGCCCTCCAGATGGTGTGTGCTTTTAAAAAAAAAACATACCCAGTACAGTTATTTCTCTTGGTAGCTAGGGTACCCAGGCAGCATCAGATTAGGCTAAACACACTTTACATTGCACACAATGAGCACATAATGAATTTATTTTCAGGGTAAAGTTGTACACCTACACAATCGACACATGGACACATGCACATACACACACTTGGCACACACACACAACGCATACACACATGCACACACATACAACATATATGTATACTACACACATGCACACACATAAAATTATACACACATTTACACTGTGCACACATACATGTGCACACACATACCGGTAACATGCACACTCACATGTACGCAAACACATGCACACACACAACATGCAAACAGATACACACACACAAATGCACAAAACCCTCTTAGCTAAGTCCAGTAATGACTCTAGTTCACTCGTTCAGCTCATTGTCCAGGATCAGGCCCAAAGCACACTCCACTCCCCTCCCATCATGTACTTGATTTCAATGTTTATGGCACCAGGACTAATGCAAAAGCCCATGTCATCACCACCAAAACCCTCTGCACACAATGTGTGGTTTTTATATACATGTAGCATCTACAAGTATAGTGTATGGCTTTAAAATATAAGTTCTCTTGCTACAGTACCGGCTCAGTCATAGAGAAATGCTCAGTCATAGAGAAATGCTCAATCATAGAGAAAGTAAAGCATATACATTGGGTCTACGCCAACTATTAGTTTCATAGCGGTTGCTATGAACACTGATGGTTTCTTTAGTTACCAATGTATACACTTTATTTTCTCTAATGATTGAGCTGCAAATTTTCTCTATGACCAAGCAGGTACTGTACCCAATGCAGCCTAACATCAGATTAAGCTAATCTACATAGCACACAATGAGGCCTGAGCACATAATGAATATTATATTTATCTTCAGGGCAAAAGTTGTACAATGCATGTACTAGTGTTTTAGTCAACTTCAATTTCATCTGAATAGTTATCCTCATCTTCACCCCTACTCTCCTCATAAAGACCTAAGTTTTCATCACCACCTTGCATGGCCCTAATCGGTTGAGGGGATCCCTCCCTTCTCGTGGCCACTCCCGAAGTGCACCTTTCAGCTTTGTCACCAGCTTGCCCATCCCAATCACTCAATGCTCTCTTCAAATCATAGGTCTTCTCTTTGGTGCATGGCTTCTGACCCAGGCCGCCATTTGCTTTTTTGTTTGAGGCCATGTTGAATGCCCATGCACCAGTATACACTTTTACCAATTAACCTGGAATCCGGCGGTGTTGCTAAACGTGCCAGTATGAAAAAAAATTTTTTTAAAATAATCGGAGGCATGTGGATCAGTGTTAAGTGCTGCTGGTGAACTAGGTCTGGGACCGAGACTAAAACAGGTTTGTCAACATAACAGCAGAGGAGAAAGAAAGAAGAGAAAGAAGCAGCAACAGATCAGGACCTAATCTGAAAATTCAATCCATGGTTATACTATATGCATATCACTATTAATGTTCACATGCTCCCTACTCATTTTTATGCTCTGAAGGGAAACGCTGCACATAGCACTGGCCAGGTCACATGGACCGTACAGAGATCAGCATCAGCCAGGTAACATGCATTTAGAGACATTATTGGCTAGGCCACATGCAAAGAGTTGGTGCAATATATACTTGTGCTGACAGAGCTAGGCTCTCTGCATCTGAAGAGTCGACGACATATACCACACCATGACATTTTGCATAGTGCTACAGTACAAGAAATGACACAGTTGATATACATGTATGTTCAAATAAAACTATATGTAATACCTTAGCTTTATAACATGTGACTGTAAAGTTCATCAATGTTTTAGAATAAGAATGGCATGTACATCAATGCAGGGGATCGAAACAGGAGCAACAAGCCCCTGTGGATGTGATCAATTTGCATTTGGCCAGAGTACATGGCATGCCCTATACGGAATGTTCAATGTCATGTATGTGACATATGATTTCTACATTATGCTTATAAACCATTGTCCTCCGGTCATGCAATAATACAGGTTCTGTAACAGCCAGAAAAAATGGAGGGGTGAACTGCTGATTCACTTTATCCCATAAACTCTGCAAATCTAGCTGTCCACAATATCAGTCGAGCTAAGCCTAGATCAATCTTGCAAACTACAGTCAAAATGAAGTCATTAATATAGGATAATGGAATACCCTGTGTTACACACTTACTATACATATTGATCACTGTTGTACACAACATGCAGCAATGTCTCCAACAATCCAGCATGTATATGCACTGATGGGTGGACTGGGACTTGATGTGTACAGTACATGTACAAGTATCAATGATAGGTGGACAGATCACATGGGTTGAAGGAACCTGCGATGATGGGCATGGGTGACAGGTACATGTGGGTGATATAGAAGTAGCCCCATGAACGTTGCCTTATGCTTGAAGGAATTTCTCTTACTACATGTACGTGTTCCAGCAGCTGTCTCTCAGCTCAAGAGAATTTTATGCTAGCAAAATATATGAATAGAGCTAGAGTTGGCTACTTATGTCGCCCGCAAAAGATCAGAGGTCAGGGTGGGTGAAATCCCATCCAGCTATCTTGGATTTGGCATGACTTGTGTAGAATATCTATGGATTTGGTTGGGTGAATCCAGACCAGGTGGTCCGTTGTAAGCTCAATTCAGGCTGGAAAAGCCTAGAACTCACCGAGAAACCACCCCCCGGAATTTGTTCGCCTAACCCAGCCTGGAAGTTGATAACTTTTATTTTTCTGTGACTCTATGAGCTTGGTTGCAGGCTTATGTCTGATGTGTGCCATGACCCTGTGGATGGAGGGCTACAGAAGTGCTCTCATCGGTACAATACATCATCTAGGGATTTTGCTAATGTGCATACGCATAGGCCTAGGCCTATATCATTTAGTCTGTTATTTTTTCCACAGCCGACGGCCTGGTATTCCTCTGCAGTCATTAAATTACTAATAAAGAGGTTACATTCAGTTCATGGAATCACATGAAACCCACATAATATACAGTTTTCCTGGCGTTGTCCAAACCTATGATACATGTAAATACGAATTCGAAGTGTTCACGTGCACGTTACTTCAACAGAGGCGGCGAGGCCCTGCTATTGAGGGCGTGGTCAAGGATGAATTTCATGGTAGTTATAGTTATATTATGTCGTGGTGGGAGGTGTTTGTAGCTTGTGTGGTGGCCAACGCAGTGACTGCCCAAATCTCAGCCGACTGGGTGCAGTTTGAAAGCTTTTTGAAACGTTATGATAAAAAATATGTAGATGATTCAGCCGAAATCACAAAGCGATTCGCAATATTCAAGGTAACTAATTCTTAACGGTACTAAGGGACTAGATGTGTTTGTAGTGTATGTGTGTGTGTGTGTGTGTGTGTGTGTGTGTGTGTGTGTGTGTGTGTGTTTGTTTGTTTGTGTGTGTGTTTTTTTTTTGAGAGAGTGCGTGTGTTTGTGGTGTATGTGTGTGAGTGTGTGTGTATTGTGTGCGTGTCACCGTGTGTGCGGATGTGTGATTATGCATTTGTCCCTTGAATCTAGTAGGCTTCTGGAGATTGTATAGCAGCAAATAACGTAGGCCTAGTTTGATCGCGTTCTGTGCCTTACCAATAGGGGCTTACTAAAGGTGATACGTGTGCTCAGATAATTAGAACAAATCATGAAACGAAGAACCGAATCAATATAGTAATCTTTCTCTATAATACATTATCTGTATTATGGTATTAATTGTATAACTGCAGGCATATCTAGACGTTAATTCCATGTGGTGTATAGGATATTTGTCACCATTATGGAATAACAATGTATTGTGAGATAACTTGAGTCATCATCCGTAATGGATTGTGGGAAGGGTGATAAGGAAAGCTGCACAGATCAACAGTGTTTGCCTATAGGTTGCAAATACAAAATATAGAAATACTCATACTTGTACTTTTTCGTATTTACTTTGCCATGGTGAATCTATATTCAAACAGAAATGCTATCACAATTGTACGCTGTACATATCCTAAGATCTTGTTTACTGACAATGTTTTCCATCCACTCTGTCATTTTGCTAACATTTATTCATATAACGCTTGTCAATGGCCGCCATTCCAGGAGAGCCTCAGACGCCACCAGCATCTCAATGACTATGAAGCACATCACAATGGAAACACTAAGTATGGCATAACCAAATTTTCAGACCTCACTGTTGATGAGTTTAAGAGTAAGTGGAATTTTACCAGTTATAAAATGGTGAAAACCACTACAATAAATAATAGTGTTGTGATGTCAGTATGTAATCTATATACCATTGTATTTATGCGGGACAGTTCTGTATAAATGCTCTCCGTTTGAATCACTATGAGGTGGTAGGATGTGTAAGTCGGTAGCATTATTCGTTCAGAAGTTATAGCAATTCAAATGGAGAACATTTTATATAGCAATACAACATTTTTGTGTGAACTGTCCCATGTATATATTTATTTATTTATTTATGGGTCATGGCAGTGAAAAGGGACCTAGCCCGTATTAAAATTATAAAAATTTTCTAGGAAGGAGCTTCAAAGTTGACACGTGCAATTAAAATGTATGCGCATAATTACAAATTCAGGCCACTGTAACTCCATGATGGACAGTCTAATTTCCAGTGCGTAAGAAAGAAGTTGTAGAGGACATAGGTGTCTCTTAGAAAATCAAATAATTTGAAAACTTGAAAAAATATGCGTTAGGTCCGTATATGTATAGCATACCTTATGCAATGCATATTTGCACTTGTGCATGCGTTAGTGTGAACCGTTATAATCGTTGTATCCATTATAGGGGCTGTGAACGTAACTGTGTAGTTCCTCACTACATATGTGTATATATGTGTATATATATGCATATGCATATCATATTATCACAGCATGCATATCATCACAACATATACATGTACTTACCTTATGGCATTTTCACCATTGCAGGTTTGTACATTTCTCCTGTTCATACCCCTAGGGGTGGAGCCATCACTGCATGTAAACAAGATCCTGTCAAAATTCCTCCCCCTCTGTACGACTGGTAAGCGTATTATCATACATGTTGGTACTTTGTATCATGTGTTCTTTTCCTCTCACAGGAGAGATAAGAATGTAGTGACTCCTGTCAAGAACCAGGGACAGGTATGCAGTAGAGGGCAGAGCGGTGTGTTGCTGTGTACAAGATAGTAGTCGTGTGAACTCACATGTATGTATGTCACGTTAAATGGTCTTATCTCTTCCCTGTCGGCCTTCTTCATCCTACAACCAGTGTGGAAGTTGTTGGTAAGTGTATACGCTACACATGTAACCATCTGGTCACATTTGGCAACTCTAAGATTGTTTAACAATTTTACGTGTGCGTAATCATAGAGGGATGTTGAATATATCAGTTTCAGTTATTATAACTAATGCAGCCAATACTTATAACTAAATGTACAAAGTACATTTAGTTCTTCAATCCATCATGCATTGAAGTTCCCTCTGTGAAGACATGGAACATTCAATTTTAAATCATGGTAATTTAATGAGGCTTTCACTACGCATAATTTGTATATAAGGGAACGGCTGTCATTAATTTTGCCAGAGGTTATTACCTTTTAGACCTGTACTTGTATGTTTGTTAATCAACACAGTTATGTGTATATGGTGTACATGCACAGGTAATATTGTAAGTTGCCGTAGTTACCAATGGTACATTTCTGTTTAATTGAATCCTGCCTTCATTATTTATGCACGGTATAGGGCATTAGCGGTAGTGGAGACCATTGAGAGCAGCTGGGCCATAGAGAACCACACACTCCTGCCTCTGAGCTCCCAGCAGGTCATCTCATGTGACTACTCCCCCGCTGAGAGCCTTGATGGCTGCCAAGGGGGGAACCTCCAAGCAGCATTCACATCACTACTAACTCGGGAATACATTAGTGTGAGTGGTTGGGGAGTGGGTGGGTGGGTCTGGAAACACTATGTTGCACATTTCATGTGTGTTGTGTGTGGGTGTGTTCTGTGCACATGCAGGTGCCCTCCAATACACATGTACCAGTACATGTATGTATGCTGCACTACATGTGTGCACATATTTGTCCATTTGTACATGTAGCAGCCTTCCTCCCCCCTCCATCCACCCCAGTCAAATGCTGATGGTGTGTGGACTGTTTCTTGCATTTGTACCGTGAATACGTGTACATGATGCAGTGTGCATTTGTTGTAGTAGATGCTGGATAGTTTACACGCATGTGTACATTTACATTACAGGCCATTGTTCCTGAGTCTGTGTACCCCTTTGTGAGTGGAGATGGGCAGACCTATCCTTGCAGGAAGGATGTGTAAGTGAAGTGCCATGAATAACCTTCACACACTTTGCAAACCTTGGGGCAGTACTGTCATGAGATGAGGTACATGTATCTCCACAATGGAGGCTAAATCTTACCTTAACTGTTACACCTTAAGTCAGTTACTGGTTCATTATTATTACTGGATCATGTCAAAGGAACATGCAATGACTTCGATGTTTACATTTATCATTTAGTTGCATGGGTTGGGAAGATCCACACGGGGAAATCTTTACACTATTTAAGTAATGTACATGTATTTCTATAGCAGCAGCAATCAATTTTTAATGTATCCATGTGTAATACAGCCATCTGGCTCTTAGAATACAGCCCTCTGGCTCTTAGAATACAGCCCTCTGGCTCTTAGAATACAGCCCTCTGGCTCTTAGAATACAGGCCTCTGACTGTATTCTAAGAGCCAGAGAGGGCTGTATTCTAAGAGCCAGAGAGCTGTATTCTAAGAGCCAGAGGGCTGTATTCTAAGAGCCAGAGGGCTGTATTCTAAGAGCCAGAGGGCTGTATTCTAAGAGCCAGAGGGCTGTATTCTAAGAGCCAGAGGGCTGTATTCTAAGAGCCAGAGGGCTGTATTCTAAGAGCCAGAGGGCTGTATTCTAAGAGCCAGAGGGCTGTATTCTAAGAGCCAGAGGGCTGTATTCTAAGAGCCAGAGGGCTGTATTCTAAGAGCCAGAGGGCTGTATTCTAAGAGCCAGAGGGCTGTATTCTAAGAGCCAGAGGGCTGTATTCTAAGAGCCAGAGGGCTGTATTCTAAGAGCCAGAGGGCTGTATTCTAAGAGCCAGAGGGCTGTATTCTAAGAGCCAGAGGGCTGTATTCTAAGAGCCAGAGGGCTGTATTCTAAGAGCCAGAGGGCTGTATTCTAAGAGCCAGAGGGCTGTATTCTAAGAGCCAGAGGGCTGTATTCTAAGAGCCAGAGGGCTGCATTCTAAGAGCCAGAGGGCTGTATTCTAAGAGCCAGAGGGCTGTATTCTAAGAGCCAGAGGGCTGTATTCTAAGAGCCAGAGGGCTGTATTCTAAGAGCCAGAGGGCTGTATTCTAAGAGCCAGAGGGCTGTATTCTAAGAGCCAGAGGGCTGTATTCTAAGAGCCAGAGGGCTGTATTCTAAGAGCCAGAGGGCTGTATTCTAAGAGCCAGAGGGCTGTATTCTAAGAGCCAGAGGGCTGTATTCTAAGAGCCAGAGGGTTGTATTCTAAGAGCCAGAGGGTGGGTATTCTGCTGTAGAATACCCGCTCTCTGGCACTTTGAGAACCTATTATACTTGTATTTACATTGGATGCTTGCAATTGACCAATTAGAATGCTTGAATTTTCCCTGGTGTTTTCTTTTCTAATCTACAATCTGCGTATAGTGGTGATACATGTAATAACATAATACCTCTCCCTCATCCTTGTAGCCCTCCAGGTGGAGTCCAACTAATGCAGTATAACTACTGCGAACAGTAAGTGCCATTCATTACTGTTAACATTCTGCTGCATGTGTGTATACAGTAATCATTGTGTTTCAGTTCTGAACTTGCACGTGATATTGTTTTGTGTGGTTTTCTGAATCATGGCAACATGTGTAGATTAAAGGATTGGTTATAATCCATACACTGCTACATGTAACGTGTGTATGTAATTCTGGCATGTACCAGATAAAGGACTTATACATTTGTAATCAATGTGCGTTCCTTCATTTACTGCTGTGATATGACATGGGACAATTATATCAGTACATGTTCATCGCCGCTCTAACCTGTGTCCTCATGTTTAGGATGTCAAATGAGAGTGATATGCAAGCGTTGCTCTATACCTATTCCCCACTTACTGTTTCTGCCAACGCGATTTCATGGCAAGACTATATTGGTACGTGTCTAGTAAATGCACATTTGGGGTAATTGTATTCATATACATTTCTCTGTGTACATACATTATGTATAGTTTACATGTGCATCTACACACGCACGCACACATAACTTCAATTCGGTCACATTTAATAATCTGAGCGGAACCTATATGTAATAGGATTGCTGCTACATTGTATATAGTGAATGCCATTATGTTTGCATGTGCCGCTTCTCTGCTCCATCGCTTGACCCATTTGTGACCTTTGTACCTTCTCCTTTCTGAGCAGGTGGCATCATACAACACCACTGCACTAACACTACCATTGACCACGCCATTCAGATTGTTGGCTATGACCTCACAGGTGAGGACCATACAGTCCTTCTCCTCCATATCCATAACAGCTGTATTCCTTAGGACCACTTGGGTATTGGATAGGCAGGAATACTTGGGGTACTGACTGGGGTGAGAATGGCTATGTCAGGTTGCTGTTTGGAGCGAACACCTGTGGTATGATAGTCTTAAATTACATACGTTTTTGGATATTAAAAAAAATGACTTCATTCCTCAGGGATTGAAGAGGAGGTCAGTTATGTGATCAAAACACAATACTCCTCCTAGATAGCATGGCCACCATGTTTGTTATCGTGTGTATTTGAACAACATGCATATATGTATGTGTACTCTGATAACTGATCAAAGAGAGCTGTTATAGTTTGTATCAGAATCAAAATATGTGTATATTGCAGCTGCAATTAGATGATGTAATCATAATTGCCATCTGAAGCGGAACGTGACAAATCTAATTTAATTTGCATCACACATGCAAATGTGTATTTGTGGTTCATGTGGAGAGCAGCATTAGTTGTATACTGAACCACTGTGTCTCCTCGTACAGCATTAATCAGATAACTGCAACCACTGAAGTTCAGGTATACAAGGTTCATGATTTTAGATTTACAAGTATCGACAATTTCAAATCGAAATGCATTTATCTAAGCCTCTCAGTAGAAATATCAAATAAATCTTCAGAAATTATGAGCACATGCAGGTAAAACTATGACATAATAACCAATCATTTTGCAGATAGTAATAATGGCACCATGCAGTGCATGGGGGGGGAGCCCATAGAGGCATTTTCCATGTTGGCATCTCGCCTAGCCACTAAATATACTTCATCCAGGCCCAAATCTATGGTGTTATCTGAGCTGTATGGCTGGCTCAATCTCCATTTAGTTAGGGCTAATGCGAGTGCTATTCTATGCAGACTTTCATGTCCTAATCAGGAGTATATTTGAGTTTCTATGTTGTTTTGTAATTTGTGTTTAGTAGTTGTATAGATGCATTTGTGTTTTGGTATAATATATCCTAAAAAATTTAAATAATTATTATAATAATGGCAAATTTATGTGTAGGTTGTGGAGTTCCCAGTTCTACCCCGTGCAGATATTTCGAGGTACATCCATTTACTACATATTGGATCAAAAAGGAGACCTAGCGCGTATAATTTTTCAAGTTTTCAAATTAATTCATATTCTAAGCAACATTTATGTCCTCTACAACTTCTTTCTTGCGCACCGGAAATTAGTCTGTCCATCATAGTTACAGTGGCCTGAATTTTTAATTACGTGTACATTTTAATTGCAAGCATCAACTTTGATGCTCCTTTCTGGAAAATTTTTATAATATGTGCTAGGTGGTCCCTTTTCGCTGCCACGACCACATGTGCATTTTTTATAATGCAACGTTTATCAGTGCACTGATCAATTTAGTTCAAGACAGAACTGGAGTGCTTAAAGCCAAACACATCATGAGATTACATGTGCCCTGTCTGGTCAGTACTCTCCTGGGATGGCTGGCTTCTTACAGTGGCCTCTTTGTGATGCCGTGTTTGTGCACATTCCAGCTCTGGTGCTCTTTAATCCTTTTGAGCATTGCTTCTTGGGATGGGAGCTGCACAATCTGTAAGTGCACCACACTTTGCAACCAGAACTATTCCAATTAATGCACAAAAGTATGCACAGAATGTATGCACAGAACGTCTAGGCCAATGCCACAAGCAATTGAGCATAGATCTGTTATGTGTATTCTAATTATTACACTCCGATACGATATGCACATCAATCTAACACCTCTACACCTATTACTGTTGCCTCCTTGGGCAAATGCTACATGTAGACAGTTGCTAAATACACTTACCCGCCTTGCCACCTGTGTACGTACGTCTTCAGTCATGTGCCTCAGAATGAATGACTTTGATATCAGCATACACTCACCTCCATTGCTGACCTAAGAGGTATGTGCATAATATATGCTTTTCGATACAATCCATCTATATATATACTTCCATTCCACCACAAATTGATACATGTATATACACACGTATAAATAAAAATCACTTGTGAAGTGCAGCTTTGTAAACACACACAACACACACACACACACACACACACACACACACACACACATACACACACACAACACAATGTACATGATTCCTGAGTTGAAGAATGTTCAAGAAACTTGGACGTGTACATGTGCTTGTGGCTGAACATTACAGGGAACACTTACAAGAGTGACACTTGGCTCTTCCTTGTACACCAGGCTGGATAGGCCCTTTGGTGCACATTGAGCAAACATCAACCTACGCACCACAATGTACACCAATGCTTACAAATATATCCTTTGGCTGCAAGAGCTGAAGCTGTATCAAAAATTGCTTCGGTGGATAGTTGCGCCTCACAGACTGTACGAGGAAGGAGATCTAAATACCATACCATTGCAATGACCTCTGTACCTCTGGGTTAGCAACAGTGTGAGAACTTGAATGATAGGCATCTTGAACTGAAAAGATGATATCCCGTTATAATCAGAAATCAAGCACATTTTTGACAACTTACACTGCTCATGTCTATCGCCATCCACTGACAGCTGATCGCAATGAATGAGGAGATTATGTATCCAAATATGGGCAGGTGTATCATTACAATACATACCTTTGACGGTACAGATATCTTCTTCATGGGACCTGTTTTGATTGGAAAGTAACCTGTTGATAAGTATAGTTAAATTATGACTACGTTTTTAAAAATACTAAAACAAGCGGACCTTCTGGTGTGGAGACATGTCTTTTCATTGGCTTCAACTTGCTCCCACTATCAACAAACTTCTTCACCACCTTGCAAGAGCCCTACATAGAAACATATTAGAAAACATTAGCAATATTCAGAGTTCCCTTACAGTCATGACAACGTATATCCAATCACCTATCTTGCTGTCCTTCACAATGACCTCGTTAGGCCTAATAATAATGACATGTAACCCTCTTGTGTGACATCATGACCAAATGCTTTCATACTTGTAAGCACAGACTTTGCAGTTTCCTGGCTGTGTCCTCAACTCATCAAGAGGCCAGAATTTAAGAACACCAATTGTCCTACAGGTAGACATATCCTGGTACTGATGGATTTACATTTAGCAAAATAATCAGAGTTCAGTCATAATTTGCACAGTAGTATTCAGCACACTGTATTCCTGGTTTCAACTATACTAGTGCGTTTTAGCTTCCTTGTGGGATAGCCGTTATTGCTAGGTCTGTCATAAGGAACACAGGTGAAATGGAAATGTTATCAGCTTTGCAATGGCTAAAATGTTTTAAGATGAGGGAGTGTGCAAGCAGAATGGGAGGACGGAGGTGAAGATGGGGAATATGCAAGGAAACCTGTATGAGGGCATAGGTGAAAGGATGGAAATATGGTATGCACAAGTCACATGATTAAGAATTCTATCACAACCATGCTTTTTGTGATTTATAAATTGATTTATCCGAGCTGGTTCAGGTGTTCTTAATTTTTTTCAATGCACCATCTCCAAATACAAAAAAATACCTACACACGAGTCATGCTCACAACATGAGCAAGTCACACACTCAAGACTTGTTATATTAGCCTTGCTTGAAACCTGTCAGCACATATCACATGTGCATGCATGTCTTGTTTACACACTTGTCTGAATGTTATTAGTGCATACAGTACAAGTACATTAACCTAACATTAAAACCCTGAACAAAATTCTGCAACTGATGGAACTACGTTAGGATGTAGGAAATGGTAATGGTTTTTAAGTAAAAAGTAAACGAATCAAAACCCTATATTTCCCAGTGGATAACAGTTTCAAACAGTTAGCTATTTGAATAAGAGGATCTAACTGTACAATGCTAAAATGGCAACCAGCAAACTTTTGAATTACTGTATCAGAAATTTTACTCGCTATGGTAATTTGTGATATCTTTTGCTGCAGTTAATAATGGTTATTTTATCAATAATGTGCTATTGAGGATAATAGGTCAATGAAGTTTAGTCCTTCCAAATGCACTCATGACACATGCCTCACAAGCTATACAGAGTTCACATTAGTAACTCCTTACATGCAAAATCCGAAGTGCTTTGATGCTTGATAGCTATGTCTGGATTGACGTAGAGAGAGCTCTATGTAGTCCTGACGAGAGAGACCAATTGTGACCAATCAACATCAGCTGGATGAGGAACGTACACTTTTGCTGATGACGAAAAGCTCAACCCAACCATTTGCATAACATGAGGCAGTCCTTCTTGTCCCTTCAAGGATGGCAATGTCCTTAAAGTGGGCAGATGACACATTACGCATCATCTTCATTGCACTCATATGACCTACTCCAAACGAGGTCCCTGGTGACAGTGTATTTATGACATCGTCAACACTGTGTTGTGTCACATTTACTGAGAGAAAACAATGCTATGATTTTTTCCCCCCCCCAGATAAATGACATCAATAAAAATGGTTCACCATTTCCTGACAGAACAAAGTAGTAGCAATCTGCACGATGACCTTCCTTCACAATCACCCGACTTGGGTCAACACTGGACATTAAACAATTAATTAATGCATGCATGTAGCCAAGTGTTTGCATATAAAAACAAAGTAATACCATACATACAGCATACCATTGGTACCATCCAACACGGCTCAAATGCAGCTGAATTTCAGTTGGATAATCATCAAAATCATCACACTTCTTCAGTTCCTCACAAGCCTATATGCACGGAATACTTCCAATGAAACATACATTTAAATAGTTGGGAATGGCTTATGCTTTCTTTGTATAAACTGACTACTTCCCTATATGATCAAAACAGTAACAACATTACGTAAGTCCCATTTCCAATGTGTACGAATGCCTTGGAAACAGAAGCTTGGGTTTTGAACACGCCAGCTTATGGGCAGTTCCAGTATACAACGGAAGAGTGATGGGGATGGGGTGGGGAGAGGGGTCCTTTCTTGCCTTTTATGACTTGTGCAATCAGTGTACAAATCATAAAATGAAAATTATTCACCACAAACACCCTGGACAATCCATTCCATTACACCATAGCAGTTCGTGATCCCCTTGGACAGACACTGACCTCTCCCCCACCACCTCACACATCTTATACCACCCCTCTCCCCGCCTCCCGTTCCCTTTGTTTATTGGAACAGCACAAAATTGATGCACGCTATATACACATCCGTATACCTCACATATCTGTGGAGGTGTCCTCGTCCAGCCTGAAGACAAAAGAATATCTCTAACATTTTTTGAAAGAACTGAATTTGATGGACAATTTTGTGGAAGACGGCTATCCATTAATGACTGCTGCAAGCGGTGCTCGATCTTCCCCGTTAGTTTTGTGCGCATTTCGGGACACGCAAGTTCAGACAAACTCAACGGCGATGGCTTGTTGTGGGTATAAGACTTCGGCAGTTTCAATCTGGAACGGGCGATGAAAACGGATGTCCACGTTGCGATAAAACAGTCAGTGTAGAGAGCACACCTCCGCACTTACCTAGCTCTCGTCGTATGAAGTGCTCTCAACAGTAGTTTCGCTAAAGTAGCCAGCGTTTTGAATTTGTTCTTGAGCCCCATCGCTGCGCGCGGCTGCTTGCAAGGGGCGTGGCTGATTAATTACACAGCGGACGGTGACAAAAAGCGTATACATATATGCACAAAATTTTAATTAACACCTGTATAAAACTGGCTAACCACAGAAAACTGTACTGTATGTGTACGAAACAAACATGGCGGCACACATATGCCAAATATGATCATGGAAGGTCTCCCTCCTTCAGTTCAACACTGCTGTCATCTTCATCGGGACCAGCAACTTGGGGACAAATCAAAAATTCTTCTAGCTGATCTCTTTCGGGAAGTAGGAAGTTGAGCTTGTGAGCTAGTGTCATGCAGCGATCAATGGTGTTCTTAATGATATCCAATGTGTGTGATACTTCACCCACTGCCAAATGAGATACAAAGCACACATGAAAACAAACATTGAATATTGGGGTTGGGGGAGCCCCTGGTAACTTTTGAGAAATGTATGAATATGCATATGCCCCCAATCTCCCCCCCCCCCCCCCAACAAACGGTATCAGTGGTGTAGGGTGGGGAGTGCACAATGCTTTATGCTCCACCCCTTGTCATTTAGATGTACCACATGCACCTTCACCAAATTAAGCAATGTAGTGTCATATATTGAAATGAAACAAATACCGCGGCCGTGCACATTGTCACCTCAACAAATTACTAATATTTTCACCATGTACATGTACATGTACAATGTACCTGTTTGGAGAACGGATATGGTTTTTATCAAGTTATCCTGCCGTCTAAGCATCTGCTGGGCGAGGCCTGCACTGAATAACTCCAGGTCCTTAAGACGATTTGTTATTGTTTTCTGTAACCAAGGAAACATCTAAGTACATTATAATATCGGTGCCATCCAAACAGCACATCAAGCCCTCATTACACAAAGGGTGGCACCAAAACTGACCTGGTGTTGGTCAACATCAGATGCACAAATGGCAAGGTGCTTTTTATATCGCATGCACATGGCAATGACGTCGGCACATTGGATTCCATCTGCAATTAAAGGCCATTGGCAAGGGTTAGGTAGGGGGAGGGGGGAGGGGGAATAAGCGGTATGGCAAATGACAAACACCCAGTATATCTTCCTCAGGCCTATACCTAGGTCAGCTTCATCTGGCTCTGTACTGTTCAGAGTGGACTTCAGGATGGGCAAGAACTAGAAAAGTGATGTCATAGGTGCAAAAGACTCACGTCACAACACATACGTGACTCTAAATGGAGCCTACCGTATGCACTTTATCGAGTTTCTGCAGCTCAATGGGCCTTGTATTCCGTGTCGCTGTCTGTGGGTGAGGACTTACCACCATCACACCCCTCTGATTGTAGCCATGAAGATGAGATACAGTAACAACATAAGCTACTAAAATGCTGTCTAAATAATACCGTTACATGTGCTGGACTGTGTGGCTGTTCTTCTTTCCTTATAAGTGTAGAAATACAATCACATCAGACATGATATCATTGTGCATATATACATTCCAGTGAATTAGACGGAAACTTCGCTCCCTCTGTAAGAGGATTAAATTTAGGTGTGATACAAATAACGTGACTGGTTCGACGTGGGGGGGCAGGATATGTAGTGATGGATTTCCGGATTGAGTCAGTCTAAGCGCTTGCACAGTGGCTACAAACATTTTCCTTTTCATTTAACTGACATGGCAGAAGAAACGTTAACCCTACATGTGGAAGAGGTGTGGAAGCTGTGGGAAGGCCAGGAGGTGACTCAGAACCTTGCCTGATCAAGTGGCCGTCAACACCATTACACTTTCATGCAGGAGGTTAGGTAATAAGACTCAATTCTGTTTCAACCAGGATGTCAAAAACACGCCATCAAAGGTGAATCCCAAGGCCTTGAATGAAAGGGGCAAGCTAGGGCTGAAGAAGGCAAAGAACGCAATGGAGATGGTACGCTGTTAATAGTGTGCAGGCAGACAGAAGCTTCTGAATTTGGTGGATCGCTCTGGAGTTGGGACGGGCAGTTGTCAAGGAGTATGTTGAAGATGACCTAGCAGAAGATTCGGGCATTGAGAAAAGAGTGGAACACATCGAGTTAGCGTCAGGAAGAAAGATGGCCAGAAATCGAAGAGAAACGCTGAAGATTTCGGATGGGGCCATGGTGTTGTGAGAAGCGACGGCCTGCAGGGAGAGGGTAACCACAGCAGCCATTGGTGCCAAGGCGGTGTTCGGCGGATACCACTGGGCTAGTGTGCACGACATGTGGGGAGTCCGGACACATGAGATGGGGGGCGCCCAAAGATACCCAGAACGACTTCTGTATAAGTTGGGCATGTTAAACCTGTGTATTGAACAAGATACATCCAGGTTTAAAAGCAAGTGTCAAGGCATTAGTGCGTTAGTGGGGAATTTGCCATGTGTTAAGATGTTGAAGATGTTGAAAGTAGTGCAGAGTCCTGGAAGAGGGGAGACGCATGAGGACCTTGAATTGGGTGCTGTGACAAGCATGCGTGGGGTGTTCCACCTGCCCATAAGTAGTGGCAGTACAGTGAATGGAAGGTTGGGGCAGTGTGCGGATGTTTGGTGGGATGAGTTGTGTGGTTCCACCACGGGTGTTAAGTACTACCTCTGTTGACAGAACCAACAGGCTTAAATGTACGTGTCCCGACCAACAATCAGCACTATATGAAGCTGAGTTTATGGATACAGTGCTCACTTGCGGAGCTGTGTTAACAGGAGGTTACATAACAGGAGGTCGTTGTTACCCCAAGAGTACATGTATGTAGCCCTCTGCCAATGGTGTCTAATGGGGTGGGTAAAAAGAGGTCAGTGGTCAACCTGCGGCATGAGAACCAGTGCCTGCAGAAGCAAAAGTTTAAGTATGAAGCCCTACAATGATGCTGTTCAATCCAGGTGAGTGAATGTTTACATTTGACCCTAAGCCTGGTTATCATCACATAGACTATTGTACATAGTTGGGCTTTGCATGGAGATCAGAGTATTGTGTGTCCGTCATCTGCACCTTATGAATTAGTTAATGCATCCTTTAGTGCGTTGGTGGTGCGGTAAAGGTTTAAGAATAGTTGATGGGATAAATTGTATAGTGAAAAGGGAACTACAGGCACGGAGAGTTGATAGGATTCACTTTGTCACACAGGCTTTTTAGCATATTAGTGAAGCAAATTGATGCTAGTAACCTTCACAGAATGCACAGTGGCTAGACTATAATGTAGACCTCTTAAATGGATGCATTACAGCGCATGATAAGAAAGCATCAGTGCCCATGCTGATAACAAGAAGTTTGTATGCATTGCTTCAAACCAGGTTTGCATGGTGTGATGTGTTGTGCCTGACCCCTGGGGCGGGATGTTTTGTGCAGAGGTCAACCAGCAGTAATAGCTAGAGTGTTAAGGCATACGCTGAAGCAAGCTGGGCTCAAGGTAACCATGTTGGTGTATGGATGGGAATCCCCCCCCCCCCCCCCCCCTCACCATTCGGCCCATGTTATGTGGGGATTGGTATACACTGGTCTGACTGTCCTATCATTGCCTTTGACTATTGGCATGTTGCGTCCTGTTAAGTCAGGATCAGTTAGGCATTTCCCAACGCAGCAGTTATATTTGCCCTTAGGCTTAAGTTTTGAGTAGTGTCCATTGGGTCAGGCACATGTTAGGCCAGTTTGTCTTGTTGCCAATGGACCTGGCCTGGTGGGCTGTGTGTATGAACCAGTTAGTGGCCACGGTCAACATGTGTACAACCTTATCTGAGCCATTCATTTCTACCTATCTATCTACCCCTCCCACAGACATCCATGCAGCAGGGGTGTGGCCTCTGTTGAGTAACCTAGAGGACCCTGAGCATCAGTGGTTGGTTGCAGGTCAATTATTGTAAGCAGTCGGGTAGACGGAACTACAAGGAAATAAAACAAGGAGTACCAGGTTTCCCTGTACAAGAGATCCACCTGGCACTTTACCTAACATACTTAAGTGAGTCTAGAGCTGCAATCAAAGAGGTAATGTATGCCCTGACATGGATGCACAGAGCGGCTGGTCTTTGGCCAGTAGACCAGGCACGTCCCCATTGGTGCAGAAGACAGCCCAAGGTTTGAGAGGGTTGTTGGCAAAGCCTAACAGATGTAGCCTATTTCCGGTTGAGATGTTAAAAGGGATGGTGGAGTCAGTTGGACCAATCCCATCCATGACGGGGATCAGGTTGCTGGTGGTTTGCTTGTTGGTCTTTGCAGGCTTTATGCGCTACGATGAGCCGATGTAAGGTCGATGAGGGCATGGTGGTAAACATAGTTCTAGCTAAACAGACCAGTGCTAACTTGGTTATTGTCCGTCGGGGGGACAGTGACATGCCCCATAGGCATGATGCAGAGGTACTGCAGTATGGCTAAGACTGACCTCACGTCAGATACTATGCTCTTTAGGGGTATCATGAATGCCTAGAATGGTGAGTGCTTACGAGCAAATGGAGTGTTATCATACATCTCCAGGTTAAGAGAACTGCTGTTGGGAAAAATAGCACAGCTGGGATGGGGCCCAAAGGTTCTTGCAATGCACAGTCTCAAGGCTGGTGGGGCCACTATAGCTGCTAATGCTGGAGTCCCTGATAGTTTCAAGGCTGGTGGGGCCACTATAGCTGCTAATGCTGGAGTCCCTGATAGTCTCAAGGCTGGTGGGGCCACTATAGCTGCTAATGCTGGAGTCCCTGATAGACTTTTAAAGCGGCACGATCGCTGGAAGCCAGAGACTGCAAAAGATGGTTATGTTAAGGACTCTGTAGAGAGCAGACTAGCTGTGTCCAAAGTCTGGGTATATGAGAGGTGGGTGTGTGGCAGTTAGTTTAGTACTCCACTCTTTGTCTATTAAGTAGCCATGTGCACTGGCATCACTGGCACAATCTGTCATGTGTGGTTATGAGATTTGAATAAGAGGTGTGGGTAGGGAGCAAAATGATTCGTCTGGTTGAGAGTAGCAGATTAGTCGGAAACTACACTCCCTCTGTAAGAGTATAGGCGTGATACAAGTCATGTGAATGGTTCCATCTGGGGGTATATGTAGTGACAGGGGCTACAAACTTTCCCCCCTTGTTGTGTACATGTACATGTTACTGTTATACATGAACATGTATCTTGTTCAGTTTGTGTAGCTGTTTTTGTTGTTGTTTTATTGTTCTGTTTGGAAAATCCCTTGACAGATGACAGACAAGGAGGTCTCAGGAAGCTGGAGCTCTGGGAGAGAAGAATTGTTCTGTTTATCTTTTTCTATTGGATAGCTTTATTTCGGGGTGTCTCAGCGATGCACGGTAGGGCTTTTCCCCCGGCCCAGTTAATGTGTATTTTCCCTACTATGGAGGGTTTTTTCCTTGAGGAGGTGTGGGCACACCCCTCTAAATACAGGTATGCTCAGTCCCATTATACCGATCTTTGTATGGTAGTCAGTTACACATTTCTGGTTTATTTGTGGTCTATTAAATAGCCATGTGTGCTGGCAACGCTAGCACAACATGTAATGTTGGTCAGGGGTGGAGGGAGGTGTGATTGCATACACACGGGTCCACAAATGATCACAACGCTTTGAGCTATTCCCGTTCAAAAGCGGTATATAGTGGACACCTGTATAACAAACAATTCTGAACGGGAATAACATATTGCGTTCAAGCATGAAACCTTGTATAATATGCACGTACACATGATACAGAATACGCTGGATGCATCTAAATGAACAACTTACGAAGGACGATCTTTTGAAAACTTTGTGTAAGGCACAGCGTCCTCCTGGAGAAAAAGGGCAATAAGTGTACACAGCGATTTTCAAAGCAATGATGTTATATTGATATCTATTGAAACTTCTGATTGTCCACACAGTTCAGCATCACATACACGACAATTCATCCCACCAGCATGGGTACATAATGGCCCGAGCTGTTTTAATTTAGTACACGTGCAGTTGTGTGCATGAATGCCCGGACCCTGGGCCAACCACAACCCAAAGGCTATCTGTGAGTGACAGTGCAGAAAAGGTTATGCCACATGCAGGTCTCAATCATGGCAACACTTTGGGCCTTGGTGGTGTGTAACAGTCTTCATTTTAGCATATTATTTTTGAAAAGGTTAATACATATCACATACAGCTGGTGAGAAGTCACATTTTGAAGTAATGGGATGGGCTTGTGTCAGAATGCCTACGTGCAGTAAACCGTTTTGCTTGTGCACAGATTCACATGGAGAAGTGGACGTGGGCCAGGAATGACTTGTAGGCCTCCATCATTTTCCTCCATGATGCAAACATCATTTGGAATGTTTCTACAAGATTCTGATCCTTGCAGATGTACTTTTTGTATCAAGCAGTACACTTGTACTGTGCATCTGTATTTGTTACTCTAAGTACTAAAAGATAGCATCTAATCACATAAGATTCAAATTTAGCCGACATTAATATTAATAGTCATACATGTACATCATCGGGCTAAGGTAGATGTAGCTTTTAATCAGATATGATCAAGAGGCGTATAGTATACTACTACAGACTTCAATTCTTCTGTGGTTCCATACATGTTCATTCAACTGGTGTATAAAATCAACATGTATAGTAAGCTTTTGGCTACTGTCCTTCAATGTCAATGACAAACAAAAATGCACCACACTGTATCACCTTGTCCAAATGTTGTACCTGTCATTGTAGAGTTATTATCATTATTTTAAATATCTTGTCCTAAAATGGTTCCCTATCATTGAGATATTGCAGCATCAAAAGAAAATTATGAAGCAATATATTACAATCATAATTTTTAATGATGGATAAAATAATCAGCTAAATCTACGTACTCTTCTTACATGTAGGGAACAATCGTAATAAGTATGTACAAACTGTGGACCAACAATACAGCGATATAAGAGTGAGACATGTGACGAAGTTCCACCATTGGGCTAAGGTACAATTTGATCAACTATAACTGTGTAGCATGCAATTCGAAAAACAGCACATGTACATCGACACACACACACACAAGCTAAATACCACTACCACTACACATTCTCCAGCATGGTTAGACAAGCGCAATTAATTGAATGTTTTACAGGGTACTATAATAGCAATGCAACACGAAGCTCAGATAGCGGGAAGCATAGATATCACACAGACGTCTGCAGGGTCAATCCTACTGATGTAGGAGCCAATACCGTAGTCCTCGTGGCCACGTGCATTCTACGATTTAGAATGTAGCGCATGTCCGATTATCTGATTGCTATAGACAGGATTATACATTAACTCTGAACCACCAATGGTCACTGGTTATACACAGATATGATCGTAAAGTAACGTTCTGCACACACTGACGTGGGCTTAGATGCACACAACTAAGCTAAAAATGTTACCATACTATCGTACCTAAGGGGATTCTATACGATTTCGCTCACCGATTCTTCTTTTATTTCGTCGGATACTGGTGCGTTATTATTACCCTTGGAGGTAACATAGCATGGTGGGTTAAAAGTTTTTTGCTAGCTTTTTGAACCTTACCATCTCTATGTTCGCGCGCTCTCAACCTGTAGTTTCAAGCTGCCAAATTACTGATACATGTAGGTCTCAAGGTCTTGCATCTGGTCGTTAACGGGTTAAATGCAAATTATTTATTTGCATATAATTACGATTAACGAAGTATATAACGTTACTACTTACGCGGGGAACAACCCCCCCCCCCCCCCCCCCCCCCTCCTTCCGGCCGCCACTATGAAATGTAATGACGTTGGCATATTTTCGACCATTGTGCATGGTTAAAGTACACTCGATAAATTAGACTCATAAGTAACTTTTTAAGTGACAATATTACAGCATCGAAAGTGACGTACTTAAATACCTATGAATAAATATGTTCAGCGTGTGCAAACCTGTTAAATTAGACTAAGTTACGTCTACCAATGAATATAAATATTTACCCGGCCAGTAAAGTTTTTTGTGGGGGGTGGGGGGACAGTGGGGTCATCTTGCAAAAGTCAAAATGTACATAAATTTGTCCAACAAACTGCTATCTGCACTGATTTCTCACTAGTAGCCAGCTCAAAAACGCAAATAACCTATGTTCACCCTGCCTGCCCTGGAACTCTAATCTTGATTTTTAAATTGGTGTGCAGCTCTGTGAAATTGTCTCAATCTTGGGGATCAATAGAGCCATCAAGGATAGCGTACAGCCAAACAAGCCGTGGTACCAACCCCCAAAAGGTTATAACAGAGTGCAATGCTATCGCTGTTCGATACGAATTAGCATAGCCATATTGTGGACGTTCACACTAAGTAAGTTTGAGCCTGATATGCCAGGTGAACAAACACACTAAAAGTGGTAATGTCCATGTATTACCATCCAACCATTGCTGATACCAAAAAGGGGGCAGATCCCTACATAAAATTATAACAAGGTACCAGTCTACATCTCTCAGCATGCCTAGCCTAATAAACTTCAGACAACAAAATTCAGGTAACCCCACTGATGTCAACTGGTCTCCATCACAGTTCCATAAAGTGACCATTCCCCCATCTGGGAATTCACATGTGCATATGATTCACCCATGACCTCTGCAATCAACTGGACCACCATCAGATTCTGGTGCACCATGGCCCAGAATCCCAAAACCTATAACTACTGCATGGCTCTTTCTAATAATTGTAGCCACTAAAGGTACCTAGCAAAAACAAAGGTCACCAATACAATGTAGAAAACATTTATGCTATGTGTGAAACTGCTATTTCAGTAAGTGATGTGAGATATGAGAAGTGTGTGTATCAACATTAGATCATTTGCCACATTCCATGGAATAAATTAACTGAAGCCAGATTTTGTAACGCCACAGTGATATAAAGTAATTTTACTAGTGGAATAGTGGCTGCCCCTGTTCTGCGTTCATGTAGCCAGTCCTACGGCTTGCAATTTATCATTTAGAGTCATGAAACCCCGGCCCCTTTGGTATAGCTTTGAGCTTTGACTAGCTGAGATAAAATATGACATAATAGCACAAGCTTGGAGCACTACCATGTTGAAATCGTCTGAACTGATACAGCCATTGAATGTCATGATGTCACACACACGTGCACACACACACAGGAATATTGGACTTAATTATAAGGTATAGGAGTGTGTCATAAGTGTATAATGCAATAGCAGTGTAAGGTAGTGAGACAGAGTACATTGCTGTATATACGTATAGCACAAACACATGATATGCACACACACGTGCACACACACACACACACACACACACACACACACACACACACACACACACACACACACACACACACACACACACACACACATCTCAATGCATTTCACGCCTTTCCACCTGCATGCACACAAACTATATACATAATATAAAAATTTCACAGTTGAGTATATTAATTAATTGGGTTTGTCATTGGTTCTGGGGTACACTTGGTGATTCTGATAATACTTCAGTTTCATATTTGCGTTACTAATTTTTATCACTCCCTGTTATACTGATTTATGACATGCATGTGACAACCCGCCCCAATGCAGTCTTCCCCTACGGTTATGAAAATGTAGTATGAAGTGTTAGATATACATAATAATACTTTTATACATAAGTGCACGCGAGCAGCTAGTTTGTATAGTTAAAAGTGCAAGTTGCATGCAAGTGCACTTAAATGCTTCCAGGGAATTCAATCGAATGTGGGGGGAGTACGTGCATGCCATCCATTTCCTATATTTGTGGCACTTACAACTGATGTTCAACCATCCAGCTAGATAGGATCATAAATGGGTGAAGAATTTAAGTTAAATGTAGCGCGCGTATTAATATGCATTTCACTAGTTGAATCGACGCGGGTGACGTTTTTAATCACTGTCTCAACAACATCCGGAAATTTCTGAGTCCGGATTATGAAAATTCTTGTACGCCGAACATGGCGAGTGTTTAGGTCCTAAACCATGACTAAACTACAATATGATTTAGGACCTAAACCAAGCAATGCCCATATATGGGCGAGTTCACATGTTAATGAACATGACATGACATATGTTTTATTGTAACGATTTAATATGTCCCATTTCTCGTGGGCCTAACCCTAGCTAAATACGTCACAACTTAGGAGTATTTGTCTGCATGGGCGTATAGACAGAGAGAGTACTAGTATTGAGGGCCGATATAAACGTGAGCGATGCACAGAAAGTTTTTTCTACAACAATTAAAGGTTAGAATATTCGATTCTATGTCTGCCTTTCCGCAGCTATTATACCGCTCGCCAGATAGTACGTGGTCGCATCGAATGTTCTTTAGAACTAGTACAACAAATGTTAGTACTTTTTAAGACTGCTACCTGTCTGTGGCTTTTCCCCACACACCACACACACGCTCGTGGCACGCACTGTACAGTCCACACACACACGCTGTTAGTTCACACACACACACACACACACACACACACACACACACACACACACACACACACACACACACACATACACACACACAGTTAGTTCACACACACACACATGCCCACACTGTTCAGTACTGTACACATGCATTTTCAGTCTACACCACACACTGTTAAGTTCACACACTCCTCACACAATCCCACCCTCACCACGCGCACTGTTTAGTCCACACACACACTACACCGCAATCACTGTTCAGTCCTCACCACACACACTGTTCATTCATCACACACACAACCATCCACACACTTTCACTGCACATATGCACCCATGCACATGCTACACACACACCGCACCACACAGTTTTTAGTTCTCACACACACACAAACACACACACACAAACACACACACACATACACACACATACACACACACACTGTTCATTCCTCATCGCGCAAACAAACACTGTTCAGTCTACACACCACACATGACACTCCAGTTACCATCACACACACTTTTTAGTCCACACACACTACACCACAAACTACTGTTCCATTCACACACACTCGCACAATTTTTAGTCCAAGAAACACACACTACACACACACTGTTCAGATCACATACACATTGTTCAGGTGTGGTGTGTAGGTGTGTCCTTGGTGTTGTAGCTGTGTCCCTGGTGTGTAGGTGTGTTCCTGTGTGTAGGTGTGTTCTTGTGTTGGTGTATAGGTGTGCTCTTGACATTGATAATAACTTTGACTGCAAGTGCACCTTTATATGTCCTCCTTCAAGTACAGGCAAGTGACAAACCCAAGTAATTACTCAACTGTGAAATGCATACATTCCGGCCAAACGCGTGCATGCAAGCCCATTGATTTAGCGTTAAGGAATTTAAATGGTGTCGTGGGCATAACAGAGCGGTTACTCTGAAGTAGAATTTTTAAAGTTGTAACTTGAATTCTTCACCATATATGGACCTATGCAGCCGAATGGTTGAGTGTAAGTGCTAATTACGGAAATGGATGACAGCATGCACGTAGCAAGAAGGAATTAACTCCCCTCATATTCCTGGAAGCTTTTATATCTATGTATATGCAGCTTGCGGGTAAATGCTGCCGCGCTTACGCTTAACTAGGCACAATACACTGATTGCAAAAAATATATACATTTAACAACAGTACGCGAGCGCAGTAGTGATGTACTTAGGGCTTAGATGCATATGGGAATAAATCGCTAAGGATTACAATACACATGAAACATATATGTCATATTATGTTGATTAAGATGTGAACACGTCCATATATGGGCATTGCTTGCGGTCCTAAACCATGCATGCATGGTACTTAGTATTAGGACCTAAACCTACTCGTGTTCGGCGAACTGCTAAACTTTCATAAGCTGGGCTTAGAAATTACCCAATTTTGTTGAGACAGTGTTCATTCGGTATTGGTTTGAAATATTGGTATGGCCTTTAAACCAGCCATATTTTGAACCAATGGTTAGACAGAAATTTGTTCGACATATCAACCAAATTATTTACTATAAGGGATTTTCAAAGCACTGATTATTCAAGGCGGTCTTGAACTCACTGGGTTTTTGTTTGAACCACCGGAACCTGCACGGGATATGTTCGCCAAATCCACCTGGATATTTTTCATTTTTTCCTGTGCACAGGTAGGTATTTAAATGGCTAAATTTTATGTAGTGATGTGTCCATAGGCTGCGGGATTTCAATTATCTCCCCTCCCCCCCCCCCCCCCCCCCCCACACACACACACACACGGAATCCTAAAGCTGTACTCCTATAAGGAAGACAACTAAGACTCTGCTAGGGCAATGCAAGAACAATTGAGCAGGGGTGGAAACATTCTGCAGGAAGGAAACTCGTTACGAATAGGGACACACCTACACACCAGAGACACACACCAGGGACACTTGTACGCACCTGAGCTGAGACATCTATGGCATGTAGCTGGGTTACGATATAAAGCCACTGATTTTGGACAGGCTGGGGTATTGATAAACTACCCTTTGTTGTAGAAATAACTTTCAATGCGATCACTAACGTTGTTGGTCCTCAAGGTTCAATACAAGAGCCTACCACGGGCAGTAATGAGGCCTGGAGCTGAGAGATGGGACATAAATTGCTAAGGGTTCCCATACCATACAACTCCTGGCCCATAGTGTGTCATTACTGCCCTCGCGGTAGGCTCTTGTATTGGACCAACTGCGTTTGTCCTGGGGTGTGAAATGTATGTATTTCACAGTTGAGTAATTACTCACTTGCCTGTACTTGAACTGACATGGACAAGGACATATAAAGGTGCACTTGCAGTCAAAGTTATTATCAATGTCAAGAACACACCTACACACCAACACAGGAACACACCTACACATAGGAACACACCTACACATTAGACACACCTACACACCAGGGACACACTTACACACCAACACAGGAACACACCTACACTCAGGAACACACCTACACACCAGGGACAGAGCTACACACCAGGGACACAGCTACACACCAGAAACACAGTACACAACTACACACCAGGGACATACCTACATACCAGGGATGCACCTACACACCAGGGACACACCTACACACCAGGGACACACTACACACCAGGGACACACCTACACACCACACCTGAACAATGTGCATGTGAACTGAGTGTGTGTAGAGTGTTTCTTGGACTAAAAATTGTGCATGTGTGTGTGAATGCAACAGTAGTTTGTGGTGTAGTGTGTGTGGACTAAAAAGTGTGTGTGCTGGTAACTGGAGTGTCATGTGTGGTGTGTAGACTGAAGAGTGTTTGTGTGCGCAATGAGGAATGATCAGTGTGTGTGTGTGTGTGTGTGTGTGTGTATGTGTGTGTGTATGTGTGTGTGTGTGAACTAAAAATTGTGTGGTGCAGTGTGTGTAGCATGTGCATGGGTGCATATGTGTAGTGAAAGTGTGTGGATGGTTGTGTGTGTGATGAATGAACAGTGTGTGTGTCGAGAACTGAACAGTGATTGTGGTGTAGTGTGTGTGTGTGTGGACTAAATAGTGCGCGTGGTGAGGGTGGGATTGTGTGAGGAGTGTGTGAACTTAACAGTGTGTTGTGTAGACTGAAAATGCATGTGTATAAAAGTACTGAACAGTGTGGGCATGTGTGTGTGAACTAACAGCGTGTGTGGTCTGTACAGTGCGTGCCACGCGCTTGTGTATGTGTGGTACGTGTGTGGGGAAAAGCCACGGACAGGCAGAGTCTTAAAAAGTACTAACATTTGTTGTAAGTTCTAAAGAACATTCAATGCGACCACGTACTATGTGGCGAGCGGTATAATAGCCACGGAAAGGCAGACATAGAATCGAATCTTCTAACCTTTAATTGTTGTAGAAATAACTTTCGGTGCATCGCTCACGTTTATATCGGCCCTCAATACTAATAGTCTCTCTGTCTATAGGCCCATGCAGACCAAATACTCCTTAGTTGTGACTTATTTAGCTAGGGTCTACAGATGGGACATAAATCGCTACGGGTTACAATAAAACATATGTCATGTCATGTTCATTAACATGTGATCTCGCCCATATATGGGCATTGCTTGGTTTAGGTCCTAAACCAGATTATAGTTTAGAACCTAAGCCATGGTTTAAGACTTAAATACTCGACATGTTCGGCGTACTACTAAAATTTTCATAATCCGGACTCAGATGTTGTTGAGACAGGGTTTTTTTAATGACATTCATCATATGTAAGATTCTTACATGGAACCTAACTCTCTTAAGCTGGGTTTACAATGTGATGCTCGCTGAATGTTGCGTCAGCGTCAGCGTCTGCAATTCGTGACGCCGACGCTGGAATAGAACTCAAGTCTATTCCAGTGTCACGTCACGTCACGTCACGTCAGCTGGGGTATACAATAATTGTTTACAATATGACGTTTCAGCGACGCTGATGCTGACGCTGACGCAACATTCAGCGAGCGTCACATTGTAAACCCAGCTTTAGGTTCCGATACTTATTTGGACTGGGGAGATATTAGTGGCAATCGGAGAGTTAACGGCAAATTTAACCGGGACCGCACGCATGCATCAGTGCACGGAATCTAAGGCGTGAAACCTTGAACCATCAACGTAACTGTGTCGGTATAAAAGCTTCCGTCTGTGCCGAACGTTACCTTGATGATCCCATGAATGTGTGCTCCCCCACTCATCACTGAATTACGTAAGATATATTTGTCGCGTGACCAGATCGATAAGTTCACCTATAAATAACTCCAGGCATATGCTATCACGCCCAATTATTACGTTTTATCCATAAATTTATTCGAGAATAGTATCGCGTGTTTTTTTTTTTGGCCCTCCCGTGTTAGCACGACATCATTGAAAAGCTTTCATACTCAGGTGAGTACTTACAGTATGGTATCATAGCTGATAGGAGGAATAAATAATACATGTAGAGAAAGGAAAGGGAAAGGGATTGGCAGCTCGGGTAATTAACACATAGTGTCGCGGGCAATACCGCAGAAACCTTGAAAGTGCTAGTTCGTTAAGAGTAGCTCACAGCTGCTAAATGGATGGTTGTGGATGGCAGTCCTCATAGCACAGAGAGAGTGTACATTCAGGATAAACCTGAAAAAAGCTTTCATACTCAGGTGAGTACTTACAGTATGGTATCATAGCTGATAGGAGGAATAAATAATACATGTAGAGAAAGGAAAGGGAAAGGGATTGGCAGCTCGGGTAATTAACACATAGTGTCGCGGGCAATACCGCAGAAACCTTGAAAGTGCTAGTTCGTTAAGAGTAGCTCACAGCTGCTAAATGGATGGTTGTGGATGGCAGTCCTCATAGCACAGAGAGAGTGTACATTCAGGATAAACCTGAATGCTCAACATATCAGTTATGAGGATTGCAAGTCTTAATGGACCAGTTGCGCGTAAGCGATGGAATGTTGATTAAACATTTGGTTGAACGTGACGTCACGTTCGGACTGCTGGTCTACAGATAACTACTATATGTCTTAAAGTTATCAGCCCAAGGAACGGTAACGTTTAGTCATGAGATTTAGCCTTAGCTTCACCAACGCCATAAACGGTTGATTTTCTGGATCTAGTTTTCGTTTTTCAATTCCGTACATGAGCGCCCTCCTTTGACCCCCTGTACTGCAGATCATTAACAACTGGACCAAGGAAGTTGTAGAAGGCCAAAAAATGCGATATTTTATGAACCCAGTATAGAATCTAACTAGGCAATCATCGTGTTCGATCCTGAAGTTAATCTTTGTAGGTGCATGCATATTCGTTTCTGGAAGTATTTTGAGTTTCTAGATATTCTATACGGGCTAGCAGGGGAGCATTAATAAATGATTCAGTCTGAAGGGAGCTAGATTGAAACCCATCTGTAGGCAATGCGCTAGACTGTGAGGCATCGTCAACATTGTTGGGCAACTCATGCACTTGATAGTCGCTCACTAGTTGTTCTCCGAAATCAGCTACAGAAAGTGGAGGTTGTTCAGTTAAAGGTGGATGTTGTCACAGACTTGCTGCATGCATATGCTTGATGGTGCCGATGTTACTGACGTTGATGGAGAATCTATAGTCCAGTTAGCTGCTTATTGGCCTCTCAGTTTTTTGCCCTCTTGGCTCGAGGGGGGCGAGGATAACCTTTTCCCGAGGGTAGTTTCGGGGTTGTTATTCGCATCGCTATTTGGAAAATGTCCGATGGAGCAAACGCGATGGTGAGGCTTTATATCCTTTGGCTGTAAGTTAAACACGGTAAGCTAGCCAGATAGCCGCCTTTCCAGGTTTGTAGGGAATCCATGAAAGGAGGCATTTGGATCGCCGGACTTGCTGTTGTCACACACTCGGCGCCATGTGCCAGGCATAGCAGCTGTTTATTCCGTAAGGTTTTCCAAGGATGGCGGTATGCACGTTGAGCTCCGTTCAAACACTGTACTGTAGTAGCAGTCCGGATGTGACGTCAAACTAATCAAGGATGATTAAATTCTTTGTACCTTACGCGCAACTCGTCCATTTACTAGAGGCATATTGCAGCTCTGCATGCATTGTACATATGAGTATCACCAATGTCAGGGGCGGATCCAGGATTTCAGAAAAAGGGGGGGAGGGCGGTTGTTAATTAATATTCATTAAAGCAGAGGAGGGGTACCCCTCCCGCCCTGCTAGGGGGTCTGGGGCGGAGCCCCAGCCCAACGCTTTTTTATTATTGCGCAAAAACACTGCTTAAAGAATCATGATACTGCTTGCCGTTTGTTACTATTGATCATTTATTGCGGGTTTGAAAGGTGAGGGGGGGGGGGGCGGATCCGCCATTGAGGTCCATTAATATTAATGCACATACAATGACGTCTTGGTTTTACACAGTTGTAATGATACTTGAATGTGCGCAATATGCGGCGGAGAGATAAATGTGTGGACTTGAAAAAAGTAAGCCTGTCACTGTCTGCGTATACCGTAGGGAAGAATCGAAAGAGCCCACTTTTTTTTTCCAAAACGGCCCGCTCAAGAAATGAACACAGACACTATCCGCGCGTTGATCTCGTACCCAGACCCACATTGCAGCCGCTGATAGATTACATCATCGCTACGCGAGTAGTGGTAGCGGTGATGTAATCCATCCGCAGCTGCGATGTGGGTCTGGGTACGAGACTATCCGCGCATTTATAAATAGGTGCTGTGGCAAATCCTTTAGCGTTATCACAGGGGTGATGTTTACTTCCGTTTTGGTGGCATTTCTTTTACACCCGCACGTCATACCTACATAGTTGCAACGGGACAACGCGGATAATTAAAGATTTAATACTTGAATCAGTTCCCTTCTGATAAGACCTTGTTTCCTTGCTTTTTACACCACCAATTGCCTTCAAATCCTATATACCATCAAATTTCTCGTAGAGAATATTTTTAGTTACATATTTTTGTTCATACGCAAATCACTGAAATCACTGGGAATATTATGTATCGCTGTAGGATGCCCGTGCCGATTCTATAAAACATCGCTCGAACTTGATGGTATTTCGCACGTCGTTTCGCTCGTTTCTTTTCCTGACGTGAAGGCATTTTGAGAAAAACAATTTCACTAGGGTACATCAAACGACGATTGAAGCACCAAAGCGTTTACTCTAGTTGCTCGCTATTTATGCATGCTTAGATATCTAAAATTACGTCTTACAAGTTATCTAGTTATGCGTCTTACATAGACCGTATAGTCGATTGTTACCAAATTTATATGAAAGCGGCTCTTTCAGCCTATTCTGAAGCTATTGGTGAAATTTTCATTGTTTCAAAGTGTTCCTATCCCGAGTTATGCGTTGCCAAGAAGGAGAAGGAAAGCATGTTCCGGGACTCGGTACGAGGACGGGCAGTACCCTTTTGTTCTCTACAACCGCGCGGTTCTGTGACATAAAACAATGACGAAACTGCTCATTTTTGACTTTTCGTTCGATTGCTATAAAAGCTAAACGATCCGATCGTCGGGAGTCTTGTTAAAGACGGACTGCGTATTTTTAATGAGATTCATAGTCGGGGTCAAATCCTATATGGAAGTTTCTAGCGAAACTTCCGATTAAAAAAATAAGTTTAAAAATAATACAGTTTCCACCCACGGTGAGTGCAAAGATATGATCACAGACGTTACATAACATAATGAGGTTTAAACCACTTGTACATAAAGTCAGTCAACTTTCAATTAGCACATACTAATCTGTAGGAAACAAATGTGCTTGTCAATATATAATGCACATTTCTGTTAAATTTTCCCAACAGCGATGGAATCTAATGAAACAAATTCAAGTTCCCTAGATACCATTCTGATTCGTTTAGGTATTGCACACCTTGTATTGGTTTGGATGCCATCCATGGTACTTGGAACAATTGCTCTCATTTTCATTTCCATGCTGATCAAAGTGAAATTGGCATTTCAGATCAATTCAATAATACTGCTGTACTCTGCAATGATAGTTCTCAGCATGTTTGGTCCTTCCACTTATGGACTCTTCGCTGATATTAGTCTAATAATTGGGATCCCACAAATCTGCAAGTACTATCCATCAGGCTTGGCATACAACATTGCATTCATGGTATTTCATATGCTTATGTGCGATGTCATTGGACTTGCATCAATCCTTCAATTTGTGATACTGAAGTATGGAAAGCGAGTTACAGCGAAGGCAACTTTTATTTCACTTGTTGTGGTTACAGCAATAAGTTTGATCATTCCTTGTGCAGTTTTCTTTAATGAACATGATCTCATCGCAATTCGTGGTGTTCTATGTGTGCCAGACCCAAAGTTAGGTCGAATCCAATTAGCTATTTTACTCTCCACTGGGTACTGTCCTTCGCTTGTGATAAGCATTGCTGCCTCTATTACCACACACATATATTTAAAAAAGAATGTGGCTGATCAGAACAAATCATCAATAGTGCAATCTGCACTAGCCATTAACGTATTTAACATTGTGCAATTCAATGCATTCAGGGGAACTGCTGTTATTTTATTTTATATTGGTGCATCTGTGGCAATCGAAGATCATTTAACTACGTACAAACTACTTACAGTGGCTAGCGAATTCATTGCAGATCTGAGCTATCCAGTTACTATCTGTTCCATTTTAATGGTACATAAAAGCCTTCGTTCTATGCTATTAGCATGCCTACAAAGAAGAGCAAAATTTGCATTTGGAGCTATCCTAGTCACCAATGAGCAGCAACTCAAGGACACGATGTAACATTCTGTAAAGCAAGTTAGCTGAGGATTGATTGTTACTAATAGGTGTGATTTTAATTTTATAGTGTAATAACATGCATCAATAACATTCCTAAATTTGTACCACAATGATTATTATATAATATTTTATGCACGTTACAATACATGCAATAATAACGCAGAACACCTGATAAAAAGACATAAGAAACACAGAAATAATACAGAGATACCTTCATTGAATGTATGCCTGTGACACATGGACCAGCCCAGGCCAGAAATATCCTAGCTGGCATTGGAACGAACAAGATGGAAGGTATAAGTGCTTAGCTGATGTAAGTCATTTGTACATATACCGTATGTAAGTCATTTGCATTTTTGCTTCTAAAACAGTTGATTTACATAATGAAATAACTAACCACCATAAGTAGCCTGTATGTAGTTAAATCATAGCTAGTAATGCCTGGTGTACACATTAGTAAAAAAAAAAAACTGTGCAAATGGCTAACTCTCATATAACAGACATCATAAGCAAGCTATTGAGGCTCCAGATGGGAAGTTAAAGAGCAGCCACACCCACGTCTATAGGGTGTGTAACCTTTTTTATAAATCAAAATCGATTATTTCGACTATGAAAAAAGGTCCAATCGATTTTTCGGGTTTATAGCAACTTGCAAATCGGTTATTAGAAACATTAAATCCATTTTGGCGATTAAAGCACTATTAATTTGCCCGCAACGATTACGTTTTTCCAGGTTTGTCATAATGGCACGATAAATCACAGTTTCTCAAGTCTAATACAAGCATAGCCAGTTTTATTGCTTATCAGTTGCTTATGCCAACTTTAAATCATTAAAACAACAAAGATGATATTCACAGGGACTGGGAATGATGTGCATGCCAATGTTACGTCAAAGCCATGATTCAATGGCGGCGGATTGTGATCCAAGCTTTTTTTTCACCGAAAAATACTGTGGCTATTTGTTCGCCCGCTACCAACGCAAACAGTACTAAGTATGGACAAGTAAGATTTTAGTTTATTGCGATAAAAAAGAAAATGAATAGTTTGTCCACCCCGCAGCTTGCGCTCTTTTCTGGTTACAAAATGCATCATGTATCATTCCCATCCGCCACTATTGGCAGTTATAATCCATTATTAAGTACTGAGCAGTACCAGCTAGAAACCTCATGGTGGAAAATCGCTCCAAGTATACGACAAAGCCGCCAATCGAGACATGTACGATATTCAGAACGTCATGCCGAACGTCTGGAAAAAGCCATGCAGTGTACCGAAGTATTTGGACACCTGTCAGTCACCTGTGCAAAAGGTACGTAGCGCGTTTGATTAATGCACATGTACATATACTGCAGAGAAAGTGCGAACGTATTTAAATTGAAATTGCCGTGCGTATTTTGAGGGAGGGCACTTCAGCCGGGTCCCCAGACGTGCGACTAAGTGTTGATTACATCACAATGTTTCTTTTATACCGATTAATTAACCCGTTAGTATGGTGGGAAAAGCGAAGGGCATATAAAAAGGGGTAATCGATTTGCTACCGATTTCTGCATATGAAGGAAACGAATATCGACTAATCGCGACTAAGAAAAACAGAATCGGTTATTTCGACTAAAGGAAATTCTGAAATCGGTAACCTGCTATTCTACTAAGTGCATAGTCAACCGAATAGGTAATCGCGATCGAATAACCGATTAACCTACAAAACCTGGTTATACGTCACACCCCTACATAGAGATGTCCATGACCTGCATATGTGGGTATGGTAATGGCTGGTTGGAAGAAAGCCTCCGGTGTTTGTATATAGGACCATTGTGCACGCATATAGACCGTTTGCACCGAAAATGGCCACGCCCAATTTTGCGTGGGTGGTAGGGCATAATTGTACGCATGGCGGTGCAGATAAGTGCTTATTTTTCATCTATTTCATGGGATGCGCGAAAGCGCTACTTGAAAAAGCTACGTATCGGTGGAATAGGTCTTCCAGATCCGTTTGGTATTGACGAAGGGCTTTGGTCTGAAGATGTAAAGAGGTGGCCCACAATGGAGTTCGGAGACCTCAGTGTACTCCTATTTAGTGAACATCGAAGGTACATACACACAAGAGTTGCTTAAAGCCTACAAATCCTTGGAAGCTTAAAACTTAACGGGTATGTTCGTACGGTATACTATTATGACGTGGGTAGTACCAGTGACTGCGAGCGCAGCACACAGTTTTGCATTCTAAAGGTTTTAGTGAACCCTAGCCAACGAGCGATGCAAAAGCCAAACGAGGCATGGGTCATTATCAATCGAACAAATGGCACTGTGGAAACTGCACATTGTACCTGCATGGCTGGGTAAGTTATAAGGAAGACTCACAAATTACATGTATGCGTACGTGAAATGGCATCTTTTTTTTGCTTGCAGTTTGGGCGAAGTGTGCAGCCATGTTGCTGCATTGCTACGGGTACATGGCACTGTTCTAAATGTGATGGAGCATTGTGATGTACATGTATATGTACACAATTGAATGATGATGATGTATGCATATTAACAATGTACGCAATTGTATCAGTTCACATGAAGTATATGTATACAATGTACCTCAATTAAAGGACAGACAGTTACACTAAACAAGGATGAAGATTAGATAATGCAGCACATGTAATGAGTATTTGGTCAATTGTGGCATAATTAACATCAGTAGCTGTCTTGAGTAGAGAAATAGGTATAGCGTTGAACTTAACAGACCATGATTCTTCAACCTCCCAATGGCACGTTCCACATAGATGCGTATTCGTGATAGCTGTCTTGAGGTTTCAACTTCTGCCTGGGACAATTGATCCTTGCCTTTTGTAAATGATGGAATTGCAAGAGATGCACCATGTAGTGCAAGTTCATCAGTAATATCAAATCCCCTATCTGCAAGCACCAAGTCACCTGGAAGAAGTTTTCGATAAAATCCACATTCATTTGTAAGGTGCTTATCTGATACTCTAACACCCCAACATTTTGACAGGAAAATAATAGTTCCCGTTGGGTTGATTGCCAAGAAGAACTTAACTGTATTGTGTCCTTTGTATGAGGAATATGCGGTTTGAGCTCTGGCAATTAGTGATGTTGGCCGCTGGATAAAAATTTCAGAGCAATCAATAATGCACACTGATCTTGAGAATCTGGGCTTGAAACAATTGGCCAATGAATTAAACACTGCAATTCTCTTGACATGAGATCTATCCAATAATGAAAAACTCGACTAACTTGAGAAACACTAACGTCGAAGCGATATGCCAAGTCCTGATGTTTGAAAGCATGTCGGCGCTTCATTAACACCATCAACAATTGCCGGTTAGGTGTCATCAATGAGCAAGCATTCTTCTTTCAGCAAGAAACGCAGGGTTAAGTATGTCACAAAGGTTGTGAAATGCAGCATATGATGGAAGCCCAGTGTAATATTTTATGTGTTCGTCATCTGCATTTATATCCAATGAAAAAAGGGTCATAGGTACACTTTCAGCATCTGGTAAAATAACAGAATCAGTTTGAGTGCACTGACTACACCAAACATTGTGCTCAATTTGAAATACTTCTTTTCTTCTTGCAATTGGTTTTGTAGCAGTACGTGCATGTACTTCTACATCTTGGACAGTGTATTCTCCCGTTTGCGTCTCAGCATCAAGGAGAGCTGGAAAACATGTTTGAGTGGCATGGTCAATCATAGGCGGCCTAGCGCCAGTTTGTGTCCAATTATCAACCAAAAGAACGAAACGAGATACATTTACAACTGCAACATCCCTTTTGACATGCCTTTCAAATCGTTTGAATTGTTTGTCCGCGTTATCAGTTGCATTAAACTTAGTAGGTACATAATCAGGGTGGGTGGGATGGCTTGCCTGAATGTGTTTAGTAAGAACACGGGAGCATTTATTTCTTTAGTACTTACCATGTACGAAATGTAAACAGCAAAGTCTAGTTGATGCATTCGGTAGCCATGCAATCTTTTCTTCCAATGGCGGCAATTCATAATTTTTATTGCTTCGAATCTGTTGGGAAGCGAAACAGCTTCATTCCTGTAGATTTTTTATACCTTGAAGTACATCCGAACGCGCAGCAACTACATGGCATTATAGAGATCTGATTCAAATCAATGCTTATTTGCCCTACAAAATGGCGCGGCACGTGACTTTTACGTTTTTTATGCCCACGCATGCAAAGGGTCTATACCATACCCCCCCCCCCCCCCCCCCCCCCCCGACAGATGTCAGTAGTTGACATGTCGTGAAAATAGGTATAACGTACAGGGGGAGGAGAGATGTGGTAAAGACATGGTGCATGCCTAAAGTTATGTACGTGGTGAGCACTGAAAGTTTTTCTACAAGTGCTCCTACCAAGATCTGATGCACTACGTCTCATGTCATCGATTTGACAAGTAGCATAGGGTTTCCAACATTGCACTGACCTAGACACCTCCGAACAAATCCCTCTGGTTGCATTAAGAAGCACATTTTGTTCCATTCCTACAATGCTGGCAATGAGCTAGTAATGTGAATGCAACTTAACCAGAGAGATTTGTTCGAAGGTGTCCAAGTTAATACAAGGTCCTCCCTCAATAAGGGTGTGGGAAAAAGGGATGAGCATGCAACTAAGCGTGTCCAAATCTCAAATCAGCTCTATCACTTCATAAAGTCCACAAATAAGTCTACACGGCTGTTTCAATACAAGTCCTCTGCCCATGATGAACATAATTACCTACTAATTGTCGACCCGGCAACTACGAGTGAATGGAATTTGATTTGCTATTAGTCTTTTGTTGTAATGGTACACATAAATAATGAATGGCTGAAGTGTCATCTCTGATCTCAAAAGTGCAAGTCCTGCCTTGGCAGTACTCTCCTATATAGGACAGTGATAAACCCAAGTACATATATATGGCAACACATGTATGCCACATGGAGATAAAATGAAAGACAGTAGGAAGCCTGCAACCGTACCACTTTCCTCAAAGCACTGTCTCATATTTATGTGTCAGAACATCCAGACCAATAACAAAGCTGCAGTATTACTAACTCAAGAGGAGTTCCATGTGAACGAACAGGGGCCAGGTTGTCATAGCCTTTGTCACAATACCAGGTGGTATTATGTCAATCAGGCAGAGGTTGCAGCTGCATGGAAACAACATGAACTACCTGCCATTTTCAATACAACCTCCTGTGCCCTAGACCCTCCCTCCCATCCCAGATGAAATAAATTTCTTTTTAATTCTGTTTAAAAAATACAGTGTGCACAAAACATGAATGAACACATCTGACAAATGCACACATTTGTACAGAACATTGAAATCAATCAACCTTCTCCCTCTTCCACAATGTGTGAAGGTAGTGAATACATGACCGGACAGGTCTGGAGTTCAGTGTGTACACAAGTAGCACAAACACGACCCACCAAATGGCTAGACGAAGGAACATGGACTCGTAATAACTCTGCCTTATGGTGGGCACAGGCCAATCATTTTCAGGGTCATCAAGATGAACACTGTGGTTTGGAGTGAATTCTAGAGTGTAAGACAGAATACAGTTGAGGATGTATTTATACGTTATATTTCAAAGTTGACCAACACATGATCAGTGTAAATTAAACAGTTTGGTCTGTTTGTCAAACTTCCTTTCTCAAAAATTAGACAAAGGGGTCCAATTGCTGCTAATACTGCCATAAGTACAATTACATGTAATTGGGCACTGTTTGAAACATATTCCAAGCCTCGAAACTCAAATCTACCTAACGACTTGCAATCATTTTAAGCTGAGAGGGTACAAATGTTACCAAAAACGGTACGTACTATTTTTCAGAGATGATTTCAATTTCTCAAAAAGATTATGTGTTTACTTTGACCGAATGAGTATCATATTGGAATAAAGTTGGCAGTTGTGCTGCAACACGAGTAGTCAATATGCATGGGGTAAGGTGGTGTACATGTACGAGGAAAGAGGCCAACTAGCAAAATAACACTTCATAGCCATACTAAAAGGAATTCATATTCAAACCTGCTCTAAATGGCCTTGGAAAAAAGGTTACTGGGTAATGTTTTGAGACCATAATTCAAACTGCATCACTTTAGCAAGAATACCAGTTGAGGTTCGCTGTAGATACAAACACCAAATGAATTAAGTACAATTCGTACCAGCTGTGATGAGCTGCTATAAGTACATTGGAAGGACAGGCCTTCATGCCTTCTTCCCAAACATGTAAGGACATGTACAACATGGCAACCCTGATATTTTTCAAACCATCTAATTCCTAACACTAAGTCCACCTCTATTCTATCCTCAATTCAATACTGCCTTCATTTCCAACCCCCCCCCCCCCCCCCTCTTCCCCTTCCTCCTGTAATTACACATGACTGTTACCTGCACACAAGGAATGAACTGACTACTGAAGACATCCGGACATCCCTAGCATGCTGCACTTTTTTTCGATACATCAGTCTACATATAGCCCCCCCCCCCCCCCCCAAAAAAAAAAAAAAAAAAACTTTCAATTTTACAGAACTACGGAACTACTGGTGTTAAAAAAAATGGTTCAGTGACAATGGAGCTTAGAGAGGTCCCCACCTACCAGTGATACATGCACAGTGTATACATAGGAATGAATACAACAAAATATCAAGTGTACCTGTTGAGCAACTTACAGGTAAATGTATCAGCCCACCTGTCATATTAGCAATAGTATCCCTGAAGGCATCATAGGATGAAGATGTCTTGAAGCGGTAGACTATCCGCCCTCTGTAGTAAAGGGCTATGACTGGGGTGTAGGCTAAAATATACTTGTGCCTACAAGAAAACATTTGTGTTGTGTGTGTAGAAGCATGCAGGAGTATTGGCGTATGTTGCAGTGGGTGGTGTGGAAGTGAGTGCGTGTGCATGGCGTGAGAGCGTGTTTGCATGTGTACGGAGTGCGGACATGTGTGCACGTGTATAGTGTGTGGACATAGGGCATGAATGTATATGTAGGTGTATTCAGTTTATGTAAATGACACAACGTAATTACAAGTATTTAAGTTACCACATGCACATGCACACACATAGAAGTAGAGAGAGCAGTAAGTACTTACGGTTCAGGTTCATCCAAGTCAACAGCTAGCACAGGTAGACCATTAAATGCTCTTCCTACAGCATTGAATTTACGACCGAATTGAGTACTGAACTCGCACCATGGAACAAAAAACATGACCACTACACAGCAGTTCGCGTAAGTCTTATTGTCCAGTATTGAATCAAGCAGGACAGGGCTAACATTCATTGCCGATGGAGGGCTAGGAATGAAAGACTCGTTACCTAAAGTGCTGAAATTGAAACAGTTTAAAGTGTAGTTGCATCCACGCCCTTCTTCACACAGAGGCTTCACAAAGTCTGATACAGTGGTGCAGACACTGCCATTACAGCCATGAGATTGAGATGAACTGAGGTCCACACCGAGTGTGTGAGAGTCGTTGGCCGCGATAACATCGGCCTGAGATATCTCCGATGACGTATCAGTTTGGGCATCGCTCTCCTCTTGCTGCTGTTCCAATTCTTGTTGCACATCCATACCTATAGTGTTCTCTTGGCAAACCGTGGCTACAATCACGTAAGTGCACAATCCTCCAAATAGCGCCCATCGCATCATGTCTGCCAACAATAACGCTTGGCTTCAAGCTTAAAGTACAACGAGGACGTTCTAGTGCAACCGCTAAACCGTCATACGCTAGGATGCTGGTCTTTTGATATGGTATAAAGTTGGATGATAATCTGATATGTGGACCGTATATTTTCCGCCTTTTGAATATAGAGCACGTGCTGTTTGAAATGGCGGTTAATAGCACAGAGGACGAAGATCAGTGGTTATATGGGAAGGATGATCATCGTAAGCTGTTGTTGTTACGTAGTCCTCTCACTATTGCTATTTCATTCCAGCCGCAGCCCTTCGCAGTCCATTGCGAGAGAAAGAGCTGGAAGACATGGATGCTCTCCTGAATGACAACGCTAGGTGTGTGTCTATATATATTTTCACCGTTTGATATGAGGTTAGATGTACTCTTGCTACTGCGCAGACCGGACACGCCAACCCTGGACGAAACTGAAACGACTTCAAATGCCCGCGGGTAAATTACGTTTGCTTGTCATTTAATTCGCCTCTCTGTGTGCTTGGAATGATGATAAAAGAGGCCGAAATAGAGATGCACTGGTGTAGCGTATGTGTGTGTGCGTGCGTGCGTGCGTGTGTGTGTGTGTGTGTATGTGGCACACCACTTCCTCGATGCAGATATTTGGCGGGCGATGATGACCGTTTTATGGCTATAACGCCGATAAAGGGATGATTCAAAAGAGGCCGAGCTTAAGAGGAAGCATGGGCGCGTGTGTGAATGCGTGTGATGTGCTTGTGTATAATTAAGTTAGGAAGTGTGCTCACTAGGTTGCATCTCGTTGATTATAAAACCGTATCCTCTGACCAGGCAATGTTTACATGATACATATAGCTAGATACACAATGCCATGGTAATAACAGATGTTCCACTGGATATTTCTCTGCAGTGGTGAAGCATCTCCTCATGCTGGGGACAGTGTTGTCAATCAGCAACATCCTGTGGCCAATAACATCAAGGTACTGTGTGTATTGATGGTGTGCAACAATGGGGGAGGAGTCAGTGACCAGCCTCACTTCATTGTCTACAAGGGATATGGCCTCTTTGTTCCCCCCCCCCCCCCCCCTTAACCTCTCCAAACCTTCCCTACCACCCACCCCACTTGATACATCGTTGTGGGCATGTTTTTGTGTTTGCTAGCAATTCAGTAGTTACTTCTCAACCATTTTTTAAAACACCTGGAATGATGACAAAAGAGGCCGAATTCAGGGATGTATTGGTGCAGCAGGTGTGTGTGTGTGTATGTGTGTGTGTATGTGTGTGTGTGTGTGTGCAGATGCATCAGCACCACTTTCTCAATGCTGATAATAAGGCAAGCGATTGTTATGACCTTTTTTTGCATCCACATGCTAAAAGGGATGATTCAAAAGAGGCCGAGCTTGAGAGGAAGCATGTATCTGTGTGTGTGTGTGTGTGTGTGTGTGTGTGTGTGTGTGTGTGTGTGTGTGTGTGTGTGTGTGTGTGTGTGTGTGTGTGTGAAGGGGGGGGGTGCTCACCAAGTGCAACATCTCGATGATTAGAAATCCCCTGTCTGACCAGGTTGTGTTGTTTAGTGTACATGTTTATATTTATTAACTGTTGCGCATTAGGATTTGATGTGTGTTGTCCTGACTGTCCCGGGGGTACAATTGTACATCCAGCAGCGCAGTTGCATTTGGTCATTGAATATTTACATTTTACTATGTCATGTGGTGCAAATACTTCTAGAACTTCAAAAATTGGTCCTGGTGTCGAGAATTAATACTTTAAATCCTGATACTAATACAACAAGCCATCAAAGCAGAGCTATCCATTATGCATCCACCGCGTGGTAAACCAAATGTGAAGGTAGCTGTACTACCTTGTTCTACACATAATCAAAAAAGTTAAGTCTTACTTTCCTAAAAGGATTGGTACTAAATTCATTAAATGTATCTAGGTCCCTTCAATGGCAGAAGGGCATAACCTTTTATCTGTACAATTGTATCCTTCCCCCCCCCCCCGCCCCGGGGAAGAAAGTCAGGACAATTGCATTAAAAGCAACTTTGCTGTGATGCTGCTACATTCGGTTTTCCGCTTGTTGCAGCATTAGATGGAAACAGTTTGCTATACTGAATGTACACTACAATAAGTTCTGGTATCAGGTTTTATGACCAGTATGTGGTGTTATATGTCCCATGTGTAGTTGGTCCACTGGATACCCTGTGTTATCTTATGTTAGTGTATGGCTTATGTCTTATGGCTGGTGTGTCTATAACAGGCACTTATTAGCAGCATTTTGTTTGTACTCGCAGCCAGCACACATACATGTAAAGTGTTTGCACCAAGTTCTTCATCTCTTCACACACTTTCAGGAGATTTTTGTTGTACTCCCCAATTCAGCTCAATGGCAGATGGATGCCGACATGTTGATATTCCAAGTACTTCTTTTTCCTTCTTTATTATTTTCAGATTGAAAAGGTTGATACGAGTATGAGAAGCAGTAGCCCATGGGATGACGGTCTGGACACCCGAAACGAACGGAAAGGGACGGCATTGGACCTGGATGAGGAGGATGAAGAGGAGGAGGCTGACGAAGACAGTGACAGTGAAGACGACGTCCAGATCCACATTGGGGAGATCAAGACCACTCCGCTGCCCACCTACACCAGACCGGTCAAGCTGGCACAAGCAGGTTATTGTCAGTGGGGTCGGTGTGCTCTGGTAAGGTTATGGATGTTTTGTTCTCAGCTCAGATAGGTGGCACAGCCGTCCTTCCAAGGAAGGTGGACCTTGAAGCCATACCGCAGATCGGTGGCCAGTCCATATTTGAGTACGACATTGATGCGGACAAACCTTGGAGGACACCTGGTAAGAAGCTGTGGGTCAAGCTTTTGGGCACTTGGTGGTTTATGCACGGACATTGCAAAGATGCCTTGTATGCCTTGTCTGTGTTGTGCGACGGACACTATTGATTCACCTTATGTGTGCTCTGTGCACGTATGTACTTCTTCGCTCATACACACTGTACATGGGAACAAGTGTGTAAATATAAAAATTACATCTTGATGTGATTGGCATCAGTCTGACTTTCAACAGGGTGTATGTGTTTCCCTCCTCAGGTGCTGATATCACTGACTATTTTAATTATGGATTTACGGAGGAAACATGGCGGTTGTACTGTGACAGACAGAGGAAGATGAGATATGAGGTGCAACAGCTCAACAAGATTGCTGTAAGCTTGTGTTGGTAGTAAGGTACCCCTTGGTGCAGCCACCTTGGCAGTAAGGTACCCCTTGGTGCAGCCATCTTGGCAGTAAGGTACCCCTTGGTGCATTCATCTTGGCAGTAGGGTTCCCCTTGGTGCCCCCCCATACCTGACCACTTGTGTCATAAGAACTTTGTTGGCTAAGGCACTGTGTTATAGCGTTATATGCAAGGCTTCGTTAGGTTGTGCCAACATTATCACATGCAGCAGCAAGTTAAGAATGAAATGCTCAAAGCCACCAGCTTTTGTATTGTTGCCCCTTTGTTCAATCATCAGCGCATACTTATATCAGCCTCAATATTTTTGTTTCATAACTGGGTAGTGGTTCGTTGCCCTATAATTCTATGACTACATTTTGCAGGTTCATACTACTCGCATTTCTGCTCTGCCGACAATGACTGCACCTGCTGTCACATCAAGGGCAATTCCAAGCATTGGGCTTCCAACAGTGTCAGTGTCCATGTCATCTCCCTTCTCATCCATCATCACATCCTCAGTAACAGGTCTGTAGAAGCCATGCCATGTCTGGTGTGCATGACGATACCAGTGTTTTCTACGGGTTGTATTTGAAGTGTGTAGTATTGTTGCAAACAGATGGCACAATTACTATGTGTATTGATGTCTATCCCCAGGGTCTCGTAATGACGAGGATAGGGGTGGTGAGAACGCCGCAGACAGAACAGGTTTGTGTCCTTTGCGCATGCCTTACAGCGGGTGTGGGCATTATTTAGGATTTACCACCACTTGCTGCAGATAAGGTTGAAGACGACCAGGATAGGGGAGACGGCAGGACCACACCAGTGTCAGAGGGAATGTGAGTCCATATAGGACCACGTGGTGCCGATCTATTTTTAACCCTATGGTGTGTTCTTCATTCCAGGGACCACAACCAGATCATGAACATGACATCCAAAGCACCACTATTGCCTCGTGAGTGCGTCTTGCCCAATATGTCGTCTATTGTCATGCTTTGTTTTCTTTTTTGAATTCTAGCAGCTCCACCCACGTCTCTCCCTCCCCCTCCACATCCGCCTCTCCCATTTCCTCCTCCCTTGCATGGACCTGGGCAGGAAATGGCGGCGGCTATGGCTGCGGCCATGATGGGTGTGGGGGGCATTCGGCCTCCAGACATGCCTCCTCCGCCCATGCTTCCCCCTGGACTCCCGTTTCCTCCCTTCCCTGGTGGACCCGACATGCTTCCGCCCCCACATTTTGCCATGCCACACCCATTCCTTCCTCCTGGGGATCATGGCCCGCCACCAATGGACGGTAAGTAGGGCTTCAGTATTTCAGCACAGTTGCATGCACACACAGCTGCTAGCAGTGATATTACGTCACCCACTCTATTGGCTTTGTTTTTAATTTTAGGGAACCTGATTGCATTTTTTTTTTCCCTGTATAATCCAAGCCCAACAACATACATAGGTTGACTGCAGGGCGTTTTCTTGCCTGCAACTCTAATGAGTATGCAGAACGTAAATCCCTACGAAAAGAAGGGTTCCTAAGACGACGTGCTTCAGATTAGTTGTGTGCTTCAGATTAGTTGAAATTGCAACTTGGCTTGCCTGCTCTCTGCTCCAGTTCGTTTTCGCATTTGGCTCGATGTAGCATTTGGGTCTGGGATACACACAGTGTACATGCTTGTCCCCCATGCAGGGTTTCCTCCATTTCATTGGGATCCCTCTCTTGGACCACCTCCCCCGGAGCTGCTTGAGGGGCTGCACATGCAGAGGGATTTCCGCAGGAGTCGTTCAAGGTCAAAGAGTAGTTCATACACCGGGTCACGCTCTAGAAGTTCATCGTATGAAGATGACAAAGGACGGAGAAGGAAAGATAGACGACATAGGAGACATTCTCGGTCGAGATCTAGAGATCGTATGCACAGAAACACCCGGCATCAGCGCGACTACCATCGCCATGAGAGAGACCGAGAGAGGGAGAGAGAAAGAGAGAGAGACAGAGACAGAAGAGGAGATGTATGTTGTCACTATAGTAGCGTAATGGTGTTGTGATGTGGCAATGTGCCCTTCAGCAAAGGAGAAGAGAGAGAGACAGAGACAGAGAGAAGGAGAGGGACAGGGAGCGAGAAAGGGACAGAGAGAAGGAAAGAGACAGAGGAGAAGAAAGACCAAGACATGAGAGGTAAAGGTGTGGTTAGGCAGTACTTCTCTCTGGTGTACTTCGCTTCATTGTTTATTTTCACTTCATTTGTAGCTTGATACTGTATATTTTTAAACAATGGAATGGTTTTAATGGCATAGATTTAAGAAGTAACCTTGGGTTAGCTTGTTTCACCTGTGAAAGTTGGCATACAACAAATGTTGATTAATGTTTAATTATTGTATTTATGTAAAATGTATCATGTATTATGTAAAAATTAAAAAATCAAAATACATTTCAAAACCTGGCTCTGTGGCAAGCCTGCTGTCTTCGATCTTACTGTGACTTCTGCAAAACCCTTCTATTCTTAGCTTAGAAAATACTCTGGCAACAATAGTAAATGCTCTGAGCTGGGGTGTGCTTGTTTGTATTCCCTTGGCAAGAATCCTATGGAGCATGGGGCGCAGAAGCCCAAGAGGCTTTCTTGACCTGGTCTTTTGCCTTGCCGCCAGATGAAACAAACCAAAAGTCAAAGGTGGTTGCTGGACTATACGGTCGCCTCAGCCTGACCCTGTTATGCTGCAATGCAAGGGCTCGCCTCATGAGGCAGCATAACTGATTTGTGTAGTTAGTGTTTAAGAGTGTAATTCTATTTATAGAACTAAAACCTAATGCATGTTTTTTCACATTTTCAAATTGTAAGAAATACCTAGGTCGTCTATAACTTGTTTCTAACATAATGGAAATTTTGTCTGTCCATGTGTGGGTATGCAATGAATTTGTAATTATGCTTGTATTTCAACTGCACATATTAACTTCCTGTGGAAGCTCTTATAATAGCTGCAATGATCCCAAATACTGTGCGTATTGCACACTTTAATTTTTTTCTGTGGCATCTTAAGTGTATTGGGCCTACTGCCATGTGCAATCAGGTGACATCATCTTCATCCATGTCCATTTTGCACCAGTAGCCTTCATGTGTTAAGAAGGCAGTGGACCTTGGGGGAGGGGGGAGGGGGTTTGTGATGACACAGTCAAATTTGCACCAGTCAGGCATTGTTTGCTTTGTGCTTACAGAAGCAGCAGACGGCAAAGAAGTGCTAGTCCCGAGCACAACACAGAGGAGGCCACTACCAAAGTTAAAGAAGAGAGAGAGGAGTCTAGATCAAGAACTCCTGTGTCTTAAGTCTTTGGCATACTTTACTTCCACCTCATTGACACCTATTATAACTGATGTTTCCCATAACCTTTTTACTTTTTTGTTGTACATGCATATTGACGGAAACAATTGACTTGAACTGAAACAGTCTGCAGGTGTCATTCACTGGGAGGCAGTGATTCTTAGACCTAAGCAAGTGATGGTAACTAATGTTCATCTGCATGTAAAACAGCATCCACAGGCTGTGCTGTGGTTAATACAAATACTGGCAAGCTCTTCGTATTTGAACTTGCTGATCAATTCACTCAACAGAAGACCTGTCTTACAAGTACAGTGCCCACTTGTTTATACGGAAAATAAGGCATATTCATAAGGAGCTATAGGCAAACTGTCAGTCCTACAAGTAAATAAAAACATTCTCTGAGAAAGTTGGTGGCATATAGGATTTGAAGTTAATGGTGGTGTAAAAAGGAAGGAAACAAGGGTCTAACAAGGGAAAATGGAATAGTCCTATATTTAGCACATGAACAACATACTATATCCTACATATAGAAATGTGCTAAATATAGGACTACAGTGCATTTTTTACCTCACGTGTTCACTTGCTAGATGATATACACGTGCACTAGTGTTCTCTTGGTTATGCACCTTGTTTGAGCACCTGACCACATAACACCTCTGGCTGAGAGGACCAGAGTAGGTATACATTAATAAAGATGTACCTGGAATATCAGTCTCATTCAGAATATTGTCAATCATATAAATTCGGTGCAGTAAGGGAAGGGAGGAGTGCAGTTATCATACCACGATTACTCATCTTAGTTTTGGCGATGAGCACACCATCTTCTGCTGTGCAATAATGAAAAGCATGACACAAGATAAAGGTACAGTGTGTGGAGTGATGCTCACACCATCATGCATTATGCAATATGTCGATGGATATGGTGATTTGGCATGACCAAATGTGTACGGTACCAGCTGCAGCATTGCATGTCAAAAATGGGATACCAGGTACTGCTTTATATTTAGGGCAGCTTTGCCAACTGATTATACGGATATCAATTGCGTTAAGGTCTCTGCTCTTTATAGGCAGATGACGTTGCGGACAAATGTCTGTGGAGCATGCATGATCATGTTAGGCTGGCTGCCACTGCATAGGATTAAGCTACATGTAATGCTGCTTTTATATGTGTAGGAACCATACACACTTGTGCATAGCTCTACATGCAGGGTTCGTACAGAGTATTGAAAAGGCATTAAATCAACACATTTGATTAAATAGGCATTAAATCTGGGTTTTGTATTGAGAAAGCATTCCAATACGGCTATTAAAAAGGCATTGAATTTCGCCCAGTGTCTCTTTTCGTCTCATAACCCCGCCCCATTCCCATCAGGAACCTGAACGCGTCAATTTGTATTATGTGTACGTGCTGCTATGAATTGGGCCTGGGGATGAGAGTGTAACGGAGGTGAACGAGCTGTTAGAGCGATTTGGGCACTTTTGCGATGGGAATGTGTACCTTCAGATTGGAGTGGCTGAAAAATCCTTTATATAGTGAATGGTTGGCTGAACATAATGATGACAGATACTCAGCGTATTGCATAGCATGTAGAAAGGAGTTTGGGTTCGGAACAATCATAGAAAGTATCTATGGAACAATGGAATATTCACTCAAATCACATGCTTCCGGGAAGACACATCAGAAAAAACGTACCTATCTTAAGGAGAAACACCAAGATTTCCTTTGCCACCTCTGATACACCGTGTTTTTCGGCAGTTATTCGTCGGGATGGAATGGAGCAATCTGCTGCTCTTGGCCCAGTTCCCAGTCCCGTTCAAGCTATTGATTTGAAGGGAACTCCAACATTGTCCCATTATTTGGACTTAAATGCAGTTCTAAGAGCCAAAATATTGTGGGTCGTACATACTATAAGCTGTCACAATTCATACAATAGCAACGAAGGCATCTCGAAGGTTTTCTCATTGATGTTTTAGGATAGTGAAATTGCACGATTCATGTGGAGGGGGGGGGGGGGGGGGGGGAAACGCTTATCTCACTGTGTTTGGTCTTGCAGAGTACTTTAAAAGGTCCTCACTAGACACCATCAAGGGAGACTATATATTGTGTACTTTTTGACTAAATTTAAATAACATGGTGAAGGAAAAGCAGATGGACATTCAGGTCCGCTATTTGAATGAAAGCCAGAACCACGTAGATATATTGGGTCTGAATTTTTAGATAAGCTATTTTAAAGTGTGCGTGTGTTTGTTGTGTGTGTGTGTGTGTGTGTGTGTGTGTGTGTGTGTGTGTGTGTGTGGTGTGTGTGTGTGTGTGTGTGTGTGTGTGTGTGTGTGTGTGTGTGTGTGTAACCTCTGTCATCTGCTTTTAAGTGACATTTTAAAGCTTCTATATAGTACCGCTCGCGGGTGCTCGCGACTCGTTATCGTTTTTGATTGCTAGCACTAGTGCTGCGTAGCTGTTGTATATTGTGTACAGCTTATCGCAACATGTGTTTGTTACAGTAGTGTAGTGGTGCAGGATGCACGTGATTTGACCTGGCTGCCAATACTTGCCCGTGCTCCATCCAGGTCATGCAACAGTAGAAGACTTGGTGCTTCATTTTAGGCATGGTACGTGTTTTTGAAAGTGGACTGTCTATTAAAGGTATTGTGCAGATAAGTATGGATGGACCTAATGTAAAATTTTAGAACAAATCAGAACACAGTTACAGGAAGAGTACAGCACTAGTTTAATTAACATTGGATCATGTGAGTTGTTGCACATAGTGCACAATGCCTCTGGGTGGCATTTCATCCTTTTTAACCTATCTTTATTATCTATTCAAAGACTCTCCTGCACACAGAGAAGATAGACTACAACAACTGGTTCCTCTGTTTTCCTTGTTTCCCATCGTTGGCTGGAAAATGTACCAGTTGCTGAGTGAACACTAGAAATGGTTGACTCTTTGGGAATTTTTGTGAGAGCTGTAAAAGAAGGATCACATTCTAATCCTGAAAACAATTCTTTTAATGTTGTAGACCAAGCACTTTCAGAACCACTTTTAACAGCTAAGCTAGTGTTGCAAATCAATTAGTTCCTTTTTATCTAGGTATCAAACAGATGCTCCTATGGTTTGTTTTTTAGGTACCGATCTTTTTATTGAAAAATGTTTTTAGAACGTTTTATTCAAGAAGATATTATAGTTGGTGTTAGTGTATCTGCACTTGGAAGTATTGATGTGGAAAAAATTGAGAATCAAAAAGCATACTCTGAAGTTGATGTAGGTTTTTCAGGAGACAGAATAGTGAAAGAGTTGAAGTTTTAAAAGCTTATCAGTGGCAAGGCTGCCCTGCAATTCTAGCTGCATTAGCCAAGAAGTTAATGCACAAAAGTCTGGTTACATTCAATTATGTACACTTGTTAAACTTTTTGGATCCACGACTACAAGTTTCTAGTCCTTGCCAATGCACTGAGAAGTTGAAAAAGGTTGTAGCATTTTTGGTTCAACTACAGAAGGTAAATGAAAGAGATTGTGATGATATAATTAATTTTCAGGCTACTTGGATTCTATTCCTGTGGTTGGGTCTGATAAGTTTTGCAATTTCAACCCTGTCTGTACAAGAGGGGATAGCTACTACTCAGAACAATTGAAGACTTTTTTCTCTTATTAAGATGTTATTAGTTTTGTCCCATGGCAGGCAAGTGTGGAGCGTGGATTTTCAGTGAAGAAAGAGGTAGAGGTTGAAAATTTATGTTGTTGCACAAAGGGTGGTTTGTGAAGCTGTAAAAAGTGCAGGTGGAGTCTCTGAGATCAAACTAGTCAATGAGCCGATGACTTCTTGCAGTCTTGCAAGGCAGACGCCCATCTGGAGAAAGCTAAAAAATTGAAGAAAAATGAAGAGCAAATGCAGAAGAGGAAGGCCGTATTGGATGAAATTGATGAAATCAAGGCCAAACAAGAAAGAGGTTGTCATCAGACATAGAAGCTTTGAATTCTTCTGCTGATGACTTTGTAGCAAAAGCTGAAGGTGTTAGGGAATTTAAGCTTATGTCTCAGAGGATAGCCAGGTCCAATGCCTTATGAAAGGCAGCAAAGAAGGATGAAATAAAGCACTCGATAGTGACTTAAACAAAGCATTGCACTCGTTGAAGTAGATTTTGTTGTATGTATTAGCATGTATTATTGTGCTCCAGGGTGTATATTTGCTTGTTCAGTACATGTATTAAAAAGTATGGTTTTTTGTATTATAAAGGCATTAAAAAGGTCTTATTTTGACACCATAATTATGTGTACAAACCCTGTACATGTATATCAACTAACCTAAAACCGTACAGTACATGTGCATACATTAAGCCATGTCCATATTGTATGCATGCATGACATTCAAACCTACGATTATAAGTCACGAGTGCTGTTGCTTTCTTACCTCCATACTGGCTGTGACCATGCCCTTACCCCCCTTGGTGGTGTGGAGAACCCTGCCAGTTTGGCTTGGGGTGCTAGTTGTAAACATGCATGTACGGTGATGCATCTGCTCTGGTTACCTCTTCACTTGCTCATTTGTACTATGTGAGCTCGTTAGTTTAGTTGAGCCATTTGATTCCACTGCAACACACTGTACACCTGCATTCAATTCAATATTAGCAATAGACAGTTTGCTTTTTAAAAAATCACCTTACCAACACTCACTGAATGCAGAAAACAACCATCTCCACTAACTTGCTCAGGTACTGTCTATCAGGTATCTGTGACTACTTAAACGATGGTGGTAAATGAACAAACTGCAAAGCACACACACCCACATGTTGGAAGATGCTTTGCAGCCACAGGGTATTCACATCAGAGAGAGCATAAATAGGTGCTCGTAACGCCATTCTGACAGCTTTGGTTCAGCATATGTATATGTACTAAGGCAATCACAGACACTGATATTATACACTTGCTATTGTACAAGGAATAAACTTGGCCATGCTGGGAGAGATTACATAAGTAACTGAGGTGTATCACTGTGATCTATTTATTACTGATGCTTGCGTAGCAGTTTATACTATATAGGCTAACCTCTGCACTGACTGGCAGCGTCTTCTATTGCACTTCAGATACTCATCTTTGCAGTACAACCAAGGTACGAAAAACAGCTAGCCGCCATACGTTCTAAAGTCTCATCTCACCGCGTGTAGGCAATTAAAGCATGAACACGTAGCAGTAAGATGTTTGACTGTACCGTATAAGTGTAAGTGGACAAGAACCACTGTGCGCATGTTTAAATCTTAAATTCATTTGAACTAAAACTGTGGTTATGTTGACGACGCCTAATGTAGGCCTGTCGAAAAAATGCCACTCAAAAATTCCGACCGTAATATGCAAAAAATGGTCTGTAAAATTTCCAAATTCCACCAACAAATGCCGGTTATCTTTTTAACCGTCACGATAGTTTAATTTGGTCCAACGCACAAAGAAGCGGCGGAAGAAGAGGAAAGGCCAGGCACACAAATTGGAAGTGGAGAAGACGCAACAACTAAGTACGACTGTTCGAGTGCAACACCCGTACGCTGCTGGATTGCAAAAGACGACAACAAAGCAGCCACGTTAGCGATGCCTGCTGCTACAGTGACCTTGGGTCTGGCCGTCTTCGATTATCTTTTTCTGGCCAATTAGGACGATGGGACCTCGTTGATCGCCATATTAGTGAAAAACCGTATATTTCTGCATACACAGCCAAATTGATTTGAAATGATGTCATGGTTGGTACGTTGATGATATCATGCTTGGGTCAGATTGGTTGAGATACCTGTACCAATGCATGTAGACAAATACAATGTACCAGGTTGATGCAACTTCCTGTATCAACTTTTTTATCATGCTTGAACCAATACTGATGACAGTTTGGATCAGGGAAAAGGCTTCCTTTTACAACGTTGTTATTAAATTACATTCATGTCTGAAAATGAATAATATTTTGCTCAGTTATTGTTTTACAGCATACAGTACACGTTGTAACAATACATAGTGTTGTTCCAGTCATGGTTAAACACAAGTTTGTTAACTGCAATGTCCATTCTCTCTATGTTCTGCACTGCTGTAGTCTCACGAAATGTGCAGGTGCCTCCACATTCATGGACGATGGAGACTGCTCGCATTACATTGGAACCAGATGTACTGTATATCATATTGCTGAGTTCCAGTAGAGGACGCTCATGTTTGTTGAGGAGTGGCTGACCATCAGGTGTTTCAAGGCAATGAAAGCCTTGAACAAGGCAGTGCACAGAACCATTTGGCAGTGTAAAGACCACAAGAAGAATTCCATATTTCATCTATTTAGAGCATAAAGCAAAGTTTGGCTCATATGCATTTTGTACAAGTGCATGAATTGATGCTTACGTTGTGCAGAGGTGATATGAGTTCAACATAATCTCCTGAGTTTACTAGTGTAGAACCTTGAGACATGATGGCATTATGTTGTGTAACAGTGTCCTCAGGCACAATTCCTTCCAGTAGCGTGTTGAATTGTGTTCCAGAACTCATGAGATTTTCAAGGGTACTCTTGCACTTTCCAACACCACTAAGTAACACAGCTGACAGGCTGCATGAGTGCCGTGATGCCTAGAACACAATTGCAACATAAAATAATACACTTGGTTGCAATATGTACACATATACGTACCTTTCTTGCTACTCCAGCCTTATACATGTTCTTGTCAGAATGTAGTTCTTGTGATGAAATACCATGAATCAAATGTTGTACAAAGGGTGTTAAATACAGTTCCTTTAGTGCACCTCCACACCTGGAATAAAACAGTGATAGCAGTATGTTCAAATCTGTCACAATCTTTAACCTTGTAGCAGGGTTGCCACTAAGACATATTGAACGAAGATGCTGCAATACTGAAAAACGTTTAGCAATGTCACGGCTAGGAGCAAGCCTGTTTCCATACACATTGTACATGCGTACATGTGAGTTAAATGACTCAAATCTGTAGAAGCAAGGCGATGAAAAAGGTTTAGAAGTAATATATACATACCGCTCTGCACTAAAAGATGAAGATAGTCCAAATCTCCTCATATTATCGACCAGATGAAGAAGCAGATGAGTTTTTTGCTTCTCAAGAAGAGGCATGTGAAGTTTTATAGCCGTAACAAAATCAATGCATATTTGCTGCCACTGGTCATACATAGATGACTTTAAAAAATCACAGTATGCTGGTTTGAAAACCTGTGAAAAGCAACAAAAAAGCCCACTAAAATATGAATACAAATGAATGACTAACCTTTGAAAATGTTAAAAGAACTTGCTTTTCACCATCATTTAGGTATGGACTCAAAATAAACAATGTTTTTTGAGCCCATCCTTTAAAGTCTCGTCCCACAAGTGACTGATAGTACTGGCAAACATTACCGTACATCTTGGAAGTAAACCCAGATTGGCTAAAAGCAGATATATGTGTCAGAATTTCCCTCTTGGTCTTTGCACTCATCTTGGGCATGATGACCTTCAGTATGTACTTACATAAGCCCAGTAATATAGTATGCAAGACTTTAACCGGGATGCATCTGAAATTGAGTACTCTTTAAAATGACAATCAGTAGACAAGACACTCTCTTACTGATACAGATCGGCAGGGATGGATAGCAAAGGATTTTCATCTTCCCACAATCCAAAAGCCTTCCTTTTTTTTCTCCTCTGTTTTTCAGTTGGCTGTAATCTGATGTCCATCATATGTTGCAGCATTGTATATCTTGTTCTGAGTGCACAGATGGTTTCTGGGTTGTGTTTTCGCCTGACCTTTGCAACATTGAAAATAAAATGCATAAAATGAAATTAATAAATCTTGCTTCAAACTTACAGTGCAAATGCGGCAATGTAACAATGCCGTACTTCCTAGATGATTCACAAGTTGTGAAGCCCTTGGATTGTCACAAACAATACACATAAGTGGGGCAACAACTAAAACCTCCTCTTGGTACAATGCGTCAAATGCAACCATCCCTTCACATTCCAGCTTAGTTAGTTCCTTTGCTATAGGGATACTTAAATCAAGGGCAGATACACTGTCGGAACAGCTGACAAAATGAATATTGTCTAGCCTAGCATTTCTTGGATTTGTTGCCACTAGTGTCATCGGAGAATAAAATGAGAGGCACCATAACCACCTGCTTTCCTGCTGCTTTAGCCTTCAATGGGTGTGGAGACAGATATGAGGAAATTTCCTGCAAAGGAGTTAGGGTTGTTTGACACAGTATGGAAAGGTAATTCATTACATACCTCAGAATCCATCCTTGCAAAACCTGAATCAGATGACACCAACTTTATTACATGACATGGTGGTGTGGCTAAGCTAACAATACTGAACACCGGTATTGTAACTTTGCCATAAAGAATGAGAGCGTCAGCTACATGTGTAACCGTTGTATTAGGTACCATGTACTGAAACTGGTTAAGACTCAAAAGAGCATCAATATCAGCTAACATCTCATTAGAAGTATCCTGTTTGAATACATAATAATGCACACACCATGTGTATAATGCTGTTTCTTACACCATGAAAGAATCTGCGAACAACTCCAATTGTGTTTCCCATCTCAATGTGACTGAAGTGTACACAGTCCCTAATAAACACTGAAGTAGTCCTGTCTTGGAGCTTCACCATGGGTGAGAAAAATCTTGGATCAGTGCTCCAGGCATCCCCATTGTATATTTCCCTAATGTTTAGACAAGGTTATGTAACTCATAACATATAGCAATTTCAGTTTTACCTGAAAACTTCTTGTCCACAAACTGGATATCTAACAAGACTTTGGGATACATCCAATCGTACTAAACACTGACAAATTATGGATGTAAGTGGAATGGAATAAAATGGAACACCTTCAGAATTGGCACACTGCAATAGCAGATAAGGTTAATTCAAAACAGCTTGTCTGTAAGACAACTACTACCTGATCAGGTTCTTGGTGATGAGGTAACTGAAATGCCTTAACACTCGCCAGTGTTGGAACCAAAATGCCCATCTGTTTCAATATGAACCAAATGAAACTCAAGTTTTTTCACCCTAAAAGAAAACGACAAATTTAAATACAAATGACTGGCAAAATTATAGTAATCATACAAGGGGGTATGGTGAGTGAACAAGGAAGAAAAGAAGAGCAAATATTTGTGATGGAAATGGGCTGTAAATGCCACCACTGGACTGGTAGAAATCCTCAAAGTATTCCTCTATTTCGGGTTCAAGTTCCTCAGTTTCTACTTCCTTTCCCTCATCAGATGGTTCAGTGAAGACGCCATCATTACTATAGCAACCATGCGCATGGTCCTCATCGTGGAGGTTGTCACACTGCACGTTTGATTATACAAAGACAAACAAAAATACTCAACAAGCCACATACACTTCTTCTTCAGATTGCAGCTTATCTTCCAACAGCTGCATCTCATCAACATGCCTTAGATGGGCTTTACTTGAAAGGTGCCGATTGTACACACTTAGGTATTGGAATCCCTCGCAGCATTTATCGCAACGAAATCCTATAAATTACCAGCAGGTAATGAGCCAATAGCATGTTCTGTACCACAACACTTACGTTTTGACATGGTTTGAAATCAGAGAAAGAGAAACGTCGGGGATAAACATATGAATTAATAATAAACTTATTATTTTTAATAACAAGCTTTCCACGTGCTTCTCGCTTGCATTGATCGAATATGGCTAATCGTTTCCACCCTTACGAGACAAGCGATCTTCCCCTGGGAAACAGAGCAGTTTTGCCATCAACATCTGGTAGGGGGGGACAATTGCAACCACAAACCACTTCGCTAAGCCGACAGCCACAACCGCCAAATCATAGCGCGGACAGGTCTGTTACTTTGGGAAATCCCGCAGAGCCTATAAATAGCAGACCGGTGCAACCGCAAGGCACTCTACAACAGCGACAACCTGCGCCACACCAATTTCAACCAACACTAGACAACATCATCATTCTTCTGGAAACTATCTCAAGAAGATTAGCGTCTTTGGAACAGGAGCAGAAGAACCAAGGTGATCTACTTCAAGAATTGATACAATCATCATTTACAATAGAGAAAAGTGGCTATAAGGTACATGTAACTGATGCATACAACTAACATACTAATAACTATATATGATCATTTACTTAGGATGATTTACTATCTGAAACGGGGAAATTATTTTGCAAAACCCTGAACAGGCAACCGGATCATCAATCGATTGTGGTAAGATGATGTAACATACTGACAGTACTATTTATATCTATTCATGCACTAAAATAGTCAATGGTGACAAAAGTGATCAGAGCCGATGCAGCCAAAAAGTACAAAAAGTCTGTAGCAATAAGTTTTGTTAAGAATAGACTGACTGAACTACGTTCTGAAGAGCGGAGAAGGGTAAGTTAACTGTCTGAATTAGTATGTTGTTATTCATTCATGAACACACTGCATGGACTACTTTCATGGATAGGTTTTAGGCATAAAGCCGTGTGAGGTTTTTCTAAACCTAAGGTGTGACGAATTTGTAGTTAGGTTTCAACAGCTGCTGAAAGTGGAGTCAGAGATGGCACTGTATAGCTGTCATGTGGCTATGTTGGTATGTAGCTGAATGAATGATTTGTGTGCTACAAAGATGTAGTTTTTTTTCATTTGCAGAGGAAATTCTGCAGAAGTTCACCCAACTGTAGAGATAACACTTACAAGGGATTTGAGAAGTGGTTAAGAGAGGCTTATCAGGGTGGAAAGCCAACAATGGTGGAGCTTCAGGGTGCCTTGGAAGAATACAATTCAACCATTGAGCCTCAGCTGCCACCGTCTTCCCCACCATTTGCCCCAGAATTCTTTCCTGAATCACCCCAACAATGCTAATATGTTTTGCCATGCCTGTAAATGCGTGCAGTTACTTTGATCGATTTGGAAATGTGAAGCTATACACTATACAATAATGGAAAGTGGGTACTGTGCAGCAGAACTGTAGCATTAATCTTTATTACATCTAATCACGTGGCTTTTATCCAGTGCGCACTGAAGAACGTTGACTTCAATGCTGTTATATGGTATAAAATTATATTTATACGCAGCACATTTGAATGTTAATCATTATTGATTCAAGATGTATTGCAACATGTCAGACTAATGATATCATCCTGGTACATGTTGTAATAATACATGTTACAGGAAGTGACATTTACCAGCTGCAGACTGTAAGAACATCCTGCATCAGATTGTGGCTTACCATCATGCCTGGTTTGTACTGATCGTCATGCTTGATAATGACTGATAGAATCATCATTGCTTGGTAGGGTAGCGTAGGTAGTGGTCGCCACCTAGTCGGGCGGGCCCTACCACCGCGTTTGGTCGGGTGGTAGGGCGTCAAGCCTATACCAAGATTTGTGCTGCTGCAATGGGCATTGCAGCTCCAATCGAATTGCAGCGTTCAAGTGGGTTCATTATCACCCAATTAGCGGTTGATGTAAGATAGCCCTACATGTATGGCTTGTGGCCGCTTCTGCCATTTTGGTACGGTGGTGGTAAACCACATAAATGTGTATATTATAACATAATGATTTCACAGCATATATTACATAACTGTTCTGCACAAATCTTGGTATAGGCTTGACGCCCTACCACCCGACCAAACGCGGTGGTAGGGCCCGCCCGACTAGTCGCCACCCGCGAGTGCCGATATCGGTTGTCTTGAATATACAGCAAACAGGAAGGATAATTATACAAACATACCTGACCCCAAGAGATCGTCAGCTATCACTCTATACTACTAGCGCTTCGTTTATCAAAAAACGTGCTCCGTACGAAAGAAAACAACTGTTTTATCCAATTAAGCGGATTTCTGGTATAGTCGCCAGTGCGGTTGGTCTGTCGCCACGTATGGTAGGAGTGCTCGCCACCCCCCTGTATTTCGTTGTTACGTAGCGCATGGAAGGTGGATTGTAACACAACATTGCTCAACCAAGTTATCAAGTATGGAGCAGCCTTTAACCACCCCAGGAAAGCTTCACTTTGTATTTGTTACTAGTATAGGAGGCGACCATTCATTCATACTACTTCTTTTACTGCCGAAATTGTATATACAGCTAAGGATTGAAGTATATGTACCGTTATAAGATAGTGCCATGCCAATATTAATTAGCTACTGTAATGTTATGGTTGCTGAGAAGATGGATCAGGTTACAAATGATATGTGATCAACAATGGCATAGTGCCTTATCAGGCTCCATGTTTTAGATGTCACATAAGTTTTTATTTAATTGAGAGATGCAGCATTCCCCCTCTGAATGGCAACAGAAAACCTTTGCAGGAGGTATGCTAGAGAGCTTTTGTCACCAGTGGTGTTAGCTATGCGGTGACCCAAGTCTGATAGGAAAGAAATGGAGCGACACTCCAGTTGTTTCAAAGGCAACAGGTGTGAAGGAATGGTATGCATGGGAGGTGAGGTAATTGTACTTCTTGATCTTGGTCTGCTCTGCTTGGTTCGCTGTTGCACATAATTCAGAGGCTGTCATGGATAGATGGGAAGTGGCAAAAGTGTCTATGCAGATTGCATCCCAAACCAACAATTCGATTCGACCATGGTACCATGGTGATTCCATCAGGATGCTTACCATCTGATCAAGACCAGTGGGCTCTAGCTGAGAAGGAACATTGGCAGAGGACAAAGCCCTGTGCAGAATATCCTTCATTCTGCATGTCATGGTAGAAGTGGCGGCCAGCACTAAAACGACAACTGTGTGTGCTGAGCATGTCCACATTTGATCCACAGTGGTGGCAAATGTGAGGATGCAGATATAGTGTTATCATCCATGCGAAGGCCCAGGGATGCATATTACCCTCCCTCACTTCCTTCAGAGCTGCATCCATGCTCTCAGCTGAATTCTCACTCCATTACAGAACACTACAATATGATATTACTTCATTTTATGCATGTACAGCATATGTAAGCTAGGTCTAAGTTCAAGATAATCTTCTCTGTATTTGCAGAAGTAGCTGTACTCTCTCCAGCTAAGCTTGATATGCTATAGGCCTACATTTAATAGGCTTTTAGCTGAAAGGACCGCATGCGGAATGAGATACAACCCGTTATGTACCCCTATGGCGAACACTCCTCCACAACATACAAACCTCAAACGCTTAGCACTCAAGATATAGGACACATTTGGGAGCCGAATGGTTGCCAATTTAAGCCTAAAGACATAATTTGTGGAGGTAGGAGTAGTCGCCACCCCTGGCGACTACTACTTACGAGCGTAAATTCAGTTGGAGTGTTCGCCACCCTCACTAATTCTTGACTCAAAAGGTTTATTTTAAAACAAAGCTAAGTACATTGTACAGAAATAACTGCTCTTCTATAATAGCACGATTTTACGCCAATCTGTGCTACATACTTCGCTAACACTCACTTGCACCAATAGAACCCGCCAGCAAATGTGCGGTATTTACCGCGCCATTTTACCTATAAATGAGGTAGCTAACTTTGTATAATTATTTTGCAAAAACGTTAATAGTAAATAAAACTTGAACAAAGTACCGTAAACACAGAGTCCCAGGAGTATTACTTCCATTTTGTGCCAAGACATACAAACGTTAGGTAAGCCCTAGCGCCACGTTTGAAAGGAAGAGTGGCGAGCACTCCTGCACTGGCGACCATACCTGACGCTACCCTACAGGTTGTATAAATTTGGCTGTGTACCGTTAGTTTTTGTGGTTTACTGACCCGTTGTCGGTAGTATGCGATGTGTATATAATTGGAAAATGCTGGCATTTTGTGAAATTAGAAACTGCCTAAAAATGCCGAACTTCCCGTGGAATTTTTTCGACAGGCCTAGCCTAATGCCCTGTAGCTACTAATAACGTGCACTACACAATTTTAAAAAGTGGTTCACTTACATCGTAGTTTCACACATATGATTCCAAGTGAATAACTTGTATGACTGCCTGCATACTTACAGCGGCGGCCGAATGCAGTAAATATTATAAAAGTGCTCATTCATTAGAATCTGAAATCGTGGTCCGAGTCCCGATTTCTAATGAATATTATGCATGTGAATTTGTAGTGGGATGGCCATGGACGGAAAGAAGTATTCGAAAAGAACGAATCTCAGCATACAAGATAAGAAAAGTATGGTTGAAGAAATCCGAGATGGTATACCGGTACGTAATTTGGGGAAGAAGTATGGTATAAGCCGATCACAAGTGTACAGTTCTCCTCCTGTGCGATCACGTGATGTACCTTTGCACTCTAAGATAGGAGTAAATAAGTCAAAGTATCCTATTATTGACCAAGCAGTCTTTGAATGGTTTCTTGCAATGGGCGAGGCAGTACGTATAAAGTGTTGCCTATCTCAATGTGCTTGTTTTGTTGTTTTTCCCCCTCGTGATATTTTCAATGCATGCATGTCGTAGTGTGTTTTTGACTTGGTTATTGATATTGCAGTAGTTCAGGTTCAGTGGCATTCAGTTGCTCAATTCACATGGTATTGCACACCACTAGAACACATACAATTGGGGGGTGGGGGAGGAGGATGAAAAGAATTTTTAAAAACTACTAAGTAAAAAATGCAACTTGCTTATATCCTTTTTTATTCCTTGTACAATAGCAAGTGCATGATATCAGTGCCTGTGATCGCCTTAGTATGCTGAACCAATTTAAAACTAACAGAATGGTGCTATGAACACCTATTTCATAACTCACTGTGCACATTCTCTTTCTGATGTGAATACCCTGTCACTGCAAAGCATCTTCCAACATGTGGGTGTGTGTGCTTTGCAGTTTGTTCATTTACCACCATCGTTTAAGTAGTCACAGATACCTGATAGACAGTACCTGAGCAAGTTAGTGGAGATGGTTGTTTTCTGCATTCAGTGAGTGTTGGTAAGGTGATTTTTTTAAAAAGCAAACTGTCTATTGCTAATATTAAATTGTATGCAGGTGTACAGTGTGTTGCAGTGGAATCAAATGGCTCAACTAAACTAACGAGCTCACATAGTACAAATGAGCAAGTGAAGAGGTAACCAGAGCAGATGCATCACCGTACATGCATGTTTACAACTAGCACCCCAAGCCAAACTGGCAGGGTTCTCCACACCACCAAGGGGGGTAAGGGCATGGTCACAGCCAGTATGGGGGTAAGAAAGCAACAGCACTCGTGACTTATAATCGTAGGCATGCATACAATATGAACATGGCTTAATGTATGCACATGTACTGTACGGTTTTAGGTTAGTTGATGTACATGTAGAGCTATGCACAAGTGTGTATGGTTCCTACACATATAAAAGCAGCATTACATGTAGCTTAATCCTATGCAGTGGCAGCCAGCCTAACATGATCATGCATGCTCCACAGACATTTGTCCGCAACGTCATCTGCCTGTAAAGAGCAGAGACCTTAACGCAATTGATATCCGTATAATCAGTTGGCAAAGCTGCCCTAAATATAAAGCAGTACCTGGTATCCCATTTTTGACATGCAATGCTGCAGCTGGTACCGTACACATTTGGTCATGCCAAATCACCATATCCATCGACATATTGCATAATGCATGATGGTGTGAGCATCACTCCACACACTGTACCTTTATCTTGTGTCATGCTTTTCATTATTGCACAGCAGAAGATGGTGTGCTCATCGCCAAAACTAAGATGAGTAATCGTGGTATGATAACTGCACTCCTCCCTTCCCTTACTGCACCGAATTTATATGATTGACAATATTCTGAATGAGACTGATATTCCAGGTACATCTTTATTAATGTATACCTACTCCGGTCCTCTCAGCCGGAGGTGTTATGTGGTCAGGTGCTCAAACAAGGTGCATAACCAAGAGAACACTAGTGCACGTGTATATCATCTAGCAAGTGAACACGTGAGGTAAAATTGAAGTTACAATGCACCATATAGTGAAAGTTTTTTCTTTGGTTGGGTACTCAGGTTGTGTCCATCCTCCACCAAGGTAAAATAGCAAGGTTGAATCTCTTATTCTGACAATGAAGTGAGCGTGCAGGTATTACTTACATGTACGGTAGCCGTCGTACATGAAATGAAGGTAAGAAGTACAGGTAGGCAGGGTGTGCGGAGAAGGAAACGAAATATTAAAAAGGGCGGATTATGTAGCGCTACAGGAAACTATCATCTTAATATTGAAAGCAACAGGTTGACACAGTCAAGGTTTATTGATACATTGGTCACAAAGTGAATCTCATTAGCAACCCTCCGTGGGGCATTTTATATCAGCTAACAGCTTACTTGAGGTTGCAATGAATGTGCCTTAAAGTCGCATTTTGCGAGCTGTTAAAACATTTTGCGAGCCGCTACTGTAGGTAACAGTGATAAACTGATCTCAAATGTGGCCACAAAAATTTTGTGTGGCAGGAAGGGATAATCTAAGACACCCATTATCATGTTACTACAAATGCTACTATTCCTTTTTGATATTTTATGACAAACTTTGTCATAAAATATCAAAAAGGAATAGTAGCATTTGTAGTAACATGATAATGACTAAATGCCTTTCTAAACACCCTGCCATGCATGTATACAATGTGGAGATGGCTGGTGTCTATGGGTGCGTGAGTGTGGCATGGCTGCAATTATAACTAATTAGCAAACAAACCACAATCCTTACAGGTGTGTATAGCTGAAAGGAAATACCAAAATCCTCATGGGAAGAAGGGCCAGTGGAGCAGGTGTTTTGTGAACTATGCATGGTTTCTGTCTGTCAGAGGTATGCTAGGACACCAGCCTCCCCCTATATGAAACCCACATATCGCACCATGCAGCATCCCCATATCACACCCACTGCTTGCAACAAAGTAATTTGTTTAAGTGACCATGCACAGTGATGTAATGTTAATCTCCAATGGCTGAAATAACTTCTATGATCTTTTTAAACAACAGTAGGCACCTATTAAACAAAATTAGACCTCCAGGCTGCATTACGCTAGCAATGGTGATATGGGGATGGTTGGTCTGTCCTAGTGTGAATGTGGGTGTGGTATGGGGTGGATAGGGATGTACGTTTCTGATGTTTGACAACGGTGAATTAGGCAGAAACTTAGCTCCCTCCGAAAAGTGATTACATGACGTACCATGGCCACGTGGTTCGGAGGTTTAAAAGGCTGGTACCTTAGTACAACTGTCATTTTACCTTTCATGCACACACTGCATCAGTGTTGTGTGGATGTGTGGATGTGTGTATGTGTCTGGTGTTTTATCCTTCCAATAGGTACAATATTCGTGATTCTTATCCGTAGAGCTGTTCCTCGGCGTTTTCAACGTATGTTTTGTGTGCCTATTGTACACATCCTGTGCAGAGCGGTGTGTTAAGGCGAAGGACTTTTTCCGCTTTGACACTTTTCACTCAAATAGTTTTTTCCTCACTGTGAATTTTCCCATGTCATTGGAGGGTGTGTGGGACCATCCCTCTAAATGTCATCGTGCATGGCCCCTGCTCTTGGTGGTTGTGTATGTATCAATCTGGTTGTGTGCGTTTGCATCCATGCAATGTTGTTGTTGGAAGTGTGCACAATGAAGTTATAAACCAATACTCTATTTTGGTTATTTAGGAGTGTGGAATGTGCTATACTGGTGTGGGAGGGAGTCCTAGTGGGGATGTGGTGCTGGTTTCCTACAGTGGCGTAGCGGGGGGGGGGGGGGGGGGGGGGCAGGGGGGGGGGGGGGGGGGGGGGCATATGTCCCCAGGCGCAAGGGTTTAGGGGCGCCAAAATAGACAATTTGCACAGATTATTATCGCGTTAACGCGAACGGGCCCGCGGGCACATCTTGAGTCTTGTTAACAAACATCTGCACTCGCAAACTTTTAAATTTATTTCTAATCACCGACATTGAAGATACGGTATCCAATCGTCACCTCCACTGTTGAATAAACCCACGACAATTGCAGTTCCAACTTCAGGCAGTGGCGGATCCAGGGGGGGGGGGGGGGGCACCGGGGGCACGTGACCCCCCCTTTCGTTCGCCTAATTATATATTCATAGTCGCGCAATGTAGCGTTTTAAATTGCATTTTGAACGTACAGCTATCAAAAGCGTCCACGCTTCGCGCGGGACGGGGGCATATCCCCCTCCCGCACCCACCCCCTTTCGGTAAACCACGCACATTTCTCACTTAATTCTAACTTTTCATTATTGGTGCCCCCCCCCCCCCCCCCCCCCCCCTTCAAAATTCCTGGATCCGCCCCTGTTCAGGGTTATCGCTCGCTGCCATTGTGAGCCTGTTATGCACAGGCTCACAATGGCAGCGAGCGGTTAGCCTAGTCGGGCGGGCCCTACCACCGCGTTTGGTCGGGTGGTAGGGCGTCAAGCCTATACCAAGATTTGTGCTGCTGCAATGGGCATTGCAGCTCCAATCGAATTGCAGCGTTCAAGTGGGTTCATTATCACCCAATTAGCGGTTGATGTGAGATAGCCCTACATGTATGGCTTGTGGCCGCTTCTGCCATTTTGGTACGGTGGTGGTAAACCACATAAATGTGATATAATGATATTCACAGCATATATTACATAACTGTTCTGCACAAGTCTTGGTATAGGCTTGACGCCCTACCACCCGATCAAACGCGGTGGTAGGGCCCGCCCGACTACGGTTAGCCATTATCGTACAGACAGGTACACATAGCGCCAGTCATAGCGCGAGGGTAGTTTTGCGGGGGCGGATACTTCCCCAAACTATATTTTCTAATGAAAATGATTGAATGTACGTGCGAAGGCATAGGTTGCTTGCGGAAGCAAATGCAGTGTATTAAATTATTGTCTGTTAATACGAAAGTATCATGTTTTTGTGGCTTAAAAAGTGCGAAAGTTGCAAAGCCAGACCCCTTTGGGTGAGCTTTGCATACCTCCTTGCTGGGATGATCGAGCCCCCGGCATATCCCTCTCCGCCCTTGCGGCTGCCTACCAACCCTCGCTGCAAAATCCTAGATCCGCCCCTTTATTTGTAGGGGGGGGGGGGGGGGGGGCCGCCATTATTGCTTTATGTCCCCCGGCGCTCAACAACCACACTACGTCACTGGTTTCCTAGTGGGCAACATGTCATTTATGGCTAATCCTTAGAATAGAGGGAGTTAGAAACATCTCAACGAATACATGCATGCATGCTTGGTTTCAGAGAAGGATAATCTCGTACCCAGACCCTCTAACCACAGCTGCGGATGATTACATGACCCTGTGCGCTTTGGTGTCACAATCGCGGTTGGAGGGTCTACAGGGAAGAAGGAAGTGGTTATATAATTCCAATCTCCGCGGCATCTTATAATTATATTCCGTATAAGTATCAGCATAAAACTGGTATATAAGGGGCCGGGGCCTCAGCGAGTATAGGATGCAAGCAGTTGGATGAGATGTTCAGCGTCACTTTATCCGCACTGTGGGTTATCAGTCTGTGTCTTGTGAGCAATGTTATCGCTGGACAACGCCCCCTCGATCGCGAAGAGTGAAGTGGAGCAACAAGCATATCGTAGGTGTCAATTATAATATGCATGTCTAAATTAAGAATACGGCGTATGATTACAGAAACTACCCTGAAGTATCGCGACTGTGAGGAGGCGTACCTGTTTGGCCAGAGAACCAATGGGATTTACGAAATACTACCCGACAATGACGGGCCGTCGTTTCGTGTTTACTGTGATATGACCACCGACCAAGGAGGGTGGACTGTGTTCCAGAGGAGAAAAGATGGATCGCAGAACTTCTACCTTAACTGGATTGATTACGTGCGAGGGTTTGGAGACCTCGACGGAGAGTTTTGGTTGGGATTACGTAATCTGCAACGCCTCACTCGTACGACTTCTCAGATGAGAGTTGATATGCAGGATTGGAATAACGCTGCGGCATACGCTAAATACGACTCCATGGTGATCGGAGACGCCGCCTCCAAGTACACTTTGTCCATCTCTCGTTACAGTGGCACTGCTGGGGACTCACTGACTAGTCATAACGGGATGAAGTTTTCTACTCCCGATCAGGATAACGATCTATGGCCTAATAACTGCGCACAGACGTTCAAGGGGGCATGGTGGTATCGAGAATGTCACGAGTCTAATCTGAACGGCCAGTATCTTGGCAATACTGTAAATAGGGGGGTTGTGACGTCTTTTGCCGATAGCATCAACTGGAGAACGTGGAAGGAATACTACTATTCCTTGAAGTTTACGGAGATGAAAGTTCGACGAAACTGATGACAGTCTAAACTATTACCTTGTTTAGCATATATAGTTTTATGCCATCGTAAAACCATTGCAACTAGTTTTTTTTTTTTTTTTCCCCACAAGGAGATAAGATTTTAAAGCCAACCGTACAATCGAGAACACCTATGTTAGGAGACCGGCCACTTAACCTTAACCTCGTTACCAGGCCGTTTTTATTAAATTAAAGTTGGAGGGGAGGGGGGGGGGGGGGGGGGTTATCGTAACCATATGGAACGCCAAATGATATGGAGCGCCAAATGCGCCAAAATTCATCAAATTTATTCGCATGGTTCCGCAATGTCATTCGTATGGTTGCAACTATATCATCAACTGTTTTTGACAATCGCGGTCTCTCGTTTTTCAATCGCATCGACCGTTTCCTTCATTCTTAGGGACATAAATTTCAATCGCATTGACCATTTTTGACAATCGTACTGTTCACTCGACATCGATGGTCAACACTTATCAATCGATGCCTTTGAACCATCGATCGATGCTATTAAACCATCGATCGATGCTACTAAACCATCGATCGATGCTACTAAACCATCGATCAATGCAACTGAACCATCGATCGATGCGATTGGACCATCGATCGATGCGATTGGAACATCGATCGATGCGATCGGACCATCGATCGATGCGATCGGACCATCGATCGATGCGATTAGACCATCGATCGATGCGATTAGACCATCGATCGATGCGGTTGGACCATCGATCGATGCGATCACCATCGATCGATGCGAATATGCGATTGGACCGTCGATGTAATTCTGCATGGCCCGGTTAGTGTCGTACCCAGACCTACTTTTACATTAAAATGCTATCTCTAACTTAGCAGAGATACCATTTCTTGTTGTTTGAATTACATGAATTGGACGCTCCCGCCTGTTCCAAGGGCTAGATGAGGGGGTGTGGCAGGGTGCTACGTGGGGGATGGTTTAAACGGGTGGTACTGGAGATCTATAGTACACGCCACTGGTTGTTGTGTTGTTGTGTTGTTGTACTGTGTTGTGAGTTGCCAGTGTTGTTTTTCACCCCTGCAAGATGTTTTTCCCTATGGGTTTTTCTGCAGGAGTTTTTCAGTGTGTTATGTATTTGGCCAGTTGCTGTGTCTGTCTGTGCGCTGTGTGTGTGCTGTTGTAGTGGCGTGCACAATTGATGGTAACCAATGTTAGAAAATGGTCATCTTGCATGGTGGTATGGGCGGGAGCCTTGCAAACCTTTACAACCCCTGCGGATTATGCCTGTTTAGCATAGTTATGCGTGATCTTGTGTGCACATTGTTTCTACCGTACTTTACAATGATAAAAATGTATATTAAACAATTAAGGCTAAGGTTTCTAAAATGTGCGTGCATCTCAATTGGAACTCGGCGTATAGACGTTGACATGTGCTTATCGCTGGAGCGGGTGGTCATTATATAGGAGACCATCTATCCGTGATTATGGTTTTATCTAGAGATCATCTCTCCTCATACTTGATGCTGCATTTATTGATAACCTACAATGCTAGCAAACACAAGGTCATTATTATGTGTAAACTGTGGCTTGATTGTTTTTATGTGCTTCAGCGGCTTCTGTATACATGTTTGGTCTTTAATGGTGGAGGGCAAGAGTATAAGTGCATGATTGATATATTGTGAAGCTATATTGGTGCAATATCTCAGAATCGAAGCGTGATTTTTTTATTCATTTCTTTTGCATAATGAAATGCGATGAAGTAAAATGATTTTGTTTTTATTTATTGTTAGGATAATGCACAGAATAAAATTCTAAGTGTTACACTATGCGGGTAATAATTTTTTGTGTAGCTTAGTAATTGTTACATAACAATGATGAACGTGCTTTTGTATAAGGATTGTATCCATGTATAGCTTGTTTGCATTGACTCTTAAAAATTATAATAGTCTATGTGACGAAATGCATTCATTATGACAATGTAATAGCTTAAGGGTTTTGCAAGGCGTGCATGAAACATTTAATAAAATTATTGATGCAAGATTCATGTGCAGCAAAGGAAGATACAAGGAATAACAGAAAATGTACATTCATTATACATCACAGACCACAATTTTTTACGCAAACCTATGAGGCTGAAACAATGTGCTAAAACAATGCTTACTCTGTAATATTATAAAAATAATGACCATATGTAAAAATGATTTGTTGGTGCAAGAGAGTAAAAAAATAATAAATAAAAAAACGAAGTAAGGGCAACCTTAAAGTACTACCTGTTCATGTAGTGCAATGTAACATCACAGGCTAAAGATGGCAGGATATTATAAACCACTAAATATAATGTCTGCCCCTTATGTGAGTATGTGTGGTGTGCGGATTAAAGCTATTAGCCATTCATACTAAAGATATTTTCATAGGTGGCCCACAAAACGACTACCTAGCACATATCATAACATGTCTACCATCACGGTCAAACTGTATCAGGAGAACTTTGAATCCAGCTGTGTTGGGGCAGGTAGATGAAGATGGACGGAAGGTGCTGTAGGAAGAAGAGAAGGTTAAGAGAATAGGGGAGGGGGAAAAGAAAAGGAAGGTGGGGACGAGGGGAAGATAATAAGAGGAGAGGAGGGAATGGAGATGGGAGAGAAGAGTGAAGGGAGAAGAGAATGGAGATAAGAGAGAGGGGGGGAGACTGAGGAGGGGAGTAGAGACGGTGAAGAGATGAAGGGAAGGGAGAAACAAAAAACAAGACAGGATGGACTGATGGAGGGGATAGCTTGCAAAGCATCATACCTGTAGATGTACAGCACCCCCTCGGCAACATATCCGTGTCACATGGCGCACACAAACTTACACCTCCATGTACTCAACTCACATTACTCCAACACCATCCTGCCAGGATCCATGTCCACTAAAAAAATATTGGCCAAAAATAGCTAACATCTGGCAGACGCAAAATTAAATAAGTACATGCAAAGCACATTCCCTGGAGCAGCAGTGCATGTGGCCATGTCATGAACAAAACTGCATGCCTCATTGGAAGCTGCTGGTGTTAGTTCCAAGAATGCTCTGTCATGGGAGAGATATGACAGGCTAAAGATTGCAGGATATTAAAAGCCACTAAAAATAATGTCTGCCCCTTATGTGAGTATGTGTGGTGTGTGGATTAAAGCTATTAGCCATTCATACTAAAGATATTTTCATAGGTGGCCCACAAAACGACTATCTAGCACATACCATAACATGTCTACCATCACGGTCAAACTGTATCAGGAGAACTTTGAATCCAGCTGTGTTGGGGCAGATGGACGGAAGGTGCTGAAGGAAGAAGAGAAGGTTAAGAGAATAGGGGAGGGGGAAAAGAAAAGGAAGGTGGGGATGAGGGGAAGGAGATAATAAGGGGAGAGGAGGGAATGGAGATAGGAGAGAAGATTGAAGGGAGAAGAGAATGGAGATAGGAGAGAGGGGGAGACTGAGGAGGTGAGAAGAGACGGTGAAGAGATGAAGGGTAGGGAGAAACAAAAAACAAGACAGGATGGACTGATGGAGGGGATAGCTTGCAAAGCATCATACCTGTAGATGTACAGCACCCCCTCAGCAACATATCCGTGTCACATGGCACACACAAACTTACACCTCCATGCACCCAACCCACATTACTCCAACACCATCCTGCCAGGATCCATGTCCACTAAAAAGATATTGGCCAAAAACAGCTAACATCTGGCAGACGCAAAATTAAATAAGTACATGCAAAGCACATTCCCTGGAGCAGCAGTGCATGTGGCCATGTCATGAACAAAGCTGAATGCCTCATGGAAGCTGCTGGTGTTAGTTCCAAGAATGCTCTGTCATGGGAGAGATATGATACCAGTAGAGCCTGAATGAGCAGCCCCTGATTTTCTCTGGTGGAAATGGTTTAAAGAACGATGTCAATAATTCTGTAATACATTGTCATAAAATAACTGCTGTTGAGTCTAGTTGCTCAAAAAAGTACTAAGGTTTTTTATGCATCACATCATCTGATCAATTATGCAAAAAAAACAGGTACAAGTAATAAGAGAATGAAATTAGCCGGTCTTAGTTACTCTTTGTGGAAAAAAACCTGCCCTTACAATGTGTTAATATCAAGGACATTTTATTCATGTAAAAACTACATGAATGTACTAAAACACAATACAGTACAAGGCATGGAGGCACTCAGCAGTGGTCACCACTTGAACACAAGGCATGGTGGCCCTCAGATGTGGCCATCACTTTTACTCAAGGCATGGTGGCCCTCAGATGTGGCCACCACTTGTACTCAAGGCATGGTGGCACTCAGCTGTGGTCTCAACTTGTACTCAAGGCATGGTGGCACTCAGATGTGGCCACCACTTGTTCACAATGCATGGTGGCACTCATCAGTGGTCACCACTTGTACCCAAGGCATGGTGGCTCTCAGATGTGGTCACCACTTGTACTCAAGGCACGGTGGCACTCATCAGTGGTCACCACTTGTACCCAAGGCATGGTGGCTCTCAGATGTGGCCACCACTTGTACTCAAGGCATGGTGGCACTCATCAGTGGTCACCACTTGTACCCAAGGCATGGTGGCACTCATCAGTGGTCACCACTTGTACCCAAGGCATGGTGGCTCTCAGATGTGGTCACCACTTGTACTCAAGGCATGGTGGCCCTCGGATGTAGCCACCACTTGTACTCAAGGCATGGTGGCCCTCAGCTGTGGTCACGACTTGTACTCAAGGCATGGTGGCACTCAGATGTGGCCACCACTTGTACACAAGGCATGGTGACCCTCAGATGTGGTCACCACTTGTACTCAAGGCATGGTGGCACTCAGCTGTGGTCATAACTTGTACTCAAGGCATGGTGGCACTCAGATGTGGTTACCACATGCACTCAAGGCATGGTGGCCCACAGATGTGGCCACCACTTGTTCACAATGCATGGTGGCACTCATCAGTGGTCACCACTTGTACCCAAGGCATGGTGGCTCTCAGATGTGGTCACCACTTGTACTCAAGGCACGGTGGCACTCATCAGTGGTCACCACTTGTACCCAAGGCATGGTGGCTCTCAGATGTGGCCACCACTTGTACTCAAGGCATGGTGGCACTCATCAGTGGTCACCACTTGTACCCAAGGCATGGTGGCACTCATCAGTGGTCACCACTTGTACCCAAGGCATGGTGGCTCTCAGATGTGGTCACCACTTGTACTCAAGGCATGGTGGCCCTCGGATGTAGCCACCACTTGTACTCAAGGCATGGTGGCCCTCAGCTGTGGTCACGACTTGTACTCAAGGCATGGTGGCACTCAGATGTGGCCACCACTTGTACACAAGGCATGGTGACCCTCAGATGTGGTCACCACTTGTACTCAAGGCATGGTGGCACTCAGCTGTGGTCATAACTTGTACTCAAGGCATGGTGGCACTCAGATGTGGCCACCACTTGTACTCAAGGCATGGTGGCACTCACATCTGAATGCCACCATGCCTTGAGTACAAATGGTGACCAAAGCTGAGTGCCACCATGCCTTGAGTACAAGTGGTGGCCACATCTGAGTGCCACCATGCCTTGAGTACAAGTGGTGGCCACATCTGAGTGCCACCATGCCTTGTGTACAAGTGGTGACCACAGCTGCTGGCTGAGTGCCAGCATGGTTTGAGTACAAGTGGTGGCCACATCTGAGGGCCACCATGCCTTGAGAACAAGTGGTGACCAAAGCTGAGTGCCACCATGCCTTGAGTACAAGTGGTGGCCACATCTGAGTGCCACCATGCCTTGGGTACAAGTGGTGACCACATCTGAGTGCCACCATGCCTTGGGCACATGTGGTGACCACTGCTGAGAGCCATTTGCCTTGGGTACAAGTGGTGACTACTGCTGAGTGCCACCATGCCTTGAGTACAAGTGGTGGCCACATCTGAGTGCCACCAATTGGTGTGTACAAGTGGTGGCCACATCTGAGTGCCACCATGTCTTGAGTACAAGTGTTGACCACATCTGAGTGCCACCATGCCTTGGGCACATGTGGTGACCACTGCTGAGAGCCATTTGCCTTGGGTACAAGTGGTGACTACTGCTGAGTGCCACCATGCCTTGAGTACAAGTGGTGGCCACATCTGAGGGCCACCATGCCTTGGGTACACGTAGTGACCACTGCTGAGTGCCTCCATGCCTTGGGTACAAGTGGTGACAACTGCTGAGTGCCACCATACCTTGAGTACAAGTGGTGACCACATCTGAAGGCCACCATGCCTTGGGTACAAGTGGTGACCACAGCTGAGTGCCACCATGCATTGTGTACAAGTGGTGGCCACATCTGTGGGCCACCATGCCTTGAGTGCAAGTGGCGACCACATCTGAGAGCCACCATGCCTTGAGTACAAGTTGAGACCACAGCTGAGTGCCACCATGCCTTGAGTACAAGTGGTGACCACTGCTGAGTACCTCCATGCCTTGAGTACAAGTGGTGACCACATCTGAGGGCCACCATGCCTTGAGTAAAAGTGGTGGCCACATCTGAGGGCCACCATGCCTTGTGTTCAAGTAGTGACCACAGCTGAGTGCCACCATGCATTGTGAACAAGTGGTGGCCACATCTGTGGGCCACCATGCCTTGAGTGCATGTGGTAACCACATCTGAGTGCCACCATGCCTTGAGTACAAGTTGAGACCACAGCTGAGTGCCACCATGCCTTGAGTACAAGTGGTGGCCACATCTGAGAGCCTCCATGCCTTGAGTACAAGTGGTGGCCACATCTGAGGGCCACCATGCCTTGAGTAAAAGTGATGGCCACATCTGAGGGCCACCATGCCTTGTGTTCAAGTGGTGACCACTGCTGAGTGCCTCCATGCCTTGTACTGTATTGTGTTTTAGTACATTCATGTAGTTTTTACATGAATAAAATGTCCTTGATATTAACACATTGTAAGGGCAGGTTTTTTTCCACAAAGAGTAACTAAGACCGGCTAATTTCATTCTCTTATTACTTGTACCTGTTTTTTTTGCATAATTGATCAGATGATGTGATGCATAAAAAACCTTAGTACTTTTTTGAGCAACTAGACTCAACAGCGGTTATTTTATGACAATGTATTACAGAATTATTGACATCGTTCTTTAAACCATTTCCACCAGAGAAAATCAGGGGCTGCTCATTCAGGCTCTACTGGTATCACTGTGATGTTACATTGCACTACATGAACAGGTAGTACTTTAAGGTTGCCCTTTCCTTTGTTTATATATATATGGGACAGGGTCTGAGAAAATGTCGTATCGCTATATAAATATAAAGTTATAAAAATGATTCACTTTGAAATCGCTACAACTCCCGAACCGTAAATGCTATTGGCTTCCTATTTTCAACACTTCATACTACATCATTTCTCTCTGGTAAAATCGATTATGGGCTCTTGCATTAGCTTTGTGCCAGTGTTCCAACGTCCGATACCCCTTGGGGTTCAAAACCGCCATATCTTTCAGCAGGAAAATTCAATTCACTCCTAATTTGGTAAGTAAGTAGAGGGATCCTGTACCTATTGATTTTTTCTGTTCGTTAATTTTTTCTTAATCCTTTACGGGGATACAACTGTGCAAAGTAATAGCATATTTCCCGGTCGTTTCGCGCCATTTATCAATCGAGGACATGAATATGCAATTACTTCTTGTTCAATAACTATGTCTCCGCCCATCTATACAATATACATGTACAACAAGTACGCGGCGTTTTCGCTTCTTGCAAACGTCTGGTTCTGTTCCCCTTCCTGGTTTCTTCAACATAGTGAGCAGAAGCTAAAGATTCGTATTACGTGGATTCCTCTGCCATCAGCCTGTGCAACACGGTACGTACTCTGTAGCGCATGCACGTAGAAATCGAGCGTGTTGGCTCGGTCAAACTGCTTCATTTATGCGTGCACAACATAGCAGAGGATGTAAGTGCACGGTGTCTAGGGCTAGCTTAGTCTGAAACGCACCCTTCCTTTTTGACTTCTGCACACGCACAGATATATGTATATCTAGCATGCACCCTCTTGTAGCTATACATGTATTTACCAACATTTAGTACTCTCATTGGCCTATTAAAACCTCTTTCTTGTTTATTTATCTTCATTGGTGAACCAATTATATTTGGTTCTACAAAATAATATCTATACAAAATAAAATCCATACGTCACACACACACACACACACACACACACACACACACACACACACATGCACACCCTGGCCTCACATTCATACACAACCTCAGATCAGAGCAATTGGTGTCATTTGATTCTGTCAGAATGCTCCCTTGTGCTTAGTTTCCAATTGGTGATGTGCTTGGCATAGTTGATTTTTTGCCCAAAAGGGTTCAGGCGACAGTGGGTGTGCTGTCCCCCTACCCTGAGTGTGACTGGAACCAAGGCTACCATTTGGTAAGCCCACACCTTGATGCTGGTCAGGGTAAGGTGGTTAGGCCAGGGTAGAAGCCAAAAGGGTGCTACCTGCCATTGATGTATAAACAATAACACCTGTAGCAAATACATTTATATGTACAACCATAGTACGCAACGCAGCTGGCATTTAGCTGTAGTGATTGCAGCCCACCCCTACCATCCCTTACATATACATGTGTGACCTGCAACCATACCAGCCAGGTGTCAATATTTTGGCTACAGTGTGGGTATGATCGAAAGTGAGGGAATGAGTTTAATGGGGACAAGGCTTTCCCAGACATTTAGGCTCAGGGTAGAATGAAAGTGAGGTTTTCTCAGAAGATACTCCAGGCTAGAATTTATATTTAGCTGGGAATTTAGTGTGCAATGTCACACTATACACACACATGCACACTCGCACACACACACACATGTACACACACACCATGGGCAGTCAGTCATTCACGCATCAACATCAATGCTTTGCTATTTTATTTCCTAATTGTCGACCCACATACAAACATTGTTTTTAGCTGTCATCCTATTCATCACATGTTTCTCTTTTTTATTTCTATTGGAGCCGTACCTTTGTCTGAATTGTCTTGTGTATCAATGTGCACGTTTATGCATGCACACACATACACAGCACACACAAGCACTAGCATACACTTGCAACTGCGTTCACATGTTTATTGTTTGTGTAAATTTGTGTTTTAATGCTCTGGCAATTACCAACAGGTCTTCTTGTTGCCTTTTGCACTTTTAAACATAATGCATACACATGCACACACACACACATGCACTCAAACCCACATGCACATGCACGCACATTCATGTATACACACAGGAGTCATGCTTCAATCACAAACATGTGCATATGTACACATAAAAATGGCTTTGGCAGTATTCCATCACAACACACACACATGCACACACACACATACATACACAGAACTGGCCTCTGCTTTGTATAATTTCCCTGTTGTCTCTTGTTGCTATGAGCACATTTACTAGATGTGAGCCTGCATTACAAGAATGCACACTTATGCACACAGGCATGCATGCACAAACACACACACTCAAACAAAAAAACAAGCAAACAAACAAACAAACACGCACACTCACACAAACAAACAAACACGCACACATACACAAGTGAAAACCACTCACTCTCCATTCTGCTTGGTAGACTCACACTTGTACTTCCACCATTAGAGCCTGTTGTCCTTAATTCACCTCATATGCAATTTTGATTTTTTTTTCTTTTTCTGCTCTTGTTTGGCTTCCACTGATGTACCCATGGCCCACACTAGATGCTCATGCCTCATCACCTACACTAGATGCTCATGTCCCATGATTCTAAGTACTAACTTGTCAGGTTGATTAGCGCCAGCAGTACACAACCATGCCCATAGCCGTTGAGGTTTTCTATATACAAGACATGTATCCAGGCTAAGAAGAATCTCCGATGCTATGGAGAGATAGTTTCTGAGCTGGCTTTCTGTGATTCCATTAATTGCCCTTCATCCATGTCTGTGTGGACTCATCTCATGCCATAGGGGTTGGCTACCCCCGCCATTATGATAAGCCTGCTAACCACATTAGGCTCAGTGATTTCCATCACTGAAGCTCACTAGCTCAGTGTATTGCTAGAACCTTTGGTAAGGCTCATGGCTCTAGACCAGTCCACCACCTATCCAAACCCATAACACTATAGTATGGCTGCCCAGGCCACAAAGATCGAAAATATGCCTGTTTTATGACACCAATTATTATGATCTGGGGTGAGTGTTTCCATTTGTTGCTGAGTTCTATGGACAGAGGCATCAGCTATAGACTGGCCTCTGCTTCACCTCCTTACACGTAGCTAATGGAATTTCCAGATGTCATTTAGAGATTGATGCTTGTGTGTGTGTGTACCTATGTGTGTTTTTTATGTGTTGTGTGTGTGTGAGTGTGTGTGTGTGAGCCTGTGTGGTGTGATTGATATGTGTACTGTACTCTGGAAAAGGGCTTACATGTATGGATTGGAAGCCTTGCATGTCTGGCAGTGAATATCATTGCTACCCTATCACTACTGATAGTGGTTGGACTGGGCCTCTGTAAAGTTTGTTTTGGATTGAGTGGTAATAGTATTCACACCATTACCATGAGTTCTACCAATACACACACTCATGCACATACCCCGCACACAACACGTACAAAGCACATACATACATAAATGGAATTAGATTTCTGAGGCAGCTTACAGCTGATGCCTCTGTACCTTAGCAACATTGGAAAATTGGTGTCATTGAACACAGGTTCATGTTTGGCATGCCAGCCCTGCTGTAGGGTCATGGCATGAGAGGGTGTGTGTGTGTGTGTATGTGCGTGTGTATGTATGTGCATGTGTGTATGTGTGTGTGTGTGTTGTGTATTAAGTGCATATGGCAACACCAGACATATGTAACCAGAAATAGGTTCAAGTTCTGTTCATCATCTCCCATTTTAACTCCCTAACAGCGGGGCTACCCTGGCCACGAAGGTCCAAACTTGTACTTTTAATGTTTTTTTTTACGTAGATGTATTTAATGTTTAGGTGAATGGCAAGGTGCTTTATAATTCACACCTACAGCCTGGGAAAATCCCCTGGGAAAACCTCACTTCCATTCAAATTCTACTAGCTTAGGAGGCACCCTCCAGTTCATCTGGGGAGGAAGCACACAACGGAGCCACTCTTAAGGGAGCCATTCTCAAGGGAGCCACACTCAAGGGAGCCACACTCAAGGGAGCCACTCTCAAGGGAGCCATTCTCAAGGGGGCCACTCTCAAGAGAGCCACACTCAAGGGAGCCACTCTCCTTCGGAGCAGACAGTGAGGCATCACACTCAAGAGCCCAGAGAGTACCCCATGATCTCCAATAGGATATACCACTGACAACACTGATGACTCAAACCTCATTTCTGTACGCCTTGGCATTTACTCTGCACTTCTCATTGTGTATGAGTGTGTCTGTGTGTGTGTGTGTGTGTGTGTGTGTGTGTGTGTGTGTGTGTGTGTGTGTGTGTGTTGCAGGTATTGTTTTCAAGTTTGACGTCTGCATCATTTATGATCACCATCTGTCAAAGGACCAACTTTTGATATTTTGGCTTAAAACTTCATGCTGAAATGTGCAATGTTAGATTGTATTTTCAATTTCATAATCAGCTGATAGGAAGTTTATAGTGTTGTTGGGGTACTTCTCATGCCCCATTTGCGGAATCGTCTTTTGCTAGCTGCAGCTGTGTTAGTGTTGTGTGTACAGCAGGCATTCCTCCCAACAACATTCAATGCCAGCGGTATTGTTACATGTATGTCCAAGTCCCTGTAAAAATATGCTTATTCCGTCAGCTTGCTTAAAAACATAACGTAACACTTGGAGACCAATACTGCCCCATACCATGATCCAGTCCGGTCTCTTTTACCCTCGTTCTGAATAGAATAATTCAGGTGGTACTTCATCGAACACTGATTCATTATAATAGCATATATAAATCACGTGGCATACATGTACAATACAAGGTTTCTGGGTTGGAACCATTAATGTTATCGGCCCATCCCATTGCATTACCTGGCCAACCCAAGGCATTGCCTGGCACTGGCCCACCAATGGCAAGGGGCTGGCCAACCCTAGGTGTTGTCAGTGGTATATCCTATTGGAGATCATGGGGTACACTCTGGGCTCTTGAGTGTGATGCCTCTCTGTCTGCTCCGGAGGAGAGTGGTTCCCTTGAGTGTGGCTCCCTTGAGAGTGGCTCCCTTAAGAGTGGCTCCCTTGTGTGCTTCCTCCCCAGATGAACTGGAGGGTGGCTCCTGAGCTAGTAGAATTTGAATGGAAGTGAGGTTTTCCCAGGGGATTTTCCCAGGCTGTAGGTGTGAATTATAAAGCACCTTGCCATTCACCTAAACATTAAACCAAGTTTTATACATCTACATAAACAAACATTAAAAGTACAAGTTTGGACCTTCGTGGCCAGGGTAACCCCGCTGTTAGGGAGTTAAAATGGGAGATGATGAACAGAACTTGAACCTATTTCTGGTTACATATGTCTGGTGTTGCCATATGCACTTAATACACAACACACACACACACATACACACATGCACATACATACACACGCACATACACACACACACCCTCTCATGCCATGACCCTACAGCAGGGCTGGCATGCCAAACATGAACCTGTGTTCAATGACACCAATTTTCCAATGTTGCTAAGGTACAGAGGCATCAGCTGTAAGCTGCCTCAGAAATCTAATTCCATTTATGTATGTATGTGCTTTGTACGTGTTGTGTGCGGGGTATGTGCATGAGTGTGTGTATTGGTAGAACTCATGGTAATGGTGTGAATACTATTACCACTCAATCCAAAACAAACTTTACAGAGGCCCAGTCCAACCACTATCAGTAGTGATAGGGTAGCAATGATATTCACTGCCAGACATGCAAGGCTTCCAATCCATACATGTAAGCCCTTTTCCAGAGTACAGTACACATATCAATCACACCACACAGGCTCACACACACACACACACACACACACACACACACACACACACACACACACACACACACACACACACTCACACACACAACACATACAAAACACACATAGGCACAACACACAAGCATCAATCTCTAAATGACATCTGGAAATTCCATTAGCTACGTGTAAGGAGGTGAAGCAGAGGCCAGTCTATAGCTGATGCCTCTGTCCATAGAACTCAGCAACAAATGGAAACACTCACCCCAGATCATAATAATTGGTGTCATAAAACAGGCATATTTTCGATCATTGTGGCCTGGGCAGCCATACTGTGTATAGTGTTATGGGTTTGGATAGGTGGTGGACTGGTCTAGAGCCATGAGCCTTACCAAAGGTTCTAGCAATACACTGAGCTGGTGAGCTTCAGTGATGGAAATCACTGAGCCTAATGTGGTTAGCTAGCTTATCATAATGGCGGGGGTAGCCAACCCCTATGGCATGAGATGAGTCCACACAGACATGGATGAAGGGCAATTAATGGAATCACAGAAAGCCAGCTCAGAAACTATCTCTCCATAGCATCGGAGATTCTTCTTAGCCTGGATACATGTCTTGTATATAGAAAACCTCAACGGCTATGGGCATGGTTGTGTACTGCTGGCGCTAATCAACCTGACAAGTTAGTACTTAGAATCATGGGACATGAGCATCTAGTGTAGGTGATGAGGCATGAGCATCTAGTGAAGGCCATGGGTACATCAGTGGAAGCCAAACAGGAGCAGAAAAAGAAAAAAAATCAAAATTGCATATGAGGTGAATTAAGGACAACAGGCTCTAATGGTGGAGGTACAAGTGTGAGTCTACCAAGCAGAATGGAGAGTGAGTGGTTTTCACTTGTGTATGTGTGTGTGTTTGTTTGTTTGTGTGAGTGTGCGTGTTTGTTTGTTTGTTTGCTTGTTTTTTTGTTTGAGTGTGTGTGTTTGTGCATGCATGCCTGTGTGCATAAGTGTGCATTCTTGTAGTGCAGGCTCACATCGAGTAAATGTGCTCATAGCAACAAGAGACAACAGGGCAATTATACAAAGCAGAGGCCAGTTCTGTGTATGTGTGTGTGTGCATGTGTGTGTGTGATGGATGACTGCCAAAGCCATTTTTATGTGTACATATGCACATGTTTGTGATTGAAGCATGACTCCTGTGTGTATACATGAATGTGCATGCATGTGCATGTGGGTTTGTGTGCACGTGTGTGTGTGCATGTGCATGCATTATGTTTAAAAGTGCAAAAGGCAACAAGAAGACCTGTTGGTAATTGCCAGAGCAAGGAAACAAATTTACACAAACAATAAACATGTGAATGCAGTTGCAAGTGTATGCTAGTGCTTGTGTGTGGTGTGTATGTGTGTGCATTCATAAACGTGCACATTGATACACAAGACAATTTAGACAAAGGTACGGCTCCAATAGAAATAAAAAAGAGAAACATGTGATGAATAGGATGACAGCTAAAAACAATGTTTGTATGTGGGTCGACAATTAGGAAATAAAATAAATTGAAATAGCAAAGCATTGATGTTGATGCATGAATGACTTACTGCCCATGGTGTGTGTGTACATGTGTGTGTGTGTGTGAGTGTGCATGTGTGTGTATAAGTGCACATTGCACACTAAATTCCCAGCTAAATATAAATTCTAGCCTGGAGTATCTTCTGGGAAAACCTCACTTTCATTCTACCCTGAGCCTAAATGTCTGGGAAAGCCTTGCCTCCATTTTACTCATTCCCTCACTTTCAATCATACCCACACTGTCCCCAAAACATTGACACCTGGCTGGTATGGTTGCAGGTCACACATGTATATGTAAAGGATGGTAGGGGTGGGCTGCAATCACTACAGCTAAATGCCAGCTGCGTTGCTTACTATGGTTGTACATATAAATGTATTTGCTACAGGTGTTATTGTTTATACATCAATGGCAGGTAGCACCCTTTTGGCTTCTACCCTGGCCTAACCACCTTACCCTGACCAGCATCAAGGTGTGGGCTGACCAAATGGTAACCTTGGTTCCAGTCACACTCAGGGTAGGGGGACAGCACACCCACTGTCGCCTGAACCCTTTTGGGCAAAAAATCAACTATGCCAAGCACATCGCCAATTAGAAACTAGACAGAATTAAATGACACCAATTCCTCTGATCTGAGGTTGTGTATGAATGTGAGTGTGTGCATGTGTGTGATGTAACAAGTATTGTATTACCAGTAAAAGGGTCTTACACGAGACTGACTGACACATACATAAAGACATACAGGGTATTATATAGTCTCAGAAAGTTCTAGAATGTTCTAGCAGGCTTCTTCTTGCATGACTGGCAATTAGCAGTAGATGTGTTAATAATGACCTCTGTTACATAATTCCCCCCTCCAAGCCTTGCGTCCCTGCAAGGTTAATGGCCATTATCTCTGTATCTCAATGGTGGTTGTCTGTTTCTGGGAGTGGCTCTGGTGGTGCTAGATCAGGTGCAGCATCTTGTAACGCAACATTGGGGTCATTTAGGACATCAGGGCCCTGCACTTCTATTATGTCATCCTCATGAACGACTTCCTGTTGTGTTGCATCTTGGTCCTGCTCTACATACGCAAAGCACTCCGCGCTGTTGGGCTTGGAGGAGCTTGCTTCACTGTTTGTGTGCGCTTGGATGGCAGGCAAATCAGGGTTGCTGTAGCACAGCTTCAGCCGATTTCTATGAACAATTTGGCACTTTGCTCCACCAATTATTTGTATTTTGTAATTTACAGAGCTCAGTTTGTCAACAACTGTATAAGGTCCTCGCCATAGGGAGGCCAATTTTCTAGTTGTACCTGTTTTCACAGCTGGGACATACAACCACACTCTATCTCCTACTTGCAATTGACCTTCCCCAGTGCTTAGCTTATCAGCTTCTTGTTTTTGGCGTTGGTGAGCAACATCCAGGTGTTTACGTACCGAAGAGAATGCGGCTCGAAGTGACTGTTGCAATCTCTGGACATAACTTGGCAACTCCTTCTGTTCCTCACCTTGCCCCAACATCACATCGATTGGCAGTGTAGGTGAGCGACCAAACATAACCAGGAAGGGGGTGTATCCTGTAGAATCATGGATAGCAGTACGATATGCAAATAATGCATTTTGTATATGCTCATCCCAATCTCTTTGATGGTCAGCAATAACCTTTGCTAGCATTGATTCAAGAGTACGATTGAACCGTTCTACCTGGCCATTTCCCTCTGGGTGGTATGCTGTGGTTTGTGTCCTATTAATGCCCAGTGTTGCACAAAGAGATTTAATTACCTCACTCACAAGGTTGGCCCCCTGATCACTGTGTAGATACCGTGGTACCCCATAACGGCACACAATCTCATTCACCAACACTTTAGCTAGAGTGACACTGTCAGTTTTGGCCAAAGGAAAGGCTTCTACCCATTTGGTGAAAAGATCGGTCACTACCAGGATGTATTTATTTCCACAGGAAGAGGTAGGCAAGGGGCCCATAATATCCCATGACAGCTTTTCAAATGGATAGTTGCTCTTGATGGTACCAATAGGCGAATGCTGTTTAGGGACTGGATTGTTCCTCTTCTGACAACGATCACACTGCTGTATAGCATTCTTGACATCAAGGTCACACCCAGGCCAGTAGAAACGCTCTCTCAGTTTTTCTAGAGTTTTGTGAACACCCAAATGCCCTGACTTGTCATGCAACTGCTCAATGACAAGTGGCCGCAAGGTAACTGGTACTACTACTTGAGGGGGGTGGCTACCACCAATCAAGAGACGACACAAAACACCCTCATTCATTAAGTACCTGTACTTCCCTCTCTTATCTGTCGACTCCCCATTTTTTAGCGCCTCGATGATCTGAGAAGTGTACACATCTTTGACCTGTTCTTGCCTTAGCTTCTCTGTGTCTTCAATGCAGGTTATTCCACACACCTCTCTCACCTTATCATCATGTAACTGGGACTGTGGTGGATCCTCCCTACCTTGTGGTCTTCGTGACAGGCCATCAGCATTCCCATTATTTCTGCCTGGTCTGTACAGCACCTTCATATCAAACTGCTGCAGGAAAAGAAGCCATCTAGTTATACGTCCCCCTGTGTCCTTGAGACCCTGGAGAGAGGTTAGTGGGTTATGGTCAGTAAACAAGGTGAAGGTTCGGCCATACAGGTATGGGTAAAATTCTTTAACAGCTGCAACGACTGCTAAAGCTTCCCTCTCCACAGTTGAATAATTACGCTCAGCCTTATTCAACTGACGACTCCAGTAAGATATGACCCTCTCAACACCATTGATTTTCTGACTAAGGACACCGCCTACTGCAAACTCTGAAGCATCAGTTGCTAGGATGAATGGTTGCTGAAAGCAAGGGTAGGCCAAAATTGGTGACATTGTGAGCCTTTGCTTCAACAGTGAAAATGCATCGTCGCATTCATTACTCCACTTGTAGCCTCCAGCTGTTTTCCGAGTGAGCTTGTGGAGGGGTTCAGCAATAGCAGAATAGCCTTCAATGAATCGCCGATAGTAGTTTGCTAAACCAAGGAAATGGCGCAGTTCTTTGATGTTGTGGGGAGCAGGATACATCGAGACAGCTCTCAATTTTTCTGGATCAGCTTGGACTCCTTGCTGGGAGACAATGTGCCCCAGGTAGCATATCTGGTTTTGAGCAAAATGGCACTTGCTAGGCTTAAGTCTAAGTCCTGCTGCAGCCAAATGTTCAAGAACAGTTTGTAACCGTTCCAAATGTTGCGGAAATGTGGCACTAAACACAATGATGTCATCTATGTATATCAAGCACTGTTCATATGTCAACCCAGCCAGAACACACTCCATAAGTCTTTGAAATGTTGCTGGGGCATTGGTGAGCCCAAAAGGCATTACGTTAAACTCGTAGTGCCCACCCTGTGTTGAGAACGCAGTCTTCTCCTTGTCCAGATCTGCCATTTCAACTTGCCAATACCCCGATGCTAAGTCAAGAGTAGAAAAGAATCGAGATCCCGAAAGTGATTCCAGAGTGGCATCTATCCTTGGCAGTGGATAAGCATCCTTGTGTGTTAACGCATTAAGCTTCCTGTAATCAATACAGAACCTCCATTTCCCATCCTTTTTCTTTGCCATCACAACTGGAGATGACCATGGGCTGTTGCTCTTCTGAATCACACCTTGTTCCAGCATCTTCTGGATCTCTGTTCTCACTGTACTCTGAAGTGCAAATGGAATTCTGCGTAGTGGTTGTCGGATCGGTGGCCCATCAGTCTTGATTGTGTGTTTCACTACTGAAGTCCGACCAAGAGGACCTTTCTCTGTTGCAAATAGTGTGCGGAATTTCCATATGAGCTGTTTCAACTTTTCTTGCTGAGAATGGTCCAAGTTAGCCCCAGTCAGATCAACATCTGGCATTGTGTCACTCTCTAACCCACTAGTATCATCTTTGTTCACAGTCATCACAATTGCACTAGAATTGAAACTAGCCACTGTAGTACCCGAATGCAAAGTAATCGATTCATGTCCCGTATTAATAACTTGCACAACTACTCCATTACATCGGTCTACTGTATTCAAGCTTCTTGCAATCAGTAATCTACCCTGACCCTTGTAATCGGGCTCCAGTAGCCCTTCTTGTCCTAAAATCACGCCAGGGTATTGGATTCTGCAACTAATTAGCCGTTTGGATCGCGCTGGTATTTGAGTAGTTTCGGGGACTGTGACTGCGGCTATGATCGGTGTAAGAGTTGTTGCTGGTGCTATTAACGGCAGTGAACTACGCGTTGTGTTTAGCGACAGCGTATTCCTAACACAGTCAATTACTGCCCCATATTGCGTAAGAAAGTCCACCCACAGCAAGCAGTCAACGGTAAGTTTTCGAACAACTACAAATGGGTGCGTATTAACGAAATCACCAATGGTAATCGAAATATTAACACGGCCTATGACATCTAGTGGACTGCCATTCGCTCCGACGGTGAGTAGCGTAGTCTTGTCAATTTCTGAACGACTGCTGGAAGGTAAAATGTCGAGAGTAACCACAGAGACCGCGGCGCCCGAGTCTACCAAAAAATCAATTGGTCTCTCCCCCAATAACCCGCGCACGCGAAGCGTAGTGTGATCTACTCCACATACCTTAACTGGGTCTTCCTCTTCTGAATCGCCGCGATAGGGTCCTTGACGGCGTGGTCGCTCCGAATTTCGGGGCTCACTAATTGGGCAGTTGCGGCTGATGTGTCCCAGTTTATGGCACGTAAAGCACCGTCGGCGATCGCGACGTTGTGCCTCGTCCGTCTTTCTTCGCTCAGCCAAACCAGACTCCAAACTCTGCAAACGAATCAGCATCTCGCTCATCAGCTTTTGAAGCTCGCGCGGGTCTTCACACTTCTCTGCAGCTGGAGGCGTCGTTTTCGTACGAACCACTTGCACAGGTGTTTCGTGCTTCTCACTCCCTTGAAATGCAAGGGCGCGCTCGACGGCCAACGCCTCCTTCAGTGCATCCTCCGGTTTGTTCGGGGTCCCCTTTAGCAAGATGTGTCTGGTGATCTCCGGACGAAAACCGCCGAGGAACCCCTGCAGCAGAACGGCAGACTTTGTTGTATCCTCGTTGGGGTAGGCCTCTTTAAACAACCTCGTTAGATCTATCTCGTAGTCCCTAACTGACTCGTAGGCGCCTTGCTTGCGCTCCGAGAACGCCTTAGCGGAGGTCAACGAGTCCCGCGTTATGCCTGCTCTGTCACTCAAAGCTTGTTTCAGCTTCGTCAGAGTTTCTTTCTCCTCCGCGCTGAGGGAAATGAATATTTCCACCAGTTTCCCACGAAGTAGTGCAGGGAGCATAAGGAGCTTCTTCTCATCATCCCATTTACTGGCAGCCGCAACCAAATGGAACCTGGTCCAAGAACGTTCAAAATCATCGGTAGTAATTTCCGGGAGAGGTAGGCTTGACGTCGAGGTTGCCATCCTATTTCACCGCTGCCACCAATGTAACAAGTATTGTATTACCAGTAAAAGGGTCTTACACGAGACTGACTGACACATACATAAAGACATACAGGGTATTATATAGTCTCAGAAAGTTCTAGAATGTTCTAGCAGGCTTCTTCTTGCATGACTGGCAATTAGCAGTAGATGTGTTAATAATGACCTCTGTTACAGTGACTTATGGATCTTATTTTGTATGGATATTATTTTGTAGAACCAAATATAATTGGTTCACCAATGAAGATAAATTAAACAAGAAAGAGGTTTTAGTAGGCCAATGAGAGTACCACATGTTGGTAAATACATGACGCTACAACGGGGGTGCATGTTTGATATATATATCTGTGTGTATGCAGAAGTCAAAAAGGAAGGGTGCGTTTCAGATTAAGCTAGCCCTAGACACTGTGCACTTTCATGCTCTGCAGCGTTGTGCACGCATAAACGAAGCAGTTTGACCGAGCCAACACGCTCGATTTCTACGTGCATGCGCTACAGAGTACGTACCGTGTTGCACAGGCTGATGGCAGAGGAATCCACGTATTACGAATCTTTAGCTTCTGCTCACTATGTTGAAGAAGCCAAGAAGGGAAACAGAACCAGACGTTTGCAAGAAGCGAAAACGCCGCATACTTGTTGTATATTGTATAGATGGGCGGAGACATAGTTATTGAACAGGAAGTAATTGCATATTCATGTCCTCGATTGATAAATGGCGCGAAACGACCGGGAAATATGCTATTACTTTGCACAGTTGTATCCCCGTAACGGATAAAGAAAAAATTAACGAACAGAAAAAATCAGTAGGTACAGGATCCCTCTACGTACAAACCAAACTAGGAGTGAATTGAATTTTCCTGCTGAAAGATATGGTGGGTTTGAACCCCAAGGGGTATCGGACGTTGCAACACTGGCACGAAGCTAATGCAAGAGCCCATAATCAATTTTACCAGAGAGAAATGATGTAGTATGAAGTGTTGAAAATAGGAAGCCAATAGCATTTACGGTTCGGGAGATGTAGCGATTTCAAAGTGAATCATTTTTATAACTTTATATTTATATAGCGATACGACATTTTCTCAGACCCTGTCCCATATATATATATATATATTTACTCTCTTGCACCAACAAATCATTTTTACATATGGCCATTATTTTTTATAATATTACAGTGTAAGCATTGTTTTAGCACATTGTTTCAGCCTCATAGGGTTGCGGAAAAAATTGTGGTCTGTGATGTAAATGAATGTACATTTTCTGTTATTCCTTGTATCCTCCTTTGCTGCACATGAATCTTGCATCAATAATTTTATTAAACGTTTCATGCACGCCTTGCAAAACCCTTAAGCTATTACATTGTCATAATGGATGCATTTCGTCACATAGACTATTATAACTTTTAAGAGTCAATGCAAACAAGCTATACATGGATACAATCCTTATACAAAAGCACGTTCATCATTGTTTTTAAAGAATTACTAAGCTACACAAAAAATTATTACTCGCATAGTGTAACACTTAGAATTTAATTCTGTGCATCATCCTATCAATAAAGAAAAACAATACCATTTTACTTCATCGCATTTCATTATGCAAAAGAAACAAATAAAAATCATGCTTCAACTCTGAGATATTGCACCAATATAGCTTCACAATATCAATCATGCACTTATACTCTTGCCCTCCACCATTAAAGACCAAACATGTATACAGAAGCCGTTGAAGCACATAAAAACAATCAAGCCACAGTTTACACATAATAATGACCTTGTGTTTGCTAGCATTGTAGGTTATCAATAAATGCAGCATCAAGTATGAGGAGAGATGATCTCTAGATAAAACCATAATCACGGATAGATGGTCTCCTATATAATGACCACCCGCTCCAGCGATAAACACATGTCAACGTCTATACGCCGAGCTCCAATTGAGATGCACGCACATTTTAGAAACCTTAGCCTTAATTGTTTAATATACATTTTTATCATTGTAAAGTACGGTAGAAACAATGTGCACACAAGATCACGCATAACTATGCTAAACAGGCATAATCCGCAGGGGTTGTAAAGGTTTGCAAGGCTCCCGCCCATACCACCATGCAAGATGACCATTTTCTAACATTGGTTACCATCAATTGTGCACGCCACTACAACAGCACACACACAGCGCACAGACAGACACAGCAACTGGCCAAATACATAACACACTGAAAAACTCCTGCAGAAAAACCCATAGGGAAAAACATCTTGCAGGGGTGAAAAACAACACTGGCAACTCACAACACAGTACAACAACACAACAACACAACAACCAGTGGCGTGTACTATAGATCTCCAGTACCACCCGTTTAAACCATCCCCCACGTAGCACCCTGCCACACCCCCTCATCTAGCCCTTGGAACAGGCGGGAGCGTCCAATTCATGTAATTCAAACAACAAGAAATGGTATCTCTGCTAAGTTAGAGATAGCATTTTAATGTAAAAGTAGGTCTGGGTACGACACTAACCGGGCCATGCAGAATTACATCGACGGTCCAATCGCATATTCGCATCGATCGATGGTGATCGCATCGATCGATGGTCCAACCGCATCGATCGATGGTCTAATCGCATCGATCGATGGTCTAATCGCATCGATCGATGGTCCGATCGCATCGATCGATGGTCCGATCGCATCGATCGATGTTCCAATCGCATCGATCGATGTTCCAATCGCATCGATCGATGTTCCAATCGCATCGATCGATGTTCCAATCGCATCGATCGATGGTCCAATCGCATCGATCGATGGTCGAATCGCATCGATCGATGGTTCAGTCGCATCGATCGATGGTTTAATAGCATCGATCGATGGTTCAAAAGCATCGATTGATAAGTGTTGACCATCGATGTCGAGTGAACAGTACGATTGTCAAAAGTGGTCGATGCGATTGAAATTTATGTCCCTACGAATGAAGGAAACGGTCGATGCGATTGAAAAACGAGAGACCGCGATTGTCAAAAACAGTTGATGATGTAGTTGCAACCATGCGAATGACATTGCGGAACCATGCGAATAAATTTGATGAATTTTGGCGCATTTGGCGCTCCATACGACTGAACCATCGATCGATGCGATTGGACCATCGATCGATGCGATCGGACCATCGATCGATGCGATCGGACCATCGATCGATGCGATCGGACCATCGATCGATGCGATCGGACCATCGATCGATGCGATCTGACCATCGATCGATGCAAATATGCGATTGGACCGTCGATGTAATTCTGCAGGGCCCGGTTAGTCTCGTACCCAGACCTACTTTTACATTAAAATGCTATCTCTAACTTAACAGAGATACCATTTCTTGTCGTTTGAATTACATGAATTAGACAGAAAATTAGCTCCTGCCTGTAGCAAGGGTTAGATGAGTGGATGTGGAGCGTGCTACGTGGGGGATGGTTTAAACGGGTGGTACTGGAGGTCTATAGTGCACGCCACTGGTTGTTTTTGTTGTTGTGTTGTTGTACTGTGTTGTGAGTTGCCAGTGTTGCAACTTATTTCATATGCGACGATATAAAATGGTATTGTTTTTATTTATTGTTAGGATGATGCACATAATTAGATTCTAAGTGTTACACTATGCAAGCAGTCATTTTTTGTGTAGCCTAGTAATTGTTTCATTCTTTAATAACAATGATGAACGTGCTTATGTATAAGGATTGTATCCATGTACAGCTTGTTTGCATTGACTCTTAAAAAGTATAATTATAATTAATAGTCTGTGACATAATGCCTCCATTCTGACAATGTAATAGCTTAAGGGTTTTGCAAGGCATGCATGAAACGTTTAATAAAATTATTGATGCAAGATTCATCTGCAGCAAAGGAGGATATAAGGAATAACAGAAAATGTACATTTATTATACATCACTGACCACAATTTTTTCCGCAAACCTATGATGCTGAAACAATGTGCTAAAACTTTGTGTACTTTGTAGTATTATATAAAATAATGACCATATATGTAGAAATTATTTGTTGGTGCAAGAGAGTAAAAAAACAAAAACAAAGAAGGGCCGACGAACAACCTACGCTATCGAGGGTACAGCGATCGATTGGATACATGTATATATAGCTGGACATATCGATTCAGTGGTAAATCATACATAAGGACGTTCAATAGAAACCTCTATATTTAATACCCTTCGTACAGGATATTTCAGGGTCCAGGCAGGAAGGGAGTGTGTATGTGTGTGTGCGTGCGCGCGTGCATGCGTGTGAGTGGGCGCGCTTGCGTGTGTAGGTGTGTGGAGGTGTGTGTGCAGTGTGCGTTCGCATGTATGATCAAAGCATGTGTGTGTGTGTGTGTGTGTGTGTGTGTGTGTGTGTGTGTGTGTGTGTGTGTGTGTGTGTGTGTGTGTGTGTGGAGGTGCCCCTCCCCTTGGTAAAACTGATCCTTAGCTACTCACAATGCCCCCTTCATAGAAATTAATAATATTATATAATTATCAGGGGCGGATACAGGAATTCTACAAGGGGGTGTCGGACATGAATAATCAATAGGGGGAGGGTACGGGAGGGGAATGCGCCCCCTCCCGCGCGAAGCGCGGAAGCTTTTGGGGGTCCCGCACTTGGCGACACAGACTACCTATCAATATTGAAGCCTTAAACTGGGGGGAAAGTAAATGGCGGCAAATAATGGTTGGGGGGTTCGGCGTGGGTCTCAGTGCAACTCATAAACTGCGTATCCTAAATTCATGACCTATTGGAGTGGAATTTTTGTCACAATTGAAATTGATGAATGTATGTGAATCATTTAAGCACACAGGAAATGTTACGTTTCAATCTTGTATTTTGTATCAGTAAATGATTTGTTGTAGTAAATGTACATTTAACTGTTTCATTAGTTCAATCAAATGTGAAATGCCCCTCTCGACAGTTTCTACGTATAGTTTATAATTAGCAACTTAAAATTGAATACCGGGTAATATCATAGGCGGCCCCAGCGCTTACCGAAGGGATCGCGGTTGTTTGCGGCTGGAAACTATGCTTATAATTAGAACATTACGGTACGTGACCAAATCAGAAAAGGAAACCACTCGCATATGCTCCAACGTTGTCGGTACCTTTAAATGCACAGAAATAATATGCAAACTATTTTTAACAATTCTTACACATTTCTTTATTCTAAACACTCGGTACGCACTCCCCAAATACAATGCAACAATACTGCGCAACTTGTTTATATACGGTCACGCGGGAAGCGAATATGGAGGTTGCGTTGCAAGACTCTTTCGAGCGGACTCCGGGAACGACCGATTAAGGTAGGCATCCTATCCTTTCACCATCAGACCTGGAACAACTAGAAAACCCAATCCTTAACCGTTGACGCATTTTCTGAGACACGAAGTAGTTAGGCTTTTTATATGAATAATCGACATGCGTTACGGTTGTTCTTACGTATATACATGCGTTTGTTAACACATATCAGGAATGGATTATCACATTACACAAGTGCAGCTACACAGCAGGGTGTGTGCCAAAAGGTTGTTAAAGGCAAAGAGCAAATGTACATCCACCATATATCTTTTCAAACCATATGCTGCAAAACTGCTAAATGCTTTTGGTATTGATACCAACAACGATGACAAGAGATTTCATCCTGAACACTTCTGTCCATCCTGCAAATGTGCATTAGACAGGGTGATCAGTGTCATGCACAGGAAAATTCACTGCAAATGTGGCACTGCCCCCTTCCAGTGGGAGAGGCATTCAGACCAGGAATGCAAGGTAGCAGGTGACTACACATGTGCCAATGTAAAATGAAGTGTTGCTATGCATACAGATGTGTGAGCACAATCATGAAAATGCAAAAGGCGCTCTTGTGATGTGTCAATTAGAGTGCCCCTCCCCCAGTCATCTCATCTGAGCATCCTTATCCAAGACCCCCATTAGCAAAGACCACCTTGAGTGCCCAGTATATTTGGACATTCTTACACAGCCAATGGAACAAGTTTCCCTGTTGCGCCCAGTGCATCATACATTGGGTAACAACTACAGGCTCAGTACATTGTCCTTGCTGCTGTTCATTTGAGGAAATGCACATTAAACCAGCATCAAACCTGGTGATCCTGATGTTGAAGGATGTCCTGGTGCACTGCACAATCTGTACAAGAGATATGAGGGCTGGTATGTATGAGCATCATGAGTGCACCCCATCATTTTCATATGAGGAGCAATGATCAGCTGCTAAACTCATCAAAAGGATCAGTCCTGAGAAAGGTGTGTTTCGACTTTCTACAGGGGGAACAGTTAAGCATATTTTATGTCAACATGCACTGTTGCCATTGTTACATAATTTTATGTTCTCACTCATTATAGCCAATAACATTCATGCATGTAACCAATGCTCACAATCCAACCACTACCATATGTACAAGGACACTCAAGTCGAGATGCTTGGAGTTGCAGGATATTCGAAGAAATAGTCAGTGTGGAGAGCCATGCATCTGCTCTGCTTCAAAGTGAAGTGCTCTCTCTTAATGATGAAGAACAGAAGTCTTTGCTAAAGGAGGTAGGCATCTCTGATGAAATAAAGATGAGGTATTAGCCATAAAAGTAGGACTTGCCATTCCATGGAATATGATACGACTGCTTAGAAGGTATCTAGAAGTCATTAACAGTCACGTGCACCATGATATCCAACATTTCAGATGGCTAAAGGCATCAAATGTGTCCCTGGCTTGTGAGGAGAGAATGCACCATGTCTCAAAAAGGATAGTGGGTGACAAGGTGAACTGGCACCATTTTCATTTACACTAACCTCTGGTGGAGAAGAACTGCGGGCTGCCCCCCTTGTGTTCATACCAAATCTGATCCAGAAGGTCACTCAGCTTCTTGACGAGAACCACAGGTAACAGAAATTCATCTACAACATAATATATAATGGTGGACTGTTGCAGGACAGGCAGGTTAACATGGCACAATGGCATGATACCTGAAAATGAGGTGTGGTTAAAACTTGGAGGGGACAAAAGAGGAGGGACATTTAAAGCAATATATCAAATAGTGAATGTAACAGCTCCAAACTCTGTTCAAAACACCTGTGTGTTTATTTGCTTTGCAGCGGATGACAGCTTCACTAACATACAATAAGAAAAGTAAATTCTAAGTTCAACTCCCTAGGAAGAGCATACACTGCAATACCAGACAAGGTAGAAAGGCTGAAGTGTATCCTGAAGGAATATTTAGTCAGCAATATAGCTCCTGACATGGTAGCAGCTATTCCCCTCCGAAAAAGTCACTTGATGATACCTAGACTATCGATTTACTAATCCACCATCATACGCGATCACATTACCTTGGATCAAAATGGCCGATTTTACGCAACCTTCACACCTTCGTACTAGCACTATACACACTATCGAGGTATTCACACCATCACATGACCATGCTTCCTATAGGCCTAGGAGCAACTTAAAAACCACTTCAAAAAATGCGTCAAGCTTAGTTCTAGGCAAAAAATGGTAGCACAATCTATCAAGCTTACTAGGAAAGGTTTATTTCTGCCATCCTACGTTCCAAAAACTTAACCAAAAATTTTTTCTCGGTAGGTCCCCAATATCCGATAGCAGGTGGCTGCTTTCGAATGGCAACAGCCAGGTAGTAACACGCTAAGAGCACGTGATTTAAAGTTTTCTATAAAGTTCAAAGGCGTACCAAATCATGTAAGAGCATTGATGTGTTTATTCCCTTTAAGTACATTGTTGTACAGCGAATTCCACAGGCCATCGGTTGTCTAGGTGTTGCCAAGGGGACGTACGCTCATTTCAAAATTTCTGGGCGTCGGGCCTGGAGCAAACAGCCGTGGGAAGGGGCCAACCCCACGAAGGGCGCCAAAGGGGGAGGGGCCAACCCCACAAAGGGCGCCTAAGGGGGAGGGGCATTATCGATTTTGCATCTTTGTTAATCGCTATTTGTACGCTCAGATGGCTATTTTACACATAGTTACATGTAGTAATCATATTGCTACGCTACAGTAAAAATTACTTATAGGGGTTGGGGGGGAGGGGGGGGGGGGGGGGCGCCATAACCAGGGGAGGGGGGGGGGTGCCATGGCGCCCTGGGCCCACCCCCCTGGGGCCTAGTCTCGTACCCAGACCCAGATTCCCAACAGCTGCGGATGGATTACTTTACCGCTACGTGGAAAGTGGGTCTGGCTCATAGGTCGAACTTTTTTGTTCTGTGGATTCTGAGTGTTACGCAATCTTTGTGTCGTCACATAAATGGGTCTCGTTTTGTGTCGTCATAAACTAATTACCCCGTTGTCATAAACATCGTTGCAGAATGAATGTTTACAAGGTGTGCTCGATATCTGTGTCGGACTCCAAACAAAGAAGAACGTTGGGAACGCAGTGTTCTAATGCATGCACCGCGCACCTTGTTAGATTGCTCTGTGAGTTGGGAAGTACCCAACAGGAGGCAACTGTATATGCCACGGGATATACCTGTAAAAGTTGCTATAAGGCGCTTGAAAGATGCGCAAGCCTCAACAAACAGCTCATGAGCATCGGAAGCAGTCTAAAGACCAATCTTGTCACCTCGCCGACCCTCAGCAACAGACACTTGGTTGCGTCTGAAATGCCATGCAGTAGCACAACGGCAACCGCCGAGGACAGTTCGTTCTGCAAAAAGAGGAAGATTGCCGTTGATCCGCTGCAAACGGAGGTGAAAGTGAGTAAATGCACCATGTAGCTCTCATGCCAGCCATTAAAGGACGGTGTACTTTGCAGGTTCTTGTTACTCACTCCGACTACGAGAAGCAGTATACCCTAACTCCATCAAGTAACCACGTAGCGATGTCATTATGCCGCAACAGCAAAGTTGCATTTGCCAGGCACTCACTAAATAATGGAGCTCTGAGGATGCAGCTACTGAAGAAGATAGAGAAGAGTGTAAAGGCAGAGATGAAGCACAGACCCTATGTTTATGGGGAGAAGTATTGCAGCCTTAAAAACAGTGGCATTTGATACCCTCTATGTCACCATTGAGGCAAAGGCTCCGATACTCATGGGGATTTTGCGATCATTCATTCCTCCAACTAGTGCCAAAATACACTATATGTCACTTATGTGTCTAGCTATGTTAATCAAACGAAGTGGCAATGCATCCAGTGCACTCCTTTTTGTCAGACGTAGAGATCTAAGTTCTCCGGACATATGTAAAGACATGAAAGATCATTGTAAAAGTGATGGAATGTGTCGTAGGCATTTTCTGGCAGCATACTTAGAAATGGATTTCTCTGTGATTAGTCCCAGGTGTTGTGCATGTTGTGATATATGTGCTAGGAATTGTGCATGCAGCAACTGTTTTTGTTCGACATTTCCTGTTGAATTATATCATTAAAATTAATTATAACATTAACGTTGTCAAGTATTTTAATGCAGTACTGGTACTGAACGACGAAACACTTCATTCATTGAGAATGAGAGATAGTTTGTCCTTCATCCAAATGTCTAGCCTTTTTCTATCAATCTGAGTGATCATTTGATTGCAGCAGAAGTTGTTGAAGTTATGATGGTTGCGACCCAGTATCTCATCAAACACATTACATTTTCTCAGCTCTTCCACAATAATGTGCATATCGTTGGAATTGGAACGACAAGTGTGTGACCCTGACACATCAGGGGCTGATCCAGAGAGGGTGGATAGGGTGGCTAGCCACCCTCCCCCCCCCCCCCCCCCCCCCTCCTCAAATAATTACTTACGAATACTAAAATACTGATTGAGAACTATCAGCAATTTCTGTTTGAGGCCGGCTAATAGCATTTCTGTTCAACAGCTTCCATTTAGGGGTGAAAAAAGATGACGCTTTTTTTGTGTGATCAGATGTTTATTTTGATACATGCATATAATAATTGTGACTAGTACATACCACAAAAGAAAAATCAATGCAAGCATATAGTTGCCAAATATGTCAATCATTTACACAAAAACATCATATGAAAGTTGTGATTTATTCATACAACACTGATTCACTACACAACTTTCTATGGTGCATTTGTGTAAATGATTGGCATATTTGGTCAACAGATAGTGGAAAATCAAATCCGTGAATACCTAACACTCCTAAATTTCCTAGCCTTTCATTAGTCACGGTGGAACGAAGCCATGAATGTATCAGTCGTAGGCAGGAAAATGACCTCTCAGCTTCTGCACTGCCAATAGGAAGTACCACCAAGATACAAAGTAGCTCCCGTACATTGAGAAAGAAGATTGGATCAGCATCCTGGCAAAGTAGTTCCGTAATACTTCTTTCTCCAAAAATACCATTACAATGAACTTTCCATCCGGTGAGCTCACTCTCAAAGTTGCCTTCTTTAGGTAACAGATGTTTCCACTTTGAACTCAAAATGTTACATGTTGCTTGCACATCTTGTTCTCTGATAACCTACGGTATGAGTGCATAAAGTTCAAAATGTGCCTTTGGTCTTCAGCAAATCTACTTTCCATTTCACTTATAATAGAATCCATAAAGGGAATAGTGATTGTAACACGCCAATAATCACATGCAGAAGTAACTTCTCGATTTTGTCTCGTCTGGCATCCTCTTATTACTCGAGACATTCCTTCTTCACTACCTATTTCGGTGCTCAAAAGCAGTGTATTCTATTGTGCTCAGTGTGTGTACATTTTGTTTTGTAATGCTTCATGATTTCAGTTATCTTCTTGAAACCAACGTACACTTCCTGCAGTCTTCCTTGTAAGCATTCAGCAATTGGGCGTATAGGTTCAAGAAGCTCTTTTGCAAGAAAGGGCGAGATAATAATTCACTGGGTTTTTGACGATAAATTCCCCGTAGTACATGCAAGTTATAAGGTTTAGTTTGTGATTAAATTTCATTTTTTTACAGTAGTTTTGTGTAGCGTTTTTAGCGTCATGAAGTAGAAAAGCGTTGGCGTTTGGGGCGGAGCCCCAGTCCCCGCTGGGGGAGGCTACAGCGCTCCCCCAGACCCCCTTGCTGAGGATTGCTGGACCCTCACCTCTAGCCACCCCCCCTCCTATAATCCTGGATCAGCGCCTGCACATGTATTCCCACCGAGCGATCAAACTGCTCCAGAATATCTGATAGTGGACCCAATGATTTACCAACTCTTACTATAGTTTGTGGGGTTTTATTAGCCCGCTCTATATATAATTTTAAATTTTTAACTTTACCATTCTGTATGCATCCATAGGTTTAAAGAAGACTGCAGTGAATGGGGGTCTGCCTTTGTAGCAATGCTGTGATACAAGCACTCGATCAGATGGGGAAAAGTCACGATGACACTGTGATGAAATGGGTTCAAAATCTGGCATCATTTATAGTACCATTTGTGTAGTTTACATAAAGAGTTGGTGATCAAGCCAGCCATGTAGTTTATCCCTTGTCCCAATCTTTCCCCACCCATACACAATTAGAGCCTAACAACCACAGCAGGCATGGATGCCTTTACATCTCCCTCATCATCAGCACCTGACACAGATATAGAGAGTTTGGCTTCTATTTTTGATGAGGAATCACTTACAGCTTGGTCAGACCAGTTTGCCTCTTCATCTTTTCCTGTTGAGTCTGTTGCGCCTGACCAAGTAACTGAAATTGATGTGTCCTAGTTTCACACATTGAACTGCAATCAGCCAGGAATGCATGGATCAATCCTTGAACTGCAGTCGACTATGCCAGCACCTTTATACATACAAACGTATACCTAGGTAAACAATCATCTCAACTCACAAATAAATCATACCTTCTATATCATCACTGAGACACCAAGCTTACTGAACTCTCTTCTAAAAAAGTCACCCCTATTACGAGAAAACATAGGTAAACACATGCAGATAAACGAACACCCTCTTACCATTTAGTCACACAATGAGCTTCATCAATTGCAATTGCAACCAAATTGGTCTGGTATGTGGGTGAGGTTAGCATCTGCCTCCATTTCAGACATGAGATCAGAAGTTCAGGACTGATGAAGACGACTTGAAACCTTCCATCTTGAACTTCCAATGTCATACTACTTCGGGTCTCCAACCCAGCTATACAAACTGCCGACATCCCCTTCGCAGATAAGGTCAATACCTGTTCGTAACAACTGATGTACAAATGCAAAATGGATAATCATGCTACTGCTACTAACGTGATCCTTCATCAAAGCTAGTAATGGAGAAACAACTACAACTATGCTACCTTCGCGATTCAAGAGATCGTCAAATGCGTAGGGTAGGACTGAATAACACAGCAACTTTCCCGATCCAGTAGGCAAGCAGATAAATACGTCATTGCCCTCCATAAACGGCTTGTAGCTGCATAGGCCGAACACCAGTGTAGCCGAGCCTTTGTGATGCGCGAATAATAATGCTGTCAAGCGCTTCCATACAAGCAATTACAAGAACTCGTCAATGACACTCAATTACGCTCAATTACACTCAATTACGCACAATTACACCAAGCGACTGCGACGTCACTACGAGCTGCACGGAACAAAAAAGTTCGACCTATGAGCCAGACCCACTTTCCACGTAGCGGTGATGTCATCCATCCGCAGCTGTTGGGAATCTGGGTCTGGGTACGAGACTACCTGGGGCCGCCTATGCGGTATCCCTTATTGGCATAACGAGATACGCGATCGAAGTCATAACGGGTACGTGATTCCTGTTACGCGTAAATCCGTAAATCTTTTAGCACATTTCATAATTACCTTCTGCTGCTCTCTTGGAAAAGTAACTCAAGATACTTGCCGAATCAATGAGGTGAGTGAACACGTTTGCTTGCCATCCGCTGTATCACGTGGGATATTGTTAATTGCATTCGTTAATACTATTGATACTTAATTCTTTCATCAGGTCTGAGGCGCGCGCCCCCCCCCCCCCCCCCCCCCCCACCCACCCTCCCCCCCCCCCGTCGTAGCTGACCGCTTTGTCGCCAAGTGGTTAATGTGGTGAAGATATCGTTACATGTAATCAGGTTGATTTATGTACTTTAATTCACGTTAATTTATTCATGATCGGCTGGAAGGGGGGTGTCCGGACGCCCTGGATGTAATGTATGTTTACTCGCCAAGCTGCTAGGGGAAGCTATGCTAATTGTGCAGTTCTAATCTTCAGACCCATAAGATTTGCTTGCGTGTGTGGGTGTGGGTGTAGTGTGTGCTCGCATGTGTGATCTAAGGATATGGAATTATCTAAAAATTCTTGTGTATGTGTGTGTGCATGTGTGTGTGTGTGTGTGGGTGTGCGTGATTGTGTGTGCGTGCGTACGCGCACTTTGCGTGTGTGGGTGGGTGGAGGTGTGTGTGCAGTGTGCGCTCGCATGTGTGATCTGAGATTATCTAAAAATTCATGTGTGTGTGTGTGTGTTGTGTGTGTGTGTGTGTGTGTGTGTGTGTGTGTGTGTGTGTGTGTGTGTGTGTGTGTTGCCCCTCCCCTACCCCACCGCTTGGTAAAACTGATACTTTGCAAGACACTATGCCCCAGTATTGTCCTCCAACAGATAAGACTGCTCCCAACATTGAAATTAATAATAATATATAATAGCTTTGCAGTTTTAATCTTCAGACTCATACGAGATTTATTCCGTTTTGCACCATTGATACAGTTATAGAATTAATGAGGCAGCTGCTTTTGGTCTTTGGTATTGTCCCCCACTTGATAAGCCTGTCCCCCTACCAGTGGCTAGCTTGGTGGCCATTTAATGGGCTGGAGTGTTTGATTGACTTTGTTGGTCCATTCCTTAATTTGGTAAGAATAAACAACTATAATTGTATCATGTGTATTGCATCTGTATGTGTATATATATGTCTGTTGATTGTCTGTGTTGTGTGTGTGTGTGTGTGTGTGTGTGTGTGTTTGTGTGTGTGTGTATCAGTGGTGTGTAGTGTATGTGTGTGTGTATGTGTGCAGGCAGGGAAGCAGTAAAGTGCTTATATTTTGAATGTGGTTAGTAGGTTTAATTTTCTGAACAGTTCACTTGTCAGCCATATGTTCAAAAGAGGTGAGAATGAGAATATACAACTATAATTGTATCTGGTGTGTATTGCATCTGTACGTCTGTTGTTTGTGTTGTCTGTGTGTGTGTGTGTGTGTGTGTGTGTGTGTAACTGTGTGTGCATGTGTGTGTATGTGTGTGACTGTGTGTGTATGTGTGTGTATGTGTGTGTATGTGTGCAGGCAGGGAAGCGATAGAGTGCTTATATTTTGAATGTGGTCTGTAGGTTTAATTTTCTGAACTGTTCACTTGTAGGCATTTGAGGTGTGAATGACATCTCTGAGGATAGCATGGAGATTACAAATTAAGGCAGTAGACTGGGAATCAGCTGCGAAGGAGAATAGAGTAAATTTTAAGATCTCTGGGTAATTCTTCCATCATACTTTCCCCTTACTTTTCCTTTATACTCCCGTTCCTTTCAACTCCTGTAGTTTGCATTGTGCAAGTTGTCCACAGCATTTCCAAATTCCTAAAGATTATGCAATAACATGCCATTTTTAGGTTTCACCCTCCCCCAGTTTACACTTGCTCTACCATCTGTCCCATGTACCTTTAACTCCATCACCCCTTTCTCCCTCCCTCATTCATTCCTCTATCTGGACCAACATTCTCCACAGTAATCAGTTCTCCATCTGTCAATAATACAAGACTCGCTCAACACACCACCTGGCCCACCTGCAGGATGCGGCCTCCATTGGCCTGCTCCAGTTAAGGCACAGGCTCCAGGAGCAGTCAGCATATCTCAGAGAAAATCATCACTGCCAGCCTTTGTAAGGCAGAGGTAGACCTTGGAAAGGTCCAGCTGTATGCGTTCATGTATGTATATGTGTGTGTGTGTTTGTGTGTGTGTGTGTGTGTGTGTGTGTGTGTGTGTGTGTGTGTGTGTGTGTGTGTGTGTGTGTGTGTGTGTGTGTGTGTGTGTGTGTGTGTGTGTGTGTGTGTGTGTGAACATTAAAAGCTGTGTTGTTTAACAATACAGTGTTGGTGGTGTTCTGGAACGACTTTGAACGAGAGTAAGTTGAGACAGCTGTGTGTACTATACTAGTTGTGCTATATCATGTGACACATGTGGCTGATGTCACGTGTTAAAGTTGCATTGAGAGGCATTGAAGGAGTAAATTATTCATATAGTACAGATTCCTGCTGAAGGATATGCAAACCAAGCCTGCCATCTGGAAGGCCAAGTATAGGTCCAGCGAGCATTACTCACTTGATTTCTTGAGCATAGGTGCCCGTGGGAATGAGCGTAAGAATGCTAGTTAAACTTGGAGAGCCCTAGGAGGCCAGCCATGGTGCCATCACATTGTTAAGTAGGTCTGCATAGCATGTGTGTGTGCTCATTTTATATTAGATTGTACAATGTGGACCCTTTTTGCTACTTTTTAATGTTCTACAGGTGTAATGCAAGGAAGTGACAGTTAGGTTGCCTTATATGAGGACATCGACAGGGGAAAGGACACCCTTTTTTTAAATAGTGTAGCTAGGATGCTTCCTGCTCAGAAAATACATGTATTTATCTAGTCAGTCAGTGGCACAAATTAATGATCATTTGAGACTCCAGTGTTAACAATATACCCATGGGCAAGATTACAGTTCAGCATCTAATACTTAAGAAGGTAGTGGGAATGGTGTGTGTGTGTGTGTGTGCGTGTGTGTATGTGTGTGCGTGTGTGTATGTGTGTGTGTGTGTGTGTGTGTGTGTGTGTGTGTGTGTGTGTGTGTGTGTGTGTGTGTGTGTGTGTGTGTGTGTGTACTGTTTGCGTGAGTGCTTTAGTTTTATCCAGCATCCAGGTGACAATGTGAGGATAATCAACACAGCCGGAAATGTCTCAGAATTGCGCCAACTTGTTAGAAATTTCAGTCACACACAGCTTTATATAGGAAGAACTATGAAATGATGTGGCACAGTGTAACACTTAACCTTATGTTATTTTTTACACTGGTTGTGTATGCAAGTTAAAACAATTACTGTTTTGCATTTTAATTTAATACTGCTTAACAACCCAATGTTATAGGTTTTTCTGAAAAATTCACAAGTGCACACATTTATAATCAGCAATGTACATGTAATGTGTATAACTTTATAATTTCAGTTCTCAAAGATTGAAGAGAGCTTGGCATAGCACCTTTGATTGGACCCTTCCACCCTCTTCACAAAATGCTGGATCCACTATTTATAGAGCTAGATCTTGTGATTGAAGAATCAAAATGTACGTTACGTCATGTTGTTTTGGCACTAGAAAATGGTGTATTCTGGGTCGACTAGTTTCATTCTAACTTTTGACTCCGAAGAGCGTTCTTCGTGTAACCTGATAAAACACTTACCGAGTATAGTGCTCTTTTGATGTAACAGGCGCGTAGCAAAAATCAATTACCTCTATCGAGCGTGCTATTCGAAGATTGGATGGTCATCAAACCATGAAACTGTTCAACCAACCCTGTTCTGTACTATACTAGTAGTAAGCTTAGTAGAGGCTTTGTAAGGTGTTCTATACCACAGTCTGCAGGGGCGGATACAGGAATTTGGAAGGGGGGGGTCTAATAATTATATTCACAAGGGGGCAGAGCCCCAGAAACCAACGCCTTTTTATTATATCAAGCTCAAAATTCTTCACAAACATGTGCAACAAATATAGTTCCTTACTACATGCACACAACACTCATTATGAGACCATACATGCATGATCCCACAATACAATCATATCACAACCAGTTACATGTAATTTTCATCACAATGCACATTATTTACATTTACTTAGAAGACAGAAATACATGTTACAGTTTAATGCATACAAATTCCAATATGAATTGTTAACAGAAAACTAACATTCAGCAAAGACAAGTTCACAGTCAGGTATACTGTTATACATGTATGCACTAATCAGCAAAAGGATTCGTCAATAGCATTCTTCGAGGGTGGCGATGTGAAAACTCTTCCACTACCTCTTCGGGGTCGATATTGATTTCCCTGTGGCACTTGAGGAGAGCTAGACTATTTAATCTGTCTTCCTTCATAGTGCTTCGTAATGCAGTTTTAAGCTGTCTTAGAAGGCTGATGGATCTCTCACACTCACAACTTGTCACAGGTAGTGTAGTTATGATGAAAAGGAGAGCATGAATGTTGGGAAAGAAATCCTTATCAGTATGCTTTAGAACCTTCTCTGGAGTGTCCAACTCATGCGCTTTTTCAGCTGATGGCATGGTGGTCCATTCCAAGTATAGCGTAAATAGTTACATGCATGTATGATTAACAGGTTATAGAAGCAAGCATGGTGCAGAGAGATACTTACCGATCCAAACTAAAATAATCAGTTAAATTGCCTTCTTTTTTCCTCGCTTTACGCTTTTCGCCACCTTGCAACGGAATCGTGCTCTTCGAACGCTTCATAATATTGGAACGTGTGTCAATTAATTGCTTTTAAAATTAATTTACATTGCTTTAATTATTCATACTTTGTTAATTATTCATAGTTCAATCGGAGCGAGGGGGGGGTCTTTAGACCCCCTAGACCCCCCCCTGGATCCGCCACTGGTCTGAAAGAGCGTTTGTAAAAGAGCGTCCGATAGTCATGAAAAAAATCAATCACATTTGGTGTAATAAATTTATATGACGATACCAAGGGCTGAAAGTATCAAAACCTTAGATACAACTTTAATCACTATATATGTACGTGTGTTCCCTTCAACTGATCATAGTAACCACGTAGATGTGTCTCACTTCTATCTAGCTTGCCTTTTCAGTGCACGAGAGGTACCGAAACATATCGGTACGCGGACGGTTAAATCAATATAACCCACAAAACTAGAAGACATTTGCACATAACGCGTAACTTTGGTCTACCTTTGACAGTACGCGTTCCACACATAAACTCATTCTTAACATTTAAAAGCAAAATTGGACTTAGCTGCGTGTGTCTAACTCACACACTATGTACCGAAACACGATGGGTCCGCTACCTGTTCACCAAGCAGTTGTACCAACACGCTGAAGCCCCTTACAACAGATATAGGTTCGTTCCACAGAGGGAATAATGCAATGTTTTGCTTATAGAAATTGGAAGCTTTTCTAATTAAGTTGAGATATATCTTCCGAAGAGGCTGAAATGACAGATACGGTACCTACGTAGAGTATGCTTTGTGAATTGCATGAACAATAGTCACTAACCTGGAAAGTAAGACAAGTGAGAGTACGAAGAATGCCGAAGATAACGATTTTTGTGTTGAATAGCAGTGAAAGTTGGCGTACGCTACAAAAGGGTTAATCGAAACACAGTTCGCTTCAAAGGGTCCGCCGCGACAATTCAATGGATCGCGTACGCGTTTCATATCCACAATCTATGATCTTAAATAAAATACGGCCTGGGAACGAGTCTAACAGGGAACGTGCGAGCGTTTATCCCCTTGGATCACTAGCTCATTTAGAGTAAGTTTCTGTACATAGTTCTTCGAGCCAGGAATGAGCCAGCTACCTATGGATTTCACCACAAGCATTTTCCTAGTAACCATGTACGTAACTAGGCCTAGTATGTGTAAATTTTGTGTGCACGGGCGTGACGGCCATGGATCAGGAAAAGCTAGCGCTAAGAAAGTAGTATACGGAAAATATACAGACAAAATTACTACAGTATACGATTACCACAATAGCATAGCGCATGCGCGCTAAAACATGCCAATCGCACAATTCATGAAGGATCCTTCCCTGACTGTTCCATTTCCGTTAAAATGCACCTGCTCGAAGAACATACAGTGCTATGGGTAAGATGAAGTGGCCTCCCCCAGGCTGAATCACATACATGGTCAGTTCAACTCATTACCAAAGGACATACCATTTGGTACCAAACAATTATGAAGGTCTATTCTCTGTGGCTTCACAAAATGGTAGCAATCAAAATCTTGTACGCAGACGCACAAGTTTATATCATATCTGAACACGGTGAATTAGGGACAAACTTAGCTCCCTCCCAATGTGATTGAGTGTAAAGCGAATAATGGGCCACATAGGGATTTTAAAGGGTTGGTAGAATCATTTTGCATGATTGCTAACTTTATTTGAGCTGCAGAATGAACCAAGATTCCATTACACTCCTCATCAAAGGTATTGAAAAAACCGCAGGAGGAACTGAAGATTGTCCGGCAAGGGTGTAGAAGAGACAAGGTTAAGAGGCTCAAGTATAATTACAACAAATATGCGGCAGAAACAATACACACATGAACGTTTTATGACATCATGCTTTTTGATCACGACAGAGTTAACACCTCAAGGAAGTGGCATATTGAAGACATCACTTCTTGGTCCTCCTCCCCTCCTATGAGTGGATTAGGCCAATGGGATGTGGTGCTAAATCAAGCAGTTAATCGTTACCTGGCAACCTCCTTAATAAACTATTGAACTGCTCAACAGCTCCACACTCCACACCCACTTCCTGGAGCAAGCTGGAATGTGCAACAATGGCTGCTAGCTCTGTGGAAAGGAAGAAGCTGAACATTGATCTGTAGGGTATATGGGGTGGCTGGTGACAGATATTGGTGAACAAATCTACCTTGGACAGAAAGGAACCATAGTTCAGTACAGCTGCTCCACTGGTCCTTCATCCCAGAGGATTTAGGGGTACTTCCTGACCAGAGGGGAGGGTAGCTCCTTAGTGCCACAACCAAGGTGCTAAAGACAACCTTCCAGGATGGACAGAGGTCCCTGGTATAATATGTATCTGCTCCTATGGTAGTGCAATGCACAGGGTACAAGGCATATTGATGTAAGATCGGTTTACATATCCAGAAATGGCCCATACATAGGCGGTCATCTTGCTTTTTAATTCAATTTGAATTTTAACCAATTTCATAATGTACTATAAGCAGGTCTAATTATGATGTGTACTTCAAAAAATTATTCCATTAACCATTCTTTAACTAAAATCAAGACAAAACCATATCCGTTAAATAATTCATTCGTGGTTTGCAAATCAAAAAATATTCCTGCATATCTTCCCATAGACATGTATGGCAAGCATGCCAGATTATTCTCAGCATTTGCCATGAGGGATTGTTAGTACACTACATTTGCCATGATGTTTAGTGGGGTCGCCGTATTTTTCCTATTTAAGGTGGCGCTTCCCTAGGATTGTCATAACATAGTCCTCAATGTATGGACGAGGACATTGTTATGACAATCCTAGAAAAGCGCCACCTTAAATAGGAAAAATACGGCGACCCCACTAAAAATCATGGCAAATGTAGTGTACTAACAATCCCTCATGGCAAATGCTGAGAAAAATCTGGCGTGCTTGGTAGTGAAGTACCCCATACATGTCTATGGGAAGATATGTGGGAATATTCGTTGATTCGCAAACCACGAATTAATTACTTCTGACTTTTGACCGCTCATTTCTGGATATGACTTGCATATGGAGAAATCAGCAGTCAACAAAGTCAGGAATTAATTTGCATTTGTGCAATCACAAAATATTTCCATAGACTACTATGGGGCTAATAACAAAGGAACACAAGATTTTTACCAGCTTGGCTCCCAAGGTATTGTTAGTACAGCACATTTGGAATAACTTTTACCGAAGTTACCAGATTTCCCACCTTTAAGGTTTCACTTCCATTGATTTTTTTCTAATGCATGTGAGGTCAATGAGTTGTGTTTATCATCACAATATTCCACTGTCTATTATAACGCATAAATATCTGCTCCCAAGAGAAGCATACAGCTGATACAGCAAACGATACACTTTGAAACCTATGCCTTCCAAAAATCACTTCCATTCTTCGCAGAAGTATTACTTGTTGGATCGCATAGTTCTTTCTACTCTCGTTCCCACAAAATTGTGCCCTCACCCGTCATATAATATGCTAATTCATGGGCTGAGGTGTTGTTGGTAATGTGTGATTGGAAAAGGAGTTCAAACTGCCCCAAAGGTTCGAAAAATAACAATAACTAATTTCAGTTATTAAAGTCATAATCAAGTACTTAACTTTTTTGTCTTAACTAACATTGCTTGATTGTGACGCAGTGAAACGACTAATCTTTAGTATTATTAAAGCCCATTAGAATTCAATTAGAATAAAACACAAGGTGACCACTAATGTTTTGGCGATATGGCCAGTTAAAACAATAAAGTTTGTATTTATACATAGGTGGCAGCAGAATTTCCCCTAACCTTGTCTTCTGGCAATCATCAAGAGTACCAGGCTCAAATGTAGCATGTAAATGGTACCACCTGAATTTTCTGTTTGTGCACACGGAAACACACACACACACACACAAACACACACACACACACACACACACACATACACACACACACACACACACACACAAAGGCAGTATGAGATAATATGTCAATGTTGTTCCATGTATCCAAACCTGACAGAAGCTTCGCAGTCATTAGTGCCACTTCAGTGATGGCAGAGTCCTTTACAATATCTGGTTCTGTCACAAATAAATTCATGAGTATTCCACAGCAGCTAATCAGCCGATCCTTCATCATTTCTGTGGAACTTAAATAAAGACCATAGCTATATCAAAACATAGGAACCATAAGAAATGTGAGAACGTAACAGGGAAGAATTGGGCGGCTTCTCTTGGAAGTGCAGGCTTTGCACAAAAAATTCAACATCAGGATTTCATCTATTTTGTAGTTATCACAGCTTATACCAATACATATGACCAATAGCTTATAACGATAGCCACTGTCCCCAGGGGACATTTACTTACAGGTTAGAGGTAGCAATGGCAATGAAGTACTTGCACAGCACAGGATGAAGCTTTGCACAAACCAACACCTTCCTTGGTGCTGCATCAGCTGTGAGGTGGTGCAGGCCTGGTAGCAGGAACTTCATCATGTCCTCCCCATCATCACACAGCACACAGCAGTCACCCTCTGACAGTGAGGTGGAGGTGGTGGTGGTGGTGGTGGTGCAGGTGGGGACAGCAAGGGTGGCCTTCTGGCATATGATGAGCAGAAAGGGGAGGAGGGTGTACAGCTCCGATGTGATGGCCAGTGTCTCCTCTGCTAGCCACGCCCCTATCACCCTCACAGTGGCCATGGTAACTGGATGAAGGTGCAAACTGGGATCACTTGGGCAGTTCCTTTTCAGAACATCCAAGAACTGCAAAATGGCAGTAAACGTCTCTGTGAGTGTGGTATGAAGCATCAGTAGGTCCTCATCAGTCAGGACTGAGCTGTGGGTACAACCTTTGGGGCATGGAAGCTGTGAGATCAGCTCTAACGTGAACACACATCCCAAAGCACACACATGCTCACCCACCACACACATAAACATGCACACACGCTCACCCCCCCCCCCCCCACACACACACACACCATTCTGGTGGTTCTCAGACACCACAGCGATGTGTGCCACTGCAGCCTCCAAAATAAGGAAGCAAGAGGAAATCACCTTGGCCCGGGCAAATACTGCCGATAACTCTGATTGGTAGAGTTGTATCTGTACTTCCTGCATGGGAGAGGTTGATCCAACAACTGCAGGCCCCTCCCCCCCTCCACACACAGCACCCCTTGTGAACTTACTGCTCCAACAAGGTGAATAAGGAACATGAAGAAGGTACCTGGCCTGTAGTAGCACACATGGTCACATGACATCACATATAGGCACATCACACATGGTCACATGACATCACACGTGGTCGCATGACACATAACACAACTGATTTACAGCTGACCTCTTGCCTTGGACCTCAGCTTCTAGTGCCCAGTCCCACCCATAATATCGGCACAGTAGGGCAGCTAAGCAGAAAGCATCTTCCCTATAGACAGCATCTGAGGTGGGAATGAGGATGGAGTGAGGTGAGAATGAGGTGGAGTGTGGAGGGAATGAGGGTGGAGTGTGGAGGGAATGAGGATGGAGTGTGGAGGGAATGAGGGTGGAGTGAGGTGGGAATGAGGGTGGGGTGTGGTGGGAATGAGGGTGGAGTGAGGTGAGAATGAGGGTGGAGTGTGCAGGGAATGAGGGTGGGGTGTGGTGGGAATGAGGGTGGAGTGTGGTGGGAATGAGGGTGGAGTGTGGAGGGAATGAGGGTGGAGTGAGGTAGGAATGAGGTGGAGTGTGGAGGGAATGAGGGTGGAGTGTGGAGGGAATGAGGATGGAGTGTGGAGGGAATGAGGGTGGAGTGCGGAGGGAATGAGGATGGAGTGTGGAGGGAATGAGGGTGGAGTGTGGTGGGAATGAGGGTGGAGTGCGGAGGGAATGAGGGTGGAGTGTGGAGGGAATGAGGATGGAGTGTGGAGGGAATGAGGGTGGAGTGAGGTGGGAATGAGGGTGGGGTGTGGAGGGAATGAGGGTGGAGTGAGGTGGGAATGAGGGTGGGGTGTGGAGGGAATGAGGGTGGAGTGTGGAGGGAATGAGGGTGGAGTGCGGAGGGAATGAGGGTGGAGTGAGGTGGGAATGAGGGTGGAGTGTGGAGGGAATGAGGGTGGAGTGCGGAGGGAATGAGGGTGGAGTGTGGAGGGAATGAGGGTGGAGTGCGGAGGGAATGAGGGTGGAGTGTGGAGGGAATGAGGGTGGAGTGAGGTGGGAATGAGGGTGGAGTGCGGAGGGAATGAGGGTGGAGTGTGGAGGGAATGAGGGTGGAGTGTGGAGGGAATGAGGGTGGAGTGTGGAGGGAATGAGGGTGGAGTGTGGAGGGAATGAGGGTGGAGTGAGGTGGGAATGAGGGTGGAGTGTGGAGGGAATGAGGGTGGAGTGTGGAGGGAATGAGGGTGGAGTGTGGAGGGAATGAGGGTGGAGTGTGGAGGGAATGAGGGTGGAGTGTGGAGGGAATGAGGGTGGAGTGAGGTGGGAATGAGGGTGGAGTGCGGAGGGAATGAGGGTGGAGTGTGGAGGGAATGAGGGTGGAGTGAGGTGGGAATGAGGGTGGAGTGAGGTGGGAATGAGGGTGGAGTGTGGTGGGAATGAGGGTGGAGTGTGGAGGGAATGAGGGTGGAGTGAGGTGGCAGAATGGGCTGGGGGAATCTTTATAACAGTAATAAAGTAAATGCATAAATTCTTGCAACAATAAGCCGGACAGGTCATTTATCTCCACCAAGGGATGGACAACAATAATGCATTGTAACAGCATTTGAAGCACACTGCTGCCTATCTAGTCATGGTGTGTGTGTATGTGTATGTGTATGTGTGTGTATGTGTATGTGTGTGCATGTGTGTGTGTGCGTGTGTGTGCATGTGTGTATGTGTGTTGTGTGTGTGTTGTGTGTGCATGTGTGTATGTGTGTGTTGTGTGAGTGTGTGTGTGTGTGTGCAGGCTGTAGCCACACAATAACAGCTGAACCAGTTATAAAACAAAGGGAGCCGAGGGAGCAGGGTCATGCAATCGCGATCCAGTTTTGCCATACATGTATCTACTGTCTAATGTGATGCACATTCGTTTCTTTCATTTTTGTGCTAAGTTACATTCAGATCCTTATGGCCACATTTAAACAGCATGTGTCTGTTTCCTCAGTGGTACCAAACGTTTACCATAGCATAACGTCTACAAAAGGAGACCGGCATGAAGAAACACCAGTTCTCACTATGAGTTCTAATGTTTTATTGATCGAACAGCTTCCGCACACCAAACTTAAAATCAGCTAATGACAAAGGCAAAAAGGAAGAATCAATCCCGGCCCAAGTGGTGTCAATGACACCCAACGCAATGAACTGAATGGATGCAATATAGTTGAATTTCTCCAACACACACCGGTGTTTTGTAGCATACACATGTACAGTGTAAGGGACACTACTGCACATTATTACACATGAACTATGACTTACCAGTTTTGCTAGTCAGAATATCAGACAAGCCAACTGCAACATTCCTCAGCCACATGCTCTCCTTCCTGAACAACACCTACACAATGTAGTCGAAACAGAGGTGAGCAGTCTGTTGCAAGACAGTGTGCATACGTGCGCTAAATACATACATCTTCTCCTACAGCAACCACGGATGACAGCAGGGGGCACAGCTCAAACTTCATTTTATCCTACAATTTCATGTGGCACATCACACCAAACGCAAGACAAAAACTAGACCTTGCCTGTCGAATCTTGAATTCGTGGCTGAGGAATTCAACCACTGGCAATACCAAATCAATATGGGTCAATACTAGTTCACTGGATGACAACAGACTAAGCAGCAGTGATCTGGACTCATCATGCCCTGAACGGACAGTAAAATAGAATAGTCAAACATCACTTCTCTCTGCAGGCCCATGTCTCTACAATACTCCTCCCACCTGTTTGTTGCACCACGAAACACTTGGCTATTGCTTCCAAGGAGTTACACGCAAACAGGTGTTGCCGGCCTAGCTCTGAGCACCCAAGTGCTTCGAGGCATTGTAGGGCATCTCCAATTAGCGTCCGGTCCTCCTCACAGGGGTAGCTGAGAATGTGGTTGGCAGGGGATAGAAGAGAGGGTGTTGGGGGGGAGGGGGGGTACAGCATCAACTTACACTGTAGTGATAAGTTTGTTCAAGATAGGGATCTTCCCGGTTACCTGCGGGTGCTGAACCTAACAACAAGCAGACAGTGGAGCATTAACTTAATAAATGGAAGACACACACACACACAACACACACACACACAACACACACACACACACACACACACACACACACACACACACACACCACACACACACTGCTTACACTGCATAAACTCACCAGCTCCGGGTCTGTGCAGAAGCAAGCAAGGACTGCTACCGCAATCTTCTGATACACCATCTCTGTGCAACCATCAGGTGTGCAACCTATGTAATGACAAAACCACTAGTATGATAATTGCCGGAGATAGGCATACAAGTTCAGGATCAGTACTCCAAACATGGCGTCACATCGCTGCAGCGCTCGTACCCTTACAACCAAGTGAAACAAGTTTGTAATGTGGAAAGCGATTACTACGTGACGTCACATCCGGAATACTACATTCTATTTGCACACGCTGGGGGGCACATGCGTTACTTCTTACGCGTGGACAGCAGTCTGTTGAGGAACGAAAACCCGATGGCGTCAAACAATTTCCTCCGGGTGGTCTGGTCGGTTTCGTTGGACTTGACGAGCTTTGTAACCTGCAGCCATGATGAGAGACGCGATCTTTATTTACATAATGGAGGGGGTTGCATTGTGGAGTGTTACCAGAAGAAGGGCAGCCATCTTCTCGTTGTCCGTCTTCGCGTTACTGAGAAGTTTAAGGCAGCGACTTGAGTCCATGCTGCGAGTTATTAAGTTCGTTTGATAGTAATAGTTAATTAAATCTTCAATTCAAATGTTAGTCGCAAATTCAATTCACTATAAAAATTTTAGCATCTCTGACATGCTCTGGAAAAATTCGATATCCCATAATGGAGTAATTATTCGAACATAGCAACAAAAAATATATAAAGGTCATCAAATAAAGCATTGATTTTATATGTGACGTACATTTTGATGCGGACTGTATCGGAATGTGGGTTATTAAATTTAAGTCCTTATTGATTTAATAAATGGTTGAACGCATTGTTTTTGCTGGGGAAATTTCAATGTCGTCAGTTATTGGAGTAGCAAAAATAAGCAGACTGCTGCGTTGTTCGGGACTGCATCAATCACCGTCTAGATCTTGTACAACTCTTACATGCATTTTTGTAGATACAAGATATCAATTAAGTGTTCTGTCCTTAAAAATAGCTTCATAATTAACACTGAGCTGCTGCTATAGCTGCGTTACAGCTGAAGGTGATGGATGAAACCTGACATGGCAAGCTGGCAACTATTTTGAGTGTATGTAACAGGGAACTCGGACATAAAACTGATTATAACGCTCTTAGACATGCAGCTGTACATGAAGGCAAGCTTACCCACCTACTTCAAACAGATAATTTTTGACAAGTGTGAATTTTCCTCTAACACCGTGAGCATGGAGATTCTTTCTATACATATAAAATTTAGCAGTGACAGTTTGCTAAGCAAATTTAATTAATAACTTCAGTCACATGGCATTATCATCACGAAAAAGGAAACAAAAAATGGAGCAAGCACTTTCAATATGTCAGGTGGTTGCAACATTTTGCCTTTATTACACACGTTTAGCCCGGCTATTAAACTCGGGTACCAAGTAAATGCTCGAGTGGGTATTATGCGCGTGAGTTGCGAGCGAGTTGCACGCTAATCACACGGGAGTTATATTCGTGCGCAATGCACTCACTCTATATATTAATTAGGTTTGCACATAGTCTAGATTCAGTGTAGAGCGCTTCTGGGCTAGAATTCAGATTTTTACCAAAAACGATGTCCAGTGGAGAAAAACATTTAGAACCCGAATCCGGCGTATATGGGAAATTTCGCTTAATTCTTGGACCAAAACGAGGTCAAAAACAAAAAAAAAAACATTCTTACTGCAACTATGTTATGAAGTCATACTGTCAAACTACCAAAGCATTGGCTTGGTTATATTGGCTTGCTAGTTATGCCGGAAATTAAACATGTATCTACATTTATACCTTGGAAGAAAACAAGGTAATAGGTAATATAAAAAGTTCCAAAACATCGACTGACCGTCGGTATCAGTTTATGATATTGACGATATGGCTCCAGAAAATAATAACTGCAGCCTGTGACTTATCAGTTACGTCACCGCTAAACTCCAAAATTCTTTCTGAAGCGGGAGTAACTGCTGGAGCAGCTGCACATGTCACTGAGCTCCGAAAACATGAGGCCAATGATGCTAAGTGTAACGAACGATCTTGGGTGGATTTGCATCCCTCTGGTAGTGGAATCTTACGAAGCATGGGGGAAGGAGGCTTTGGAGACGTTTTCCATGTTAGCCTCTCGCCTATAGCCACTTCTTCATCCAGGCCCAAATCTAGGGTTTTATCTGAGCTATACGGTCGGCTCAATATCTCCATTTAGTTAGGGCAAATGTTTTGTCCAGACTTTCATGCCCTCATCAGGTATACATCTGAGATTGTATGTTATTTTGTGTCTTGTGTTTAGTTATTCAAGTGTCGCATTTGTGTAATAGTTAATACTGTATTGTTCAATTTTAAAAAGTAATTTGAAAGTAACACTTTAATTGTAAGTATCAATAACCAAGAAACATGTCACGTTGTGCTTTATATATGTCAAAGAAGAAGCTCCAATGAATGGTAAGACACCACAGCCAATCAATGAGGCAAATAACTCTCAGATGAAAAGTATGTATGTATCTATGGTAATTAATTATTAAGAATTGACAAAATTTCAGTGCAAATGATGTATATGATTTAGATATAAGCTTAGGTTGGTGTTAGGACCATGGTGCAAACCCCTCTATTGACGCTTCCTCTGGTTCTATTTACGTCAGTGCACCCTATTTATACATTATCAAGTAATAACCAGGTACTAGTGTACTTGCGTAGTCGTTACAAAAGCCAAAATCACTACTCTAATCACACCTTTTACACTCCCATTGACTTTGCACCAGACCGCACTCCTGTAGAACTACCGTGTGAGGCAGTTCCATCCTACAAGCATGATTGACGTGAGTGTACAAATTGCACCACTATATTTTATCCTCGCCATCTTTCATTGCTGAACTGACCACTTGAAATTGCAGGCCTATGCGATTGTGGTGCACATTTCGCACATACTGTTAAAGAATTTTCAACTGCCAACGTGCGACCAATTGGCGCATTTTTCATTAGAACTAGTGGTGATAGAGTCAGAATGGGCTGTACGTTGGGCAGATTTAACAACTGCGACATAATTTTTCTTTGGCACTCACTGTCAAGGATTGAAGATGCATGTACAACAGGGTCCTTACGTAAACAAACGGTCTAGCATGATAAGATGCCGGATTCAGTGGTCTCGTCTATATCAGTGGTAAACGACACGGACTATATCATATACATGTATGTATACTGAATGTGTGGAACAATTATTGATGTATGTTGCAGCTGCAACCTCAGATTCTTGAGTCAATGGACCACAACATTTTACTAAAGTGGTGGCTGTTGAGGACATCAATAGGAGACCATCCAGTCCTATATATACTGCAACCTGGCAAAGGTCTTTGAAAAGCTTGATACGCTGCCCTTGCAGAATCATGAATGTTAAACAGAACATCCCTCTGCAATAATGGAGGTATCATGGGCACAGCCATCTGGTGAACTTCAGCTGATTTGACATTTTCTCAAATACTTTCAATGGGCATAAGACCCCACAAGTCCATCTTGAATATTAGACAATGGGAGAGGGTAAGAACCTTTGAAGGTTCGTCTGTTTATCTCTCTGTAGTCACTTCTTGAGACATAACTGAATAGCTGGAAAACACCTACACACATACATGCTTTCAATATGCTACTTCAGTCCTGTAGTGAACTGGATATACAAACAATGCATGGTGTGTAGGTGCCAGCCACTGCAGCTTTATATAGGGACATTAGTTGAGCCAAAATAAATGCTTATGCCAGGTTATCAGTATTTTCAGTTTCATAAGATTTCAGGAAATTTGCAATCGGGTTCATCTCTGAAGCAGTGCATGTAGCATTTTATCCATCATTACAGACTACCAAACTCTTCCACCTTGAGAAGGTTCAGTGTATATGGTGCATTTTAAAATGTGCACTGTCAATGGAAAGGCAGACATAGTTGTGCTTTGAACAGATGCCAGACAGCGATACACTAGCATGCATAATCAATAAAACCATGAATCAAGCAAATAGGTATGTCTTATAAACCTGAGCATGGGGCAGGGTTATATAGTTCTGTATGTCATGGGTTGTATATATATATAGTTTCATGAGGAATTAAGGTTATTAGTTCCATTTTCTTACAACACAACTTTGGCATTGGTAGTACACGTGACAGTATTCTTTTGTTGAGACTTGATATTTAAATAACAACATAAGCAGTGGCCATATATTTTCACTCCCATGCTAGAGTTTTGTGTGCCAGCTATAATCCTCAAGAGGAAATGTATGTGAGCGCCTCAGGAGGGTATGAATACAATTGGTCCGGGAAAAGACCCATCGATTATGCAATACCTTCATACACTTTTTGTGATGCTCTGCTTTTTGTGATGCTCTGTTACTGCGAATTTATATAGCCCACCCCCCGTACATGGAGCACTTAGTCGAGAGGAATTGAGGAAGTGAACATGAAGTGAGTCCTTGCTACATAGGTGTTGAGATGCTTACATAACAACATCACCTTTTGGAAAAACACTCTGGGAAGCTAGAAAAGACTGTTCCTTTTCATTAAACCGAGCCATGCGAAACGGTGACGTCATAGTTTTTAAAATAAATCGGCACATCCAATTTAATACTCCCACGACAGAAGATGGCTCAGGCAAGTTAACGACTACGTTTTGTGTGACAGCAACTACTATACGTTATTGTGCAACAAGTACAGCAGTTAGCGACTGTGTTCTTGTGCGACAGCGTGCACACTTGTTTTTAAACGATGCATGAAGCTAATTAGCTCCTTGGTCATGGGCATGTAGCTGTTTGGTGAGCTGGTGGTTGTGTTTGTACGAGCGCGCGCGGTCTCCTGTCTGTCTGTCTGTGTGTGTTTGTATGTGTGTGTGTGTGTGCGAGCGCGCGCACAGCTCATTTTTGTAAGCTAGCTACGTATTCATTTCGTAAGCCAACACTGCCGCATGCCAACTACTAACTTGCTAGGCCATATCTTCTTGTGACCGTGGCTTCCTTTTTTGTCTGTGTTATGTTGTTGCCTTTTTTTTTTTTTTGCTGCCCACTGATCACCTTGTGACTTGTGATGAGAGGTGAGGGGAAGGTGTTTGAGGTTTATGAGGGAGAATGTGTAAGTGCTATTCATATCAAACTTACAACAGTTGGGTGTGACTGATAACCCTTACTGAGGTACGTGTGGGTGTGAGTGATGTGTGAGGGAGTGAGTTCTGCAAACACTATATAACAGCACTTAAATAGGGCAGAAACACCACCTGTGTCTTTTGTCATATGAAGGAATGTGTGAGTGTGGAGAAGACATAACTGTGAGGCATCACTGAGCATTCAGATAATATCATGGTCCATGCACTCAATAAAGGTTAATTTTTTCTCTAGTTTAAATCTTCCATTTTTAGTGCAGGTTTTTGTTTTTTGAATCAATTTTTTTCATGTACTTCAGTTTCTATGGGTTTAGGCATCCATGACAACTTTCGCATCATTGTTCTGTTCTTAAAGACAAAGCTTATTTTCTTTTTCCGCAGCTTGTGTCTACATACAACAATGAATAAATTTCAAACAATTGAAAGGACTTTATGCCCCACATTTCGCTAGACTGTATTTCCCCACCACCTCTAAGTAACTAAACACTTGCATGGGAGTGAAAACATGATCACTGCATACGTTGTTGCTCAAATATCAATCTTGGCAATTTGAAGGAATAGTATCTTGAAATATGAGGTTATAGTGCACTTGTACCGTAATGAATCATAATTGTACTGTTCCAAACAATCAAGTCATTATTGAGACTGTTATCTAGGGGAACATTGTTTTATTTTGTTAGCTAACTAAATGACAAGGCTCATGGCTAAATCTGGCAATGTTGGACTATACACATCTCCCCACCACACCCACCTGGCACACCACACCCACCTGGCACACCACACCCACCTGGTACAGGTCCATGAGTACAACGTTGCCATGAGCTGTGAGGGATGCTCTAATGCTGTGAACCGTGTCCTGTCCAGGCAACAAGGTAAGCAAGGGGGGAGTAGCCCCTGGTTGAGTAGCCCTGGGTGAGGGGGAGTAGCCCCTGGGTGTGGGGGGAGTAGCCCCTGGGTGAGTAGCCCTGGGTGTGGGGGGAGTGCCCCTGGGTGAGAGGTTGTGAAGGAACAGGGATTCCACTTTGTTCAGTCCAAATGACCTCATTACTACATGGCTGATCGAGTAAAGGGAAATCCCCTGTAGGTTGAGGATGTGTGGTGACAGATGATGGTTGCCATTGGCAATAGCTGGGGGGGGGGGGGGGGGGGGGAGTAGCCCCTGGGTGATGTAGTGTAGATCAAATATTCATTTCCAACAGCAAATTTGTGCCAGGAACCTTGCCGGGAACACACTGTGTGCCGGGAGCACACTGTGTGCCGGGAACACACTGTGTGTCGGGAACACACTGTGTGCCGGGAACACACTGTGTGCCGGGAACACACTGTGTGCCGGGAGCACACTGTGTGCCGGGAACACACTGTGTGCCGGGAGCACACTGTGTGCCGAGAACACACTGTGTGCTGGGAACACACTGTGTGCCGGGAGCACACTGTGTGCCGGGAACACACTGTGTGCCGGGAGCACACTGTGTGCCGAGAACACACTGTGTGCCGGGAACACACTGTGTGCCGGGAACACACTGTGTGCCGGGAACACACTGTGTGCCGGGAACACACTGTGTGCCTCGAGCACACTGTGTGCCGGGAGCACACTGTGTGCCGGGAGCACACTGTGTGCCGGGAACACACTGTGTGCCGGGAACACACTGTGTGCCGGGAACACACTGTGTGCCGGGAACACACTGTGTGCCGGGAACACACTGTGTGCCGGGAACACACTGTGTGCCGGGAACACACTGTGTGCCGGGAACACACTGTGTGTGCCGAACATATCAGGCTTTATGCATAGTTGATTGAATGAGGAGAGGGACAAGGGGAAAGGAAACAGCTATGACGTGGGACCTTGTTCAGTCAGATCACCTCCAAAGTTCAGCTGATTGTGGGCACCTGTGTTCTTACTGATCTACACATATGTCTTGTGGACACCTATGTTCTTACTGATCTACACCACCTATGTCTTGTGGGCACCTATGTTCTTACTGATCTACACCCATGTCTTGTGGGCACCTATGTTCTTACTGATCTACACATATGTCTTGCGGGCACCTATGTTCTTACTGATCTACACCCATGTCTTGTGGGCACCTGTGTTCTTACTGATCTACACCCATGTCTTGTGGGCACCTATGTTCTTACTGATCTACACCACCTATGTCTTGTGGGCACCTGTGTTCTTACTGATCTACACCCATGTCTTATGGGCACCTATGTTCTTACTGATCTACACCCATGTCTTGTGGGCACCTATGTTCTTACTGATCTACGCCCATGTCTTGTGGGCACCTATGTTCTTACTGATCTACACCCATGTCTTGTGGCACCTGTGTTCTTACTGATCTACACCCATGTCTTGTGGCACCTGTGTTCTTACTGATCTATACCCATGTCTTGTGGCACCTGTGTTCTTACTGATCTACACCCATGTCTTGTGGCACCTGTGTTCTTACTGATATACACCCATGTCTTGTGGGCACCTGTGTTCTTACTGATCTACACCCATGTCTTGTGGGCACCTATGTTCTTACTGATCTACACCCATGTCTTATGGGCACCTATGTTCTTACTGATCTACACCCATGTATTGTGGGCACCTATGTTCTTACTGATCTACACCCATGTCTTGTGGGCACCTATGTTCTTACTGATCTACACCCATGTCTTGTGGGCACCTATGTTCTTACTGATCTACACCCATGTCTTGTGGCACCTGTGTTCTTACTGATCTACACCCATGTCTTGTGGCACCTGTGTTCTTACTGATCTACACCCATGTCTTGTGGCACCTGTGTTCTTACTGATCAACACCCATGTCTTGTGGGCACCTATGTTCTTACTGATCTACACCCATGTCTTGTGGCACCTGTGTTCTTACTGATCTACACCCATGTCTTGTGGCACCTGTGTTCTTACTGATCTACACCCATGTCTTGTGGCACCTGTGTTCTTACTGATCTACACCCATGTCTTGTGGCACCTGTGTTCTTACTGATCTACACCCATGTCTTGTGGCACCTGTGTTCTTACTGATCTACACCCATGTCTTGTGGCACCTGTGTTCTTACTGATCGACACCCATGTCTTGTGGCACCTGTGTTCTTACTGATCTACACCCATGTCTTGTGGCACCTGTGTTCTTACTGATCTACACCCATGTCTTGTGGCACCTGTGTTCTTACTGATCTACACCCATGTCTTGTGGCACCTGTGTTCTTACTGATCTACACCCATGTCTTGGCTGTGTTTTTATTTGGAGAACTAATTAAGCAAAGAAGGGATGGGAATTTCAAACCTAAAGTCACAGCAAGTAAATATTTATGTTTTGTTAAACCTGCATCCTTATGCTATAATCAAAAAGAAGCAAAAGGTAATATGTTATTAGACTCCTAGCCAAACAGGATGGCATCCTTTATCAACACACAGTGAGACACTCATCCTCCCCCTCCCCCTCCACACACACACAAACACACACACACACATGCACACACACATGCACACATGCACACACACACAACACATGCATGCACACACACACACACACACACACACACACACAAACATGATCCAACCCCCTCTTATTTTGGTCAGTGATAATGCCATGTTGAGGTGGGTGTGGTTGATGTTTATCATTGTACCCTGTTGTCATTATTGTAGTGTTGTCCCATACAGTGAAGCACAAAGGGTGGGGGGGGGGGGGGGAATGGTGTGTGTGTGTTGAGTAATGAAATGTTACTGCCTGAATGGAATGACAGGTTCCAACCTAGATTGATACCTATTCGATATCATTGGTTAAAGACAGGTGACATGTTTTACACAGCAGTGGTTTTTGCCTATATGATGAATGTGTATAAACCAACCCCCTGGAGCCCAGAGATCAACACTCCTCTATTCTACTGAGATTTACAACAGAAGACTCCAATGTTGTTAATTTTCAGTTTGCAGCAAAATGATTGTGTACATGACCCTAATTATTGCCGTGTAACGGTAATCATGCAAACAATATTGTAAATACGTATGCTATACTCATGTATGTACTTAGCAGGTCTGAGAGAAAAAAAATTCTTATGATAAATAAGCCTCATTTGTGAGATGAGACATGTTTTGTTGCCCGAAACTTTGAGGCAAGGTTACTCAAGCTTAGTCATCAAATGTGCAGTGTATGCCAATGTAGCAACCTGAAGGTTAAAGGTGTGTACCTAAAAATTGGATCAATTAAAAAGTGGCAGGTTCCTTGACACGTGTATGCTGGCCTTCATGGCACATACATGGATGGCGAGTTTGAAAGGTGTGTTCAGTTGAGAATGCCACACAGTGCATGTAGAGATGGTACATATGTGCAGGCAGTGTAAAGATGGTACATATGTGAGTACAGGCAGTTTAGTGTAGAGATGGTACATGTGAGGGGGCTAGAGGCAGCGTGTATAGGTCTGACTCCTTTCCCTCTCACACAGACGTAAAGAAGGTGACATTTGACATGGAGAAACAGAAAGTGTATGTGGAAACATCCATGTCAGGGGAAGACATCTTGGCCATCATCAAGAAGACAGGACGGGAGTGCTCCTACGTTGGAGTGAAGCAGTAGTAGTGTACTGTGTGTAGATGTGTGATACCAAGAGCAACCTACGTATCTGCAGTGAACACATGGTTCACATTGTGTCACAGTTAGCACATGTGTGTAATTGGAAAGCTTCATAATGTACTAAAATCAAAAAAAAATGGCTGGTGGGGGGGGGGGGGGGGAGGGGAAAGAGGGAGAAAGCTATTGTAACATGACTACCATGTAAGCTCGTTCTCTTTCTTGATTGTGAACTTCTTGCTGCTCTCAGAGTAGAACTGCGAGTACCATCGTCTGTGTTCCAGTATCAGTCGGTCTTCCTTCACCAACAGTGGTTTGGAGAGGTAGGTCTTGTTACACCACACATTCACATCCCTGTCAATCTGTATCCCCATGCCCTGAGGTGTAAGAGGCAGTGTTACAGTGGAAACGCAGGCAATCAAGCAAGGGAGTCAGTCATCTCCCTGGTAATCTCCAGCGTGCAGTTCCCTTCCACTCACCCTCAGCATGCCTGTGGCTATGAATGTTGGGATCCATCGGTCAGCAAATATATAGTTAGTCATTCTCTGGTTCAGGGGCTCTTCTGGGACAACTGTCTGTAACCACGCCCCTTTCCCAAATATGGTCTTGAACCGGAGGATGACAATTGATGGACCGATCTGGTAGGAGCTTACATTCACGTCCAGGAAGGGTAATGCAATACCAAGGAAGGAGTTGGCAAGGTGAAGAGTCATGTGACCAATATGGCTGTAAGGGGCAAGGAGTCACGTGACCAATATGGCTTTAGAGGGCAAAGAGTCATGTGATCAATATGGCTGTAAGGGGCAAAGAGTCATGTGACCAATATGGCCGTAAGGGGCAAAGCGGGTCATGTGACCATATGCAAAATTCCATGCTACCAAGTACCCCCTTACCACTAGTATACATTTATATATACAAGTAATTAAAAAAATTCTCTACGAGAAATTTGGTAACATATAGGTTTGGAAGGCAATAGTGGTGTAAAAAAGCATGAGAACAAGGCTGACTGAAATTGAAAAAAGTATTACACTTCTATTTAGCATAATTATAAGACACTGTACCCCATGCTTTTTACAACACTATTGCCTTCAATTCCTATATGACACCAACCTTTCCTTACACAATGCTTTTTATTACTTGTTGCATGAGTTTTGATAGAAATCTCTATTACAATTAGTGGCATTAATAGTCCTGTCCCTAGTCTGATACTCTGAAGTTTTGAAAAAATTTGAACCTAAGCAAGACACATATATGAACAGCTAGCTTATACGAACACCCATACATGATAATGACATGGTGCAATCCTATTGGACTGTAACTATCTTTGCGGCAGAACAAAGCTTGCAACCCAACTATCCAATCCAACGTGTTATATTCCATTGGCCCATCCGGTTTAATAATGTTAATTAATAATGTTAATTCATTCCCATTAATTATACTATAAGTCCCCATAAAAGTTACCCCTACCACCCCTTCTTAGCAGGACCTCAACTGGTGGCAGAGGTGGAGGAGGCATCTAGGGTGGAGGTGAGGGTATCTACTGGAGGAGAATTGGGGCATCCTAACATGGAGGAGTGGGGGTATCCACTACTGGTGGAGGTGGAAGAGAGGTGACCTGACATGGAGGAGTGGGGGCATCCACTACTGGTGGAGGTGGAAGAGAGGTGACCTGACATGGAGGAGTGGGGGTATCCACTACTGGTGGAGGTGGAAGAGAGGTGACCTGACATGGAGGAGTGGGGGCATCCACTACTGGTGGAGGTGGAAGAGAGGTGACCTGACATGGAGGAGTGGGGGCATCCACTACTGGTGGAGGTGGAAGAGAGGTGACCTGACATGGAGGAGTGGGGGCATCCACTACTGGTGGAGGTGGAAGAGAGGTGACCTGACATGGAGGAGTGGGGGCATCCACTACTGGTGGAGGTAGAAGAGAGGTGACCTGACATGGAGGAGTGGGGGCATCCACTACTGGTGGAGGTGGAAGAGAGGTGACCTGACATGGAGGAGTGGGGGTATCCACTACTGGTGGAGGTGGACGAGAGGTGACCTGACATGGAGGAGTGGGGGTATCCACTACTGGTGGAGGTGGAAGAGAGGTGACCTGACATGGAGGAGTGAGGGTATCCACTACTGGTGGAGGTGGAAGAGAGGTGACCTGACATGGAGGAGTGGGGGCATCCACTACTGGTGGAGGTGGAAGAGAGGTGACCTGACATGGAGGAGTGGGGGTATCCACTACTGGTGGAGGTGGAAGAGAGGTGACCTGACATGGAGGAGTGAGGGTATCCACTACTGGTGGAGGTGGAAGAGAGGTGACCTGACATGGAGGAGTGGGGGCATCCACTACTGGTGGAGGTGGAAGAGAGGTGACCTGACATGGAGGAGTGGGGGTATCCACTAGTGGCTATGAAGCAGGGCATCCCATCATGGAGAAAGATATTAGCTCGGTGGTTGAATCTCTTCTTCTGATTGGCGGTTGGATCTCTTCTTCTGATTACGTGAAGGCATTTGTAGAAATCAAATTGGGTCTTCACTATACTGCTTGCTCTCTTTGTTGAAAGAGTGGGTGTGGTTTACCGTATGTCAGCAAATTGTGTTGTAGTGCAATGGCCCGCAGGCTTGATATTGTTTATCAAGCCCTATATACCGAATTTGGAACTACTCGCATCAGTACCTTGCCTGATGTGTTATACGTCTGCCTGACCCCTAAAGGCATCTAGTGTCCGAACAGATTGGTATGCTCTAAGTTTATACAATGAAAGCACCTGAGGTGGCCCTACCATAACCCTAAAATAAAAAAAGAAAGTTGTTTGTATTTTAAACCAATCACTACACTTTGTACAGCTCTAGATAGCACCACTTGCCTGGTGTTATACAGGTTAGCATCACCCCCCCCCCCCCCCCCCCCCCCCACTCCATCCCCACTTAAACACACACCTCAAGGATTCACTTTTGGGTTGCCAGCTGGCTGTCCACGTGTGTGAGTGCAGCTTGGACAGCCAGGTCTCAGCAAAGTTGGGGTCACCTCCAGCAGCAATGCCAGGATGGTGCAGGGCAGTCAGGTGAGCGACGTCCGCTCCATTCTCAGATATCTCCTCAATGTGGGCTGCTATGTAGTGCACCACTCTCCCCCTGTGTGTGTGTGTGTGTGTGTATGTGTGTGTGTGTGTGTGTGTGCACGCATGCACATGGGTAAACCCAATCATGAGTTGCAAACCACACATTCACCTGTATTCTACCTGCCCCACGCAAGGTAGCTCCATTGGCTTCCTGACAGGAAACTTTTAGACCCTGGCCTAGAACAATTAACCCCACCCACAACCCCTAGGTTGATCTGTGTGCCCACCAGCCACACCCCTGGGACCACTGGTCACACCCCTAGGTTGACCTTTATGCCCACTGGCCACACCCACAGGTTCACAGGCCACACACCCTGGGACCACTGGTCACACCTATGTATGCCCACCAGCCACACCCTGGGCTCACAGGCCACACCCTCAGGCTCACCTGTAGGTCCACTGGCCAGTCCTGAGCTCCTCTATCTCCTCCAGGGGATACGTGGGGTCTCTCCCCTCTGCATCATACCAGACATAGATCAGCTGATGGCACTCTGTACAAGGCCACACCTTGGTCTTTGCAAAGGCTGGGATCTGGGCAATGGCCAGGTATGAGGGACATCATGCCAGAGGGTCACCAATTGATGGTGTAAACCACCATCAATGTGTTAAGGGTTATGTGGTCACCACCACCAAGGGGTTAACCCCACACCCATATCAGGCCCCAAAAGTACTTTCACCTTTGTGTTTAGACATCAGTAAAAGATGTTCATACCTTGTCAGCATAGGGTATCTTCACACACTGGCCTGTTTCTCCATCAAACTGCCAGCCATGGAAGGGGCACTCGATGCAGTTGCCATGGACACGCCCTCCAACCCCTAAGTTTGCTCCCAGGTGGGGGCAGTAAGCCTCAACAATGGATACCTAAGGGTGGGAGTGAGGGGAGGGAGGAGGGGTGAGAGGTGCACACACTACTCATACTTGGTACTGCATACCATTCCTTATGTCACCACTGAAACTTCCTTGAAACTACGTGTAAATCTCTTCCAATCAGTAACATCATATTAGGTAGGTTTCTAATAGGCACCCAACCACCACACTGGAACCATTTAGTTAACATATGACAGAGGTAACACGCCCGCCTCAATACACCCTTCCTCCTCCTTGCACCTCCAGAAAATGCTATGCACATACATGAAGACACTGTAATACACATTCCTTAATCAGAAGTAGAGAAGCCATACTTATCATGCCCTGTGCATGCCATAGTATATTGCACATAACTTGGAAGAATAACAAGAAGGGGAGGAGAGGGGGTGGAAGGGGGAGGGAGGAGAGGAGAGGTTAGAGAGGGAGGCTCTGTCATATGTTAACTGAGGGGTGAGGATGGAAGTGGAGAGAGACAAAGCAGGCAGATGTATACTATTATCTGATTACAGTACAATGAAATGGAACATGTCCATCCACCCACTCTGGTGAATACATTCAGGTAAGCACACATCACAGCAAGCACCCCTTACATCCTCCCACACCCATCCACATATGCCCACCACACACATACACACACACACACACACACACACACACACACACACACACACACACACACACACACACACACACACACACACACACCTTGCCATCTTCTCCTCGGAACACAGCAAAATTCTCTCCTATCATAGAAACAGCTCTGACAGCCTTCTTTGGAAGATCACATGACCTCATGACCTCATACCAGCCATTAGGGTAGGGAGGGGGGATGTTCCCAACCTTCCTCAGGCGCTGGACAAGATTACTGAGCTCCTTCTTACCCTTTCCTGAGGTACAAGACATTTAACATACTTTATGTGCGACGTACCTCTACAACCGTCGCATGCCCAACCTTTTTTTTTTTTTTTTTTTTTAATTCTTTCTTTTTCAATTTCGCTACAGACTTTTTTTTTTTTTTTTTAAACTGCCTCGCATGCGCGCTAAAACCACCCACCCCTCTCAACACCTTCCCGCCATGCAAATTGTTAACCAGTTGCTCACCAGGCGGAACTTGGAACCCGAGGTCCTTGGATTCACAACTGCTCACCAGGCTGACGGTTGAGAACAACACGAGGTACACCCTGGCGACGAGGTATACCGCGTACAACAGCGCTAGGGCTACCCCTAGCACCTGCAGCAAGGGACCGACCTCCAGGAGAAGGATGCCCTTCGGCACCAGGTCGGCAACCACTTTCCGACAGGTTGAATTCCCGCCCGTGCATAGTACCGCCCGAGTGACGCCTTGCTCGTACACGTCTTTGTAGAGATACGAGAGCAACAGCAACCCTGGCACGTGCACAAATGCTGCCTTCAGGGCGTTTGCAGAGAAACCCATCTCTGAAGACTGGAATATATAACTATTATAAACGCGCGTTTATATATACATGTATAGAATCTTTGATTGATTGGCGCCGAATTCGTTAATGGCGTCATCGCGCATTAATTCAATTGTACTTTTTGGTTAAAATGCAAAAGAAGTGGAATATGCATGCATTAAGGAAGGATGTGGAGCTGTCTGCATGGTAGGGTGTGTCAGCGGCGTATGATTAGATTAGGAACATCTTATTCAGGCCCGTAGCCAGGAGGGTGCAATTGCACCCACCCCGTGGGATATAAGGCAGGGATGGCGGAAGATACTTATATTTGGGGGGGTCCTCTATCCTTTCTAAGACACAAATAGCTTGAGGTACTACAGGCAATTCCCCTGTACCAACAACTTCTCTGTCATTGTCCGATTGAATTGGAATTTGTTGTCTACCCGTTACTAGTACCTTTTGGCACAGTTCCCTCAGGATTCTTTCAAAAGAACCTGTCTTCGTTTCATGATTTTCAACGCGTGCAAAGAGCAAAAACACCGCCGTGAGTCACAAGAAAGGACACGTGGCAGACAGACGTGCAAATGAATACTCTATAGAGGCATAAGGCACGCATCCGAAACCACAACGTTATGTTGCGGGGGGGGAGGAAGGGCTGGAAGAGGTATTGCCCCCCCCCCCCCCCCCCCCCCCCCCACCCCCCGACCTATTTGGTGGCCCCCCCCCCCCCGCCTTCCGCCGCCACTGATAAGGTCCGCTTGGCAGGCTATGAATATTTTGTTACAGCATGTTCTTATTCAGAACATCTAGTAAGTGAGAACTGCCAGCTGTTTGCATGTCACGATAGTATTGTGCACATATGCATGGAGGACCAGCACTGGTATTAAATGGTGAACGACACGAACGGAAAAGGAAAAGAGTCGCTGTTAACTGTTCTTCTGTGGCAATTAATTTACTTCAAACCCCCCCCCCCCCCAAAAAAAAAAACCCACAATCAATAACAAAATATTACGATCTCAGAAAGCATTATAACTGAATTAACTAAACCCTGAATAGAGAAATAGGAAAGCTTCCATTGAAAATTCACTTCACGAAAACATACAAACGTTTTAATTAATTAATCTCAAATCGTCTGGCTACATTAATGGCTATTTCAGTTTTTCTTTTTATATTTAAATTATATGCAGCAAAATGAAGCAGTGCATTTGTGCCCCATCCATGCACCCACGTTTTTTCTATAGAGTTTGATTGTATATGTACCGTATTGAAATCCATTCAACATTAATGTGTTCCAGCAAGTTTTTTGAAATACTGCAACAGAGGTAGGTAATTAATACCATACATCTTCGCGGCGCTGATGATGTAGCTATAGATTGCGTCTGACGAGGCCTACATGTACAGCCCTTCGAATGTTGTCTCCGGGAAGGAACCTCTAGTACAGCGGTCTCTCGTACACTTAATTCACCATGCTTTGCAAACCCCCCCCCCCCCCCCCCCCCGTCCCCCCTCCCCCCTAACACACAACCCGGCTACGGGCCTGCTATCATTTCGTAACGTTGCCGTCGTGTGCGCCTGAAATTGACATGTGTAAATTATTACATTTTCATTCTTACCTTATTCGATCGATGAACGTGAACTCATTGTAATGCGTTCAATTGGATTAACGGTATTCCTCCAATACTTCAAGTGCCATCCTTCAATACACAAGTACTGGAGGAATACCGTTAATCCTATTCCAATTAAGAGTAAATAAATGCTTCATCGTTCATCGAATAAGGTCTATAACGAGTGTCAGTATATGGAATCGTTGCAGCGAAAAGGGCACCAACGTATCTTTCACTGAAGTGATTTCTGTGATAATTTAAGAGACACCATGTCCTCTACAACTTCATTCTTACGCACTGGAAATTGGTGAAGTTACAGTGGCCTGAATTTTAACTATGCGAAAATTTTTTTGCATGTCTTGGAAGTTTTTTTATCACGTTAGGTCCCTTTTCAGTGAAACCACTAAAGAAAACAACCATATGATGCATACCTTCATGGTTTATTACAATATCGCGACAGGAACAAGTGTGGGTCAATAAGCATTGCCTTGGCCTCTGTACCGACACAGACATACTGAGGCACGTGGACATACATTCTCCAGGACTTCCCCTGTTGGTTTGCTATTTCATGCTAATGTTGGTAACCCATCCATCCCCATACTTGGCATGGCCTGATGGGGAAAGGGTGCAAGCAGATGAATTATTATAGAACAAAATCTGATCATTCTTTATAGGGTAAGGTCAGTGACCTGCTCAGTGCAATAATTAAGCTAGGGCCCTGCCAAGAGTTTACTGGTGTCAAACATTATGCAGTACGTGCACAGACATTTCTCTTTTAAAATTTAGTTACTCTATGAGTACACTTTACATACATCATCTAGAATAGTAGCATTCCATGCCATAGGTGCATGTAAACTTTTAGTTGTTGGATGAAGCCACCTGATACAGGAACAAGTGTGGGTTGCTTTGGCCTCTGTACCAACATAGACATACTGAGGCACGTGGACATACATTCTCCAGGACTTCCCCTGTTGGTTTGCTATTTCATGCTAATGTTGGCCTGATGAATAAGCAAATGAATATTATAAATACAGTATATAGAACAAAATCTGATCATTCTTTATAGGGTAAGGTCAGTGACCTGCTCAGTGCAATAATTAAGCTAGGGGCCCTGCCAAGAAATCAGTAGTTTACTGGTGTCGACAGCAGAAGTTACCCTCACATGTAAAGTGAGTGGAATAGGGAAGGCATTGCTTAGTTTGGGGTAGGTAGCAATAGATGAATAGGTTGACTCTTTATTTTTCAGTGCTTCATTTAAACATTCAAAATGGTCTGGGGATGAGTCATGAGCGTGGCTAAACTGCATATATCATTTGCATAATTCAGAGTATACAAAATATATTCATAAATTCAATACATCAATCTACCGACATAAAATATGGAGAGAAAGAGTGGGAATGGACTGAGAAAGAGGGATATTCAAATGTCACACGAACTACCAGGTGAGGTCCTTTTCCCTTCTCAGAGTAAACTTCTTACTGTTCTCCGTGTAGAACTGTGAGAACCATCGTCTGTGTTCTACAAGTATCCTGTCTTCCTTCACGTATAGTGGCTTCAAGTGGTACGTCTTGTTCACCCAGATATTCACATCACGATCAACCTGAGTCCCCATGCCCTACAGAGCATCAAGAGCCATATAGTCCCCATGTCCTCAGAGCATCACGAGCCATATGGTTCCCATGCCCTACAGAGCATCACGAGCCATATGGTCCCCATGCCCTACAGAGCATCACGAGCCATATAGACCCCATGCCCTACAGAGCATCAAGAGCCATATAGTCCCCATGCCCTACAGAGCATCACGAGTCATATGGTCCCCATGCCCTACAGAGGATCACGAGCCATATGGTCCCCACGCCCTACAGAGCATCATGAGCCATATGGTCCCCACGCCCTACAGACAGAGCATCACAAGCCATATGGTCCCCATGCCCTACAGACAGAGCATCATGAGTCATATGGTCCCCATGCCCTACAGAGCATCACGAGCCATGTGGTCCCCATGCCCTACAGAGCATCACGAGCCATATGGTCCCCATGCCCTACAGAGCATCACGAGCCACATGGTCCCCATGCCCTACAGAGCATCATTCATGTGTGCCCCGCCCAACATTACCTCCAAAAATGATGAAGCTATGAACGATGGCACCCACCAGTCAGTGTAAGCATAGTTGGTCATCCTCTGGTACAGTGGACCCTCTGGTACAATGGTCTCCACCCACACACCACAACCAAAAGCTGTCTTGTACCTGAGAATGACGAGGGAGGGGCCAATCTGGTACGTCACCACGGAGACGTTCAACAAGGGCACCTTCACTCCAAGGATTGTGTGGGTGAGGTGGATGGTCATGCAGCCCATGTGACTGTGGAGGAGTGGGGGAGGTGGGTGGCGGGAACTCAGGGTGAATACATACACGTACTAAAGCAAGTTTCCTCCCCTCATCCCCAGTCTTATTCCATCCTTATCCTCTCCTGAACCCTAGTCGTACCTCCCTCATCCCCAGCCTTATCCCTTCAGTCTTATCCAAAACAAGTGGACACGAGTTTCGCATCACATCTATACCTGTTTGTTTACCTATGCTTGATCTCATCCCCAGTCCTATCCTCCCTCACTCCCAGTCTTATTTTTCCTCATCCCCCAGCCTTATCCTCCCACATGTTTGTTCCAGAATACCATACCTCTGTGATTCAGTTTTGGGTTCCCAATTTCCCTTCCAATGATGAGTGAGTAGACGGGACATCCAGCCTTCGTTATATCCACGACTGGCTCCTGCAGTCACATTGGCTCCATGCACTACACTGAGATGCATCATGTCTGCTCCATTCTCAGATATCTCCTCAATGTGTGTCGCAATGTAGTGCACATTCCGTCCCCTAGTGTGTGTGTGTGTGTGTGTGTGTGTGTGTGCGTGTGTGTGCGTGTGTGCATGTGTGTGTGTGTGTGTGTGCGTGTGTGTGTGTGTGTGTGCGTGTGTGTACATTGGATACAGTACATAGCTTGTAGCTAAGGATTTGCATAGCGCAGGCAATGTACAGGTTATGTAACAGTACAGACTATGTAACAGTACAGGTTATGTAACAGTACAGGCTATGTAACAGTACAGGTTATGTAACAGTACAGGTTATGTAACAGTACAGGCTATGTAACAGTACAGGTTATGTAACAGTACAGGCTATGTAACAGTACAGGCTATGTAACAGTACAGGTTATGTAACAGTACAGGCTATGTAACAGTACAGGCTATGTAACAGTACAGGCTATGTAACAGTACAGGCTATGTAACAGTACAGACTATGTAACAGTACAGGCTATGTAACAGTACAGGCTATGTAACAGTACAGGCTATGTAACAGTACAGGTTATGTAACAGTACAGGCTATGTAACAGTACAGGCTATGTAACAGTACAGGTTATGTAACAGTACAGACTATGTAACAGTACAGGCTATGTAACAGTACAGGCTATGTAGCAGTACAGGCTATGTAACAGTACAGGTTATGTAACAGTACAGGCTATGTAACAGTACAGGTTATGTAACAGTACAGGCTATGTAACAGTACAGGCTATGTAGCAGTACAGGCTATGTACCAGTACAGGCTACGTAACAGTACAGGCTATGTAACAGTACAGACTATGTAACAGTACAGGCTATGTAACAGTACAGGCTATGTAACAGTACAGGTTATGTAACAGTACAGGCTATGTAACAGTACAGGCTATGTAGCAGTACAGGCTATGTAACAGTACAGGCTATGTAGCAGTACAGGCTATGTAACAGTACAGGCTATGTAACAGTACAGGCTATGTAACAGTACAGGCTATGTACCAGTACAGGCTACGTAACAGTACAGGCTATGTAACAGTACAGACTATGTAACAGTACAGGCTATGTAACAGTACAGGCTATGTAACAGTACAGGTTATGTAGCAGTACAGGCTATGTAACAGTACAGGCTATGTACCAGTACAGGCTACGTAACAGTACAGGCTATGTAACAGTACAGGCTATGTAGCAGTACAGGCTATGTAACAGTACAGGCTATGTAACAGTACAGGCTATGTAGCAGTACAGGCTATGTACCAGTACAGGCTACGTAACAGTACAGGCTATGTAACAGTACAGACTATGTAACAGTACAGGCTATGCAACAGTACAGGCTATGTAACAGTACAGGCTATGTAGCAGTACAGGCTATGTAGCAGTACAGGCTATGTAACAGTACAGGCTATGTAACAGTACAGGCTACGTAACAGTACAGGCTATGTAACAGTACAGGCTATGTAACAGTACAGGCTATGTAGCAGTACAGGTTATGTAACAGTACAGGCTATGTAACAGTACAGGCTATGTAGCAGTACAGGCTATGTAACAGTACAGGCTATGTAGCAGTACAGGTTATGTAACAGTACAGACTATGTAGCAGTACAGACTATGTAGCAGTACAGGCTATGTAGCAGTACAGGCTATGTAGCAGTACATACAGTCTATGTACATGTACCAATGCAGTTCATAACTACTGGCACAGGTCCCCTTTAAGACCCACCTGAACTTAAACTGTCCATTCTTCACCTCTGCGATCTCCTCCAAGGGGAAGAGAGGGTCCCTTCCTTCTGCATCATACCACAGAAATATCAGGTTGTGGCATTCAGTAGATGGCCACACCTTTGTCTTCGCAGATTTGGGTATCTGCACAGGGAAGTAAGTGTGTTGAGGTGTGCTGCAATTACTGGTGATGTGAAGGAGGGAGTGATGATGTGAAGGAGAGAGTGGTGATGTGAAGGAGGGAGTGGTGATGTGAAGAAGGGAGTGATGATGTGAAGGAGAGTGGTGATGTGAAGGAGGGAGTAGTGATGTGAAGGAGGGAGTGATGATGTGAAGAAGGGAGTGGTGATGTGAAGGAGATAGTGGTGATGTGAAGGAGGGAGGGGTGATGTGGTGGTGATGTGAAGGAGGGAGTGATGATGTGAAGGAGGGAGTGGTGATGTGAAGGAGAGTGGTGATGTGAAGGAGAGAGTGGTGATGTGAAGGAGAGTGGTGATGTGAAGGAGGAAGTGGTGGTGTGAAGGAGTGATGATGTGAAGGAGGGAGTGGTGATGATGTGAAGGAGGGAATGGTGATGTGAAGGAGGGAGTGGTGATGTGAAGGAGGGAGTGGTGGTGTGAAGGAGAGTGGTGATGTGAAGGAGAGTGGTGATGTGAAGGAGGAAGTGGTGGTGATGTGAAGGAGGGAGTGGTGATGTGAAGGAGGAAGTGGTGGTGATGTGAAGGAGGGAGTGGTGATGTGAAGGAGGAAGTGGTGGTGATGTGAAGGAGGGAGTGGTGATGTGAAGGAGGAAGTGGTGGTGATGTGAAGGAGGGAGTGGTGGTGTGAAGGAGAGTGATGATGTGAAGGAGTGAGTGGTGGTGTGAAGGAGGAGTGGTGATGTGAAGGAGGGAGTGGTGATGTGAAGGAGGGAGTGGTGGTGTGAAGGAGGGAGTGGTGATGTGAAGGAGAGAGTGGTGATGTGTTGAATGTGTACCATCCAAATCCAAAGTTGGTTTTTGAAAGAAGGGGTGGAGGTGTGGGTGTGGTGTGGTGTGGTGGGGTGGGGGTGGATGCATTATGGTTGCATACCAAGGAAGCATGTCTCAGGTGTAATGAATCCAGTTGTGCATAAGTCAACAGCCTGCTATGATTAATATTACATTACATGATTAATTGAAGAATTATTTTTAACCAATAGAATCTTCTTTGTGTTTGAACATATTAAACCAAGTTACACAATTTTGTTTTCCTATTAATCATACCAGGATGTTGACTTATACATAGCTGGATTTATTACACCTCAGACATATCAGAACTTTGGACCCAATGAATGGTGGTTCCTCTACATGTAGACCTTCCCTACTAAGGATGGGGAGGAGGCATCCCACCACTTCATGGAGCTATAAACTCCTGGCATATTTCGTTAAAATCAGGAAACCAAGGGCCTGCACCCCTAATTGAATGAGCCCAAAATACGCCTGGGCCCACCAATGAAACACTGTAGTGGATATATGCAATAGCTGTGCACTGAAAGTACCGTTTGCTCTGAATAGGGTATCTTCACACACTGGCCAGTTTCTCCATCAAACTGCCAGCCATGGAAGGGGCACTCGATGCAGTTGCCATGGACACGCCCTCCGGCCCCTAAGTTTGCTCCCAGGTGGGGGCAGTAAGCATCAACAATTGATACCTAAAGGTGGGAGTGGTGAAGGAGAAGGAGTGAGGGGAGGGGGGAGGGGAAAAGGGAGAGAGAAGGGTGGAGTGTTAGACACAGTTCCTAGTTAGCAGAAAACATGAGTTCAATGGTATTCATTGAAGGCTAGCCCTTACTTACAACACACATACACAGTCACACACACAGACACACACACAAACACACACAACACATGAGTCAGCAGCTGTGCGCATGAACAATGACAATGCGTACCTGGAGTGACCTCTGTGGACTGCTGAAGTTCTACAGACACCAAAACCTCTTGTGTGCAATGGAACATGGGCATGGGAACCATGAGTAGTTTTATAAGCCATTATGGGTGTGACCACAAGGAAAGGTTTCGTTCCACTTAATTGATCCACACTGTAAGGAAAACCTTACCAGGCTTACTAGTTGTGTGCAGGCGCATTCTGAATGCTAGCAAACTGGCCAGAGTAGTTTAAGTGTCACATTCTTCACAAACAGAAACACATCTAAACCACAGGCAGATGGGCATGCAAGCAGGGACTAAGACAGGGGGGCATGTAGGCATGATAAGGCAGGGGGGCATGTAGGCATGATAAGGCAGGGGGGCATGTCGGCATGATAAGGCAGGGGGGCATGTAGGTATGATAAGGCAGGGGGGCATGTAGGCATGATAAGGCAGGGGGCATATAGGCATGATAAGGCAGGGGGGCATGTAGGCATGATAAGGCAGGGGGGGGGCATGTAGGCATGATAAGGCAGGGGGGGGGGCATGTAGGCATGATAAGGCAGGGGGGGGGGGCATGTAGGCATGATAAGGCAGGGGGGGGGGCATGTAGGCATGATAAGGCAGGGGGGCATGTAGGTATGATAAGGCAGGGGGGCATGTAGGCATGATAAGGCAGGGGGGCATGTAGGTATGATAAGGCAGGGGGGCATGTAGGCATGATAAGGCAGGGGGGCATGTAGGCATGATAAGGCAGGGGGGCATGTAGGCATGATAAGGCAGGGGGGCATGTAGGCATGATAAGGCAGGGGGGGGTGGGGGGGGGCATGATAAGGCAGGGGGGCATGTAGGTATGATAAGGCAGGGGGCATGTAGGTATGATAAGGCAGGGGGGCATGTAGGCATGATAAGGCAGGGGGGCATGTAGGCATGATAAGGCAGGGGGGGGGGGGCATGTAGGCATGATAAGGCAGGGGGGCATGTAGGCATGATAAGGCAGGAGGGCATGTAGGCATGATAAGGCAGGGGGGCATGTAGGCATGATAAGGCAGGGGGGCATATAGGCATGATAAGGCAGGGGGGCATGTAGGCATGATAAGGCAGGGGGGGCATGTAGGCATGATAAGGCAGGGGGGGGGGGCATGTAGGCATGATAAGGCAGGGGGGCATGTAGGCATGATAAGGCAGGGGGGCATGTAGGCATGATAAGGCAGGGGGGCATGTAGGCATTATAAGGCAGGGGAGGGGGCATGTAGGCATGATAAGGCAGGGGGGCATATAGGCATGATAAGGCAGGGGGGCATGTAGGCATGATAAGGCAGGGGGGCATGTAGGCATGATAAGGCAGGGGGGGGGGGCATGTAGGCATGATAAGGCAGGGGGGCATGTAGGCATGATAAGGCAGGGGGGCATGTAGGTATGATAAGGCAGGGGGGGCATGTAGGTATGATAAGGCAGGGGGGCATGTAGGCATGATAAGGCAGGGGGGCATGTAGGCATGATAAGGCAGGGGGGGGGGGCATGTAGGTATGATAAGGCAGGGGGGCATGTAGGCATGATAAGGCAGGGGGGCATGTAGGCATGATAAGGCAGGGGGGCATGTAGGCATGATAAGGCAGGGGGGCATGTAGGCATTATAAGGCAGGGGAGGGGGCATATAGGCATGATAAGGCAGGGGGGCATATAGGCATGATAAGGCAGGGGGGCATGTAGGCATGATAAGGCAGGGGGGGCATGTAGGCATGATAAGGCAGGGGGGCATGTAGGCATGATAAGGCAGGGGGGCATGTAGGCATGATAAGGCAGGGGGGCATGTAGGCATGATAAGGCAGGGGGGGCATGTAGGTATGATAAGGCAGGGGGGCATGTAGGCATGATAAGGCAGGGGGGGCATGTAGGCATAATAAGGCAGGGGGAGGCATGGGGCAGGGGAGATGGAGGTATGACAACCTTTGCTTATGAACTGTCTATCACTGATTACAGGTAATAAGTTTTACATGGAAATGATGAAATCCAATTCTTGTACATAGATTCAAAAGCCTCAAAGGTTACAAAAACACACTAATGAAATCCTTGTGCAGATACTTGCATTACCACAGTGATTCCTAGCAAGCACATATACATGTGAGCGCGCACGCACACACACACACACACACACACACACACACACACGCACACACACGCACACACACACGCACACACACACACACACACACCTTGCCATCTTCTCCGCGGAACACAGCAAAATTCTCTCCTAACATGGCGACGGACCTGACAGCCTTCTTTGGAAGATCACATGACCTCATGACCTCATACCAGCCATTAGGGTAGGGAGGGGGGATGTTCCCAACTTTTCTTAGTTGCTGGACATAATTATTAGCTTCTTGCTCATTCTTGCCTGAAAAAGCATATCAGTGGTTGATGCAGACTACATCACTACAAGTCCCTTCGCAAGGTTCAATGTAGCACATCGCTACAAGTTGTAGAGCATATCCCTTCATGAGGTCGAATACATGCAGCACATGCATACACATGCTATGAAGAGACATCAAATGAGGTGCAAATGTGTATGTAATATTGTATATGTGACATTTTGTAGTAAATAAAAAAACTTTATATTTACTACGGTGTTGATGTCACATATACCACATATTTGTACCACATTTGAAATACATTGTAAATCCAAATTATTATGCAGTGTTAGGGACATGATTTTACATGCCCTAATTTCTGAATGTAAAATTGAAGATTTTCATTGATGCTTGTGTAACAATGTTATTATTTTTTAAAAACTAAATAAACTAAACTATACTAGTATAGAAGTCTAATCCTTTTACACGTAAACTATTAAATATTTTCTGGTGCATATACGGCATCAATGTCGTGAGGCATGTCACGCCACTTAAATGCATAGCTACAGGTGGTACCAATAACGGTAACCAGCAGATGCAAGCTCACCTGGAGGGATCTGGTGCCCCATATCTCTCGTTTTGTAATGGTGCACAGAGTCCGTCGGTGTGAAGATCCAGCGGTACACAACCGCGAGGAGGTACAGAGCGTAGGCTCCCGCTACGGCTAGCTCCACCCGCCCAAACAGGAAACCCACCTGCAGAGCGAGGATGGATTTTGGAATGATGTCGGCTACGACTCCATGACCATTAGCAGCGCTAGTGCCAAGCACGGAACCAACTAGCCCTCTCTCGTGTAGGTCTCCGTAGAGACGTGCGAGGGCCCATAGTCCGAGCGCGTGAAGGGTGACCTTCCCGAGGATCCTCCCGAGGGATCCCATCTGGTGTAGGCCGGGGTGCGCAAAAGGATTCTTTGTAGCTCAGCTGAATTTTATCAGCGGCGCGGGTATGCACAATGAGGGGTCACGTGGGGCGGAACCATACCAAACACATTCATAGTTTGGTTGGTGCACATACAGTAGCGCCTCGGTCATTGCGACAATTTGCATATCCCACATTGGGAAAATATGCCCTATTCATAGCGATGTTATCTAGGGCCTTGTGTTCCTAGCGATCGCTACAACCCACCGCTAATGAGATTCATTTCGTCAAGGAATCTCATTAGAAGGTGGTTTATATAAACTACCTCTCCCAGCAGTTATTAATACAATACTAGCTGCATGCAAACGCCTTACCATCACCCTTTGGTTGAAAATAAAACGAACTTACCTGTACAGTACCGTGTATACACCTCACCCTTATACATAAAAGTCAGGCTCCACAACATGGATAGCTGACAACAGAAAGGCAGGTGCCACCTCCAACACCATGACTGTTAGCGAAAGACATGTACAAGTGATGACTAGATTGAAATGGATCGACCAGCATGTAAACCACCTACATATGCACATAAAGTATGTGCGTCTTGTACAAGTGACGTGCCTGCATAAAATTGAGTCAAGGAATTATTTACAGCACAATACGAACCATGCCAACATCATCTTACCAAGCATATGACTGAATCGGAAGCTCAAGTTCGCCTGGACGTAAAAAGCAAGCAACAACAACAAGACACTTTTTGATTTGCTGAATTACCCTTTTTAGGAAGCTGCAGCAAACATGCGTTGCATAACCATGCTTAATGCAGAATTCCTAGTCTTTAGATCTCTGTACACTAGATGGCAATAAAACAACAATCCCAATGCATGTACATGCTGGTTAATTTACACTCATCTTAGGTATGTTTCTGTAACGTGGGTTCTTTGTATCTAAGTACTGTGTTTTCTCTCTCACCAAATTCTTCCCCGTGATGTAAGTATATGTAGTGGCCAAGGAATCTCCAGTTGTGCCACAAACACTAAACATACATGACAGGTGGATTTATATACAAATCTGGATGAAGTCAGCATACTTGTCCTGGTTACCTGTGAGAGGTATGTGGTGTGTGTGTGTGTGTGTATGTGTGTGTATGTGTGTGTGTGTGAGTAAATATGTTACAGTACTCATTACATGCATGGTATAGCTTGAAGCACTTACAAAGGTAGTACGTGCACATAATAGTGACTGCAGATAGCAAAACTTCAAGCGAACACAAAATAGTTCTAATTAATCCCAACCATTAATTCGAGCTCAAAACTCATAACCCACGAACCCGTCAGTGTGGAGACGAACAAGTTCAATGCCATCTCCAGTGCATAAACCAGCCGTCAGATGCTTGGACATCAGGTATGAAATAAACTGTGTTAAGGGCTTTGGCCTGTACATATAGCCCGCGCTTGAATTAATTTGCGCGAAGCTGATAACGGTTGCAAGGCTTCATAGCAAGCAGAACCACTGTAATTCTGGCCTGTCGATTAGATTACTGGGTATTTAGGCCTTCACTATGACCTTTGATTTCATACGTACGCTACCCTCTTGGTGCCAGTAATGTGTTGATAGGTTTTGTATGCCTGGAATTTATACTTACTTGCAATGTCCTCCACATGTTTGCTAGCTTTAATATCTGCAATTCTCTTCTGCTTATCTTCAAAGCAGAGGCACCTTCTCTTCTTCCGTGCACATTATCGCGCGCGTGCGCGACACTCACACAGTCACCACTACTGTTATTATTAATATTATTGGATTGCTGCTATGCATCGCTAAAAGTGTAGAAGTAAGCTTACTGTGTGTTATGCACTATTGCGAATCGATAACCTACGATAGAAACAGTTCTACACATTTTGCATAATGCGTTCGCGGGTCATGAGTTGTGAGCTCGAATTAATGGTTGGGATTAATTAGAACTGTTTTGTGTTTGCATCGCTTCTTGCAGCTACTATTATGTGCACGTACTACCTTTGTAAGTACTTCAAGCATATAGGTTCGTCACCATACATGTAATGAGTACTGCAACATATTCACACGCGCGCGCACACACACACACACACACACATACACACACACACACCACATATATACCTCTCACAGGTAACCAGGACAAGTATGCTGACTTCATCCAGATTTGTATGTAAATCCACCTGTCATGTAAGTGTTTGTGGCACAACTGGAGATTCCTTGGCCACTGCATATACTTACATCACGGGGAAGAATTTGGTGAGAGAAAACACAGTACTTAGATACAAAGAACCCACGCTACAGAACATACCTAAGATGAGTGTAAATTAGCCAACATGTACATGCATTGGGATTGTTGTTTTGTTACCATCTAGTGTACTGAGAGCTAAAGACTAGGAATTCTGCATTAATTAAGCATGGTTATGCAACGCATGTTTGCTGCAGCTTCCTAAAAAGGGTAATTCAGCCAATCAAAAAGTGTCTTGTTGTTGCTTGCTTTTTACGTCCAGGCGATCTTGAGCTTCTGATTCAGTCATATGTTTGGTAAGATGATGTTGGCATGGTTCGTATTTTGCTGTAAATAATTCCTTGACTCAATTTTATGCAGGCACGTCACTTGTACAAGACGCACATACTTTATGTGCATATGTAGGTGGTTTACATGCTGGTCAATCCATTTCAATCTAGTCATCACTTGTACATGTCTCTCGCTAACAGTCATGGTGTTGGAGGTGGCACCTGCCTTTCTGTTGTCAGCTGTCCATGTTGTGGAGCCTGACTTTTATGTATAAGGGTGAAGTGTATACACGGTACTGTACAGGTAAGTTCGTTTTATTTTCAACCAAAGGGTGATGGTAAGGCGTTTGCATGCAGCTAGTATTGTATTAATAACTGCTGGGAGAGGTAGTTTATATAAACCACCTTCTAATGAGATTCCTTGACGAAATGAATCTCATTAGCGGTGGGTTGTAGCGATCGCTAGGAACACAAGGCCCTAGATAACATCGCTATGAATAGGGCATATATTCCCAATGTGGGATATGCAAATTGTCGCAATGACCGAGGCGCTACTGTACATGTACATGTCCATTATATGTACCAGGTACATGTAAATTGTACCCGGTCTATCAGCTCGGCATCGCTGATAGACGAGTACGGTAGAGAATCGATCGCTCGCCTGTGAAGGATCTAAGAGACGCTGCAACCTCTCTTTCACCCCCCCCCCCCCCCCCCCAATGCATTAAAAAGCCAACACTTTTCAGTAGCGTAGACAACATCAATTTCCTCAAAACACGCCGGCATATTTACCAAAGAATTTAATTTATTAATTGTTTGAAATACTGAACTAATGTGAAGTTTATACTGTTAAAAGTTCCATCGTGCTGTCACAATTCCTCTGTTGGCATGCACGTTTAGCATGATTTTGGGCTAAATATTTTGGCGTTAAAGGTATGGGCCGGTATTTCCGTGCAAGGGTATTATATCCGGTCCCGTGTACTGCATGCCGATTTTTAAAAATTCAGGTCCATAAAGACTTAGATTGGTTTCTATATGGGATCTTGTAACATCGTCCCCATGCAATGAGATTTAAGAAAGAATTTTATAAACAGAGGTCTATTTTACTGGTTTTACCATAGATAATAGAATAGGGGATTGGCAACAATCACGTGATCCATTCAAACGCTCGGACCATCCGAGGTAGTGGTACACACCTCAAAAGGTGTCGCAAGGGGTGGATTTTTTGGAGTCGATCACAGAAATATCTATGCAGCTTTGCGAAGGTAACTGCCTAAAGTGAATTGAAGTTGGAGCTATCAATCGATTCTCCGATAAATGAATAATGTTTTTTTTTCTTCGTGGATTTAATCCAAAACTTTCTTTGTGGGGTAACAGCTGGGTAGTTAAAGATTCTTTGGCCAAGTTCTCAGGGCCCAAGTTCTCATCGTTAAAAATAGTTTCACGGTGTAACAGGTGCACTGCACCGATTATTTGGGTTTCAACTAGCGAGCAAGTGGTAGTTTCATGAATTTAGATACCATGCTTTTGTGGAGGACTTTTATCGTTTTACTCTTACCATAGGCTTTATTTTTATTTGTACTGAGTAGTACTAAACTTGAAAAGTGTCGCTATGTGTTTTTTTCCGTCAACAAGTGGTTTGGGGCTGAAGTATGAATTTTTGAGGAAGATAATTAATTAAACTTGAAGTACGCTGAAAGGAAGAACAAAAGCCTTTGAATCTCATGGTGTCAATTCCTCGTAAATTGTTGCACATTCAGGTTTGTCCTGAACTCAAGTAAACAACTCTCTCTGTGCTCGAGGTCAAAACCATCCATTGATCGGTGCCCTGATCCACATCTGACTGTGTCACTGCCCCTGTCTGCCTATGTAAATGGTCATCTCAGTTCTCTTCTGTTACTTCCATCCCGCATGCCAATGCTTTCAGTGTCACTCCCACGGGTTATTACCTCACATACATGTATACCTTTGATTACAGCTTTCATATACTTAAGAGAGGCTATGAGCATTTACATGGTTCAGTGGTTTTACTCGGAATGCCCGTGATACAAAGTGTTAATGAAGTTAGCTATACATGGCGATTCGTGCATATAGTGGGTGCAACTACTATTAAAACCACTTCCAATCTGAAGTGAGAATTTCCAATTCCAAATTTTTTTCTTGACAAAGATGATTAATTGCTATACTAACTTGCAAATGGGTGATCTGAATTACGTAATTTTAATGAATTGAGGAAATATTTCAATAATGATCTGCGAGGTTATACAATTTCACTTTGTCACTATTAATTACTGTCTTTCATATATGATTAATATTGTCTCATGAAACCAATGGAGTTCAATTTTCTTTGCCTATATATATCCTAGCATATCACCAGTCAATACTCAGTCAATACTCAATACTATCATTTGGAGTTTCTTCCACGTCATCATTGCTTGTGCTTATTTGAAGGAGTGATTCGGCTCCGTTTTCATTTGCTACAATGACGTGTCTTTTCTTTTTTCCAGCACTGACTGGAATGCCTGAAACAAAGAAGTGAATATTTTGTAAGTTGTTTGAATTGAACTTGCGCTCAATCTATATTTTATATTATAACCCAATCATGATATTAAGGTGCAATGCCAATTTGGTGGTCTTGAAATTTCAGATGTGGCAAAGTGTGGTTTGTTTTATTTAATATTTTACAAGTTTCCATGGTATGTATATATTGATATATAATTTTGTTCTTTCTGAAATTTCAAAAGCCTAGTGTTGTTTAGTATGCTAGATTTTAAGCTGCATTCCAATTTACTGACATTTCATTAAAGCATCAGTATCATTATAATACAAGTTATTTTGCATTACAAATGCAATTTTATGCTGCATTGAAAGTAACTTACATGGACTGGTGTTGTTTGTGAGGATGTAGTCACCTTCAGAAGTAAAAGAACTAATTACTTCTTCATAGAATTGTTCTTCAGTGACTGAAAAAAAATTACTTCTTTTGATCTTGGTACAGGTGTGATCTGAAGCAGCGACTACAAAAGGCTCTACTTCTGTAGTGAAAAGGGGGCCTGAAGAATGGATAACAATAACCAATTGTAACCAGAGTACTCCATGCAATAATGTTATAAATACCACTTGCAACTTGATTATGTGTATAGTATGCCATTTGCACTATGAACTGTGATCCTTGAAGTAGTTCACATAGTTCGCAGGCACGTGCGGGTGATACTTTAGTGATGACAATGGTATAGCACGACAAATTTGCGGCAGCATTGATTGCTTTAATACCACGTATGACAGTAATTGTCTAAATACAAATAACATTGAGGTTAGAAAGTAGTCATATTGCACACATGATGCTAGAATAACTTACGTCTTCTTTTTCCAACCCATCTTTCACCAAAGTCAGAGCACATCCAATAAATGGTCTGACATTCTTCTTAATGTCTTCAAAGGAGAGTAGGGTAATCGTCTGAGGAATTAGCAGTGTTAGAGATGTTCGATCCTCTGACCATACAGCTGCAGTTCTCGCATCAATTTCAGCTGATTTTGTTCCCACCAGCTTAGAACTGTATTTATAAAATATTCGTCATTGCAATTCATTTAACACAAATTCACTTACTTTAGTGCCTTAGCACAATATTCATTGAATGCAGCAGGTACATTAGGAGAAAATTTGAGCTCTATAAACAAGTCCCTGAGAATGTTTTCATCAGCAAAATGTCCATACTGTTCCACTGTTTGGAGCCAATTTACGCATCCCACTCGACCCATAAACGCTTCTTTGATTGTTTTGATTTTCTTTAAAATCGAGCATTCCAAATTAATTTTTTGGAGACTGATTTCACCATTTGCACACTTTTGTAGCATATCTGTCATTTCGTCCTCAGTTAAGCCACGTAAACCACGAAAATTACTGCCTTTGCAGTCCGTTTTGTTGCAGGACAGCCCTAAGGAGCTTTTCTTGGTCTTCTTGTCTTTACCCTTTTCACATCGATATACAATTGTTTGGTAAAGTTTATAATTCTCATTACTAAATGATGCTAATGCATAAATCATATTCTCGTCCAACTGCTTCTTCTGTAAATGAAAGTAAATGATTCAAAAAATGTGGGACAGTGCCTAGTGATGTCAACCTAGTTTGTAAGGAAAACTATAATGGGCCTCAGATTGTGAAGATAAACACATTAATGTAACGTTGAATTTTTATACTAATAACTTTATGATCGACACTGTTCCATATATGCATAAACTCAACAAAACAGGGTGTTACATTCTTACTATAAAGATTTAGTTATATGAATCTCATAACCAGAATAATCAAAGTACTCTATTGGCAATGATTAAGATTTACCGTCATCATTAAAGTCGTTGCGCATGATTCCCTCCATTTATTCGTCTTTTCAGGTGGCTCATCACCAACTGATCTTCCTGCAATCGTGTATAGCCTTAACCTGCACAAATGTACCTATATATGGGGGTAATGATAACAACAAGCAATATGATAAATAAATGTTACTATGCTGACACAAATTTCGACTATCGTCTACCGCAATCTTTTTTTTATTTTTTTTTAATTAAGATTTTTTTTTTAATAATGTACGATAAATATGAAACCATGAGGATAAAATAAAAACATGAAATACCGCAATCATTAATTTCATCATATGTTCATGCATTGAAAGGTTATACGGAATTTCCAGTATACCTTGTCTTGCGTGTTCATCTTACTGGTAAATTCGGTAGCACGATTATGCCTATGTGCAAGATGCTGAGCTTGCTCAGCAGACAATCTCCCATAAACTGAGACACGGCGGGACGAAAACGTTGGATCCTTTGCCAGCTCCTTGTTTTCAGTGATCAACTGTTGCAGAGCGATCCTCGAATGATTACCACCAATAGTATCATAGGTGTACGCTTCGGGATGCTTGATGTCAAATTGCTCATCATCCGACAATCGCACTGTTACGACAATTGGGGCAACATCACACGTTCTGTTCTGTACCATTTCATGCTTCAGGCACTCAATAAACTTTTCGTCCGCCTCTCTTATCAAGTACTCTTTGCCAGGTGATAACAGACAAGAGACGGGAATGTTAAAGTTCCCTAATAGACAGAAAAATAAGATACTATAAATAGTGGGAATAATATGGCATAGTTGTTTATTATGCTAAGTTTATTAAACAGACCTATGAAGCATGAGTCTATATCCTTGTATGCTGCCTCATTTTCAACACACAGCATGGAGGAGCTTGGGCATGATAAAGAGGAGGATTCTGCACTTGAAGACTCAACAGTTTTTTGTCTCTTGGGTTTTGGTGCACCTTCTAATAATGTGTCTAGTGGAGGAAAGGATAATGCAGCAGGCTTAATCTTTATGTACACTAGACTGGTGCACACACAAGGCTAGTGCGAGCAATGATGAATGCTTATAGTTGCACCATGCTCTTCATACAAGCTGATTGTAACACCATTCACTCATGCATGATAATTGCAACAAAACATCCCTCACCATACACACTAGTACCATCACCCCCCACTATCATACACACCCTCCCACCTACAAAAAAAGGGAACAAGGTTTTGGGAAAAGATAACAATGCAACTGAACCAAATGAAGTGCTAATTATTCTTTCTCATTTTTTGTTGTTCCATTCCTTCTTACACCACCTATGCCTTCAAATCCTAAATCCCACGAACTTTCTCTTTAAGAGAATTGTTTTCTCTTACACCCTCCCACCCACACACTAGTACCATCACACCTCCTATCTACACACTAGTACCTTACACCTCCTACCTACACACTAGTACTATCGCACCTCCCATCTACACACTAGTACCATCACACTCTCTCAAAGCACTAGTACCATCACACCCTCACCTACAAACTATCACCATCACACCCTCCCACCTATACACTAGTACCATCATGCCCTCCCATCTACACATTAGACCATCACCCCCTCCCACTTGCACACTAGTACCATCACACCTTCCCACCCTCTCACCTACACACTACCCTCCCACACTAGTATCATTGCACCATCCCACCTACACACTAGTACCATCACACCCTACACTAGTACCATCACACCCTCCCACTTGCACACTAGTACCATCACACCTTCCCACCCTCTCACCTACACACTACCCTCCCACACTAGTATCATTGCACCATCCCACCTACACACTAGTACCATCACACCCTACACTAGTACCATCACACCCTCCCACTTGCACACTAGTACCGTCACACCTTCCCACCCTCTCACCTACACACTACCCTCCCACACTAGTATCATTGCACCATCCCACCTACACACTAGTACCATCACACCCTACACTAGTACCATCACACCCTCCCACCAACACACTAGTACCCCACCTATACACTAGTACCATCACATCCTCCCATCTACTAGTACCATCACCCCCTCCCACTTACACACTATTACTATCACACCTTCCCACTCTCCCACCTACACTGTACCTTCCCACACTAGTATCACTAGTACCATCACACCCTACACTAGTACCATTACACTATCCCACCTACACACTAGTACCATCACACCCTCCCACCTAAACACTATCACCATCATACCCTCCCACCTATACACTAGTACCATACCCCCTCCCACTAACACACTAGTACCATCACATCTTCCCACCCTCCCACCTACACACTACCCTCCCACACTAGTATCATCACACCATCCCACACTAGTATCATCACACCATCCCACCTACACACTAGAACCATCACACCCTCCCACCTACACACTACCCTCCTACACCAGTACCATCACACCCTCCCACCTACACACTAGTATCATCAAACCCATTTACCCTCCCCACCTAGAATTCGTAAATGTGCGTGTCAAAATTACCGCGTTTTACCTGGAACTTTGCTTTTCCCCTCATTTTGTGATGCTCCAACCCTTTTATTGCTCGGTCCTGGATAATATATTATAAAGGTTCTTTGATCTATTAGTACACATACTTTTGATGCCTTACCTATTCCAGCATCGTAGAAGTACCCATCAGAGGTCATATGTGGCGTTACTTTAGTTTTCCATATTTGCGTGAAGTGACTTGCTGAACCTGCTCTTTGAAACAACTCACAGAAATCGTTTGCTGACGCATTAAAATTGTCAGCAAGCAAAGGTCTGGGACGGACCGTGTCTTTCACAGTTTTGAACTGTGAAAATATAATAATGATACTTCAATTAGGAAGAGTATTGCTCTTACCAGAAGATACGTTTTATCGGATGTTTTGTGGTGTCGGACATCTGTAACGGGTCCGATGTACGGTCGCTTTCCATCCTTGTAGTTGCCTTCCGCTTTCATTTTTTCTTCTCCCTTCATCAAATAAATTCTGGTATCATTGTCAACCTTCAAATGCCATGAAGTAATAACAGCCATTGTTCTCCCAGAGCTAAACACTTAAAGAATGAGCAGCTGGTATCATTAAGCGCATGCGCAAACGCGCCTTGTATTACAGCTGGACTTAATAATGCAATACAGCAGCTAAGCGCACTATTGAAGATGACAGAAGAAGAGTTTTTAACGTTTACGGATTGTGAGAGTTCTAGTGATGCTTCTTGCAGTGTCAGTTTTAGCGATTGCACTAGCGCTAGTTCAGTCTCTTCATTGACGGGAGTTAACTTCAGCGACTGCTCCGATACTGATTCCGAGCTGATTTCTACATCCAGCGAACGCGAATCCTCTTTACCAACTAACTCATTGCTACGTTCCATTGCAAGTTCGAGGGACAATTTATTGGGTAAGGATATCAATTGTTGAGTTCTAGTAGGGGCATTTATTAATTCAGACAGTAGTAAGTCGTACATAGCCGTAGGCATGACACCCTGGAGGGCTAAATTAAATATACATACACGCATGACAGTATTTCAGTTATCTATATTCTTTTGAGATTGACATGTATGAGACATGAAATTATTTCTAGACCTGCAGCACCATAAAACAGCGCTTGAGCACGCTGTATCTAGTGTTTAAATTTAACAATTGTCCATATTTACCATTGTCTGTATGCTGTCTACTATTATTTATTTGGACCATTGCACCCCACTAGTATCATTGCACCCTCCCATCTACACACAAGCACCCTCCCACCCACCCACCTACACACAAGTACCTACAGACTAATACCATCACACCCTCCCACCTACACACTAGTTCCATAAAGCCCTCCCGCCTACCCACTAGTAGTGTTAGTGTTAACCCCTTACTCATGAATTTTAACATGCTTTAAAATACGGTCAATCTGTGGTACGTAAAGAGTCATATTGTATTGTACTTAGTACTTGCGTGTATATGTACATATTATGTGTACATGTAATGTGTACATTTTAATTTTACAGATGCAACATTAAAATGCTCAAAATCATTTTTTATCACGAGTGGCCAAGGTTCTGAAAGTGGAACACCTATGAAAAGCACAAAGCTGGAGCATAAAATTTCAAACCAAGAGCATAAAAGTTCAAACCAGGAGCATAATGATGTTAAATCTGGTAAGCCATCATGATTACTATGCCACGTTTCCATAATTTGTGTTAACATCTTTTGAAAAATATGATCAAACTGTGTGGTACATAAAGAGTGATGCATTGCATTAATATAGCTCTATTAGTTTATTCATTTCGTTTATAACTTCAATCTTCTGTGAATGCAGGCAATTGCATTATAATATATGTATAAATATTTCTCCTTGCTGCATTTTGTATGTTCCTATTGAAATCACAGATTCACTGATGCAAGTAAATTCTATGTTAGCTTATGTGTTTATGAGTTGTGTTATAATGTATCTATAGATTGGTTTGGTGACCCGGCATGCTGGAGCTTTGCTGATGTACTGTCTTTTGATGGCTGCAGTGCAAAATGTGGTGTAAAAGTCCATCAATTACTCGAATTTGACGTTTTGAGTTATCATCACTACTTTACTCAACTCACTAAGTCAGCAAAACGACAATGGATGTTAGACTATTTCAGAACTCATTCCAGCATGAATGAAACTACATACATGATAGGAGGGAAAACAGTCTGTCAGAAGATATGGATAGAAGCCTTAGGTGTACCAACATCAGTTTTTTATAGAATTCGACAATTGTACCTTAATGGAACAATCCAAGTCCATCGTGTTCCAAAACAGCCACTTCAGCGTACTTTTGAGGCTTTGGAATGGATGCGCCAATACTTTGATTTAGTTGGAGATTACATGCCTCACAGGATGACAATGCATTTACCCAGCTTTTTATCAAAATTTTCCATATACCAGAGAATGGTGTCTGATTTCCAATATCGTCATAAGGAACAGATTATCAGTAAATCACAGTTCTTTCTATTGTGGGAGAAAAGATTTAGCCATGTTACTATCCCGTCAGTAAGTTATGATTGTAAATAATTGCCTGTGTGGTAGAGATTACTAAATAAATTTATTCTGTTTAACAGGAGAATCGCTTCACTAAATGTGATATTTGCACCATGGTAAAAGCAGAAAAAGAAAAAACTATGGATGCTGCAAAAATACAGCAACTTAGCACATTACTTCATCAACATAACGATCTTCAAATGTAAGTTTTAAGTTTTTTTATTTATTTATTCTATTGTAACCAATAAAAACAACAGGGATCAAAGGAGGTGATACCATCAAATACGTGAACATGCAGAAACCAATACCAGTATTATGTCTGTCATCATTGATGGAATGGATCAAAATAGTACTAATCTGCCTCACTGCAAGCGAATGCAAAGTCAGATAGCAACTTGTGGCATTTCAGAACACATCTTACTGGATGCATTGTGCATGGGCATCAGTCATATGTGTTTCTTGACTTCATGCAGTGGCCACATGACCCAAACCTGACCATTCATGTGCTATGCCAAGTAATATCCTAGTCATTTAATTATAACAATATTTTTTAAAAATTTATATTTCATTTATATTTCATTAGGTCATTTTTGATCATTTCAATACCTTGACGAAGAAATCACAGCCATTACCTAGAAAGTTAATTTTGCAGTTGGACAATACTGCAAGAGAGAATAAAAACCGGTGTGTTTTGTCTTTCCTATCATTCCTTGTGCACAAGGGCATATTTGAAGATGTAAGTACATTTTGATATAATTAATTTTGTTCACCAGTATCTTTATTCTTTAGGTAGAGCTTGGATTTTTGATGGTAGGACACACACATGAAGATGTAGATGCGATGTTTGGAAATTTTGGCAAGTGGCTTAGGAAGCATAATGCACATACTGTTCCTGGTAATGTATTTTGATTTATTTATGTGATAGTAACAGTTATCTCCAATACGTTAGCTTTGTTGCAGGGCTGCAAGGAGGCAAATAAAACTGTGGGGTGTGCTACTGTTCTGAGCAGTATCAGTGATGTTAAATCATGGTTACTTCCATGCACAGACCAGCTATACAATCATTCTCATCCCCATATTTTTAAGTTTAATAAAGGTAGCAGACTGCCCATCAGTACTGAAATGCATTACAAACGGTGGAATGAAGATAAATGGGAGCCAGAGGGTCAACCAGGTTTGAAGCTACTTAAGGTACCTGCTGGCAATTTTGCAATTCTTATCTGCTTAATATATCCTCTGTTAATGCACAGACTTTGCCAGTTGGGTGTCCAAAAAACGTAGCAGCCAATCCATTAAAAATTGATCTTGAGGCATTGTCTGGAGCCATTTTAAAGTATCAGTGTCTTGATGAAGTTGACAGAAAATGGTGGACAGACTTTATTGAAGAACTTAGAGCATCATTTGAATCTCCTGCTCTTGAGCCTGAACAATGGTTGCTTTCAAAAATAGAGGACATCATTGAAAATACATCAGTCACAATCCAATCAACAGGGCAGCCATCATTGCCAGACAAGTTGTTAAAGCGTCACATTGAAAATACTGAATCAATTCCTGAGGTAAATCCTGCAGTGTAAATATGATGTATCAATAAAAATACAATGACAGAAAGAGCACTTAGCCTTAATTCTAATAATACGGGTTTTTAATATAGATGTTATTCAATAATAATACATATTTATTAAGATTATAAAAAGTATGTAGGTCAACACACTATTAATGATTATAAGGATACATAGAAGAATACAATGGATACGTTACAATGTAACATAATAACCATTAATGATTAGATAGCATGATTATTTTGTGGTCTATAGTGCAAACAAGAATGTCACAAAAATCATAGTATTTGAAATTTCAGAAGTACCAAACTGCATATCGCAGCTGTTAAAAATATCCCACAACATCACTCACTATAATTTGAAATTTCAGATGCACCAAACCCAGTGTATATGTATCTCACTGCAGTAAGAAGTACTAAATTTTATCATCAGACCTTTTATATTATAATCATGTATTATGCTTATAGGTATACTGCGGCAAAAAGAAGCCCTGCAAAACTAGCAGCAGATCAGCCCTCCCTCTGGTACCACTACAAATTCTACCTTCCACCCATCTTAATGAGACAACTGTTGAACCTGATTCAGTACCTGTATCACAGCTTGCTTCTGTACAACATGGAGGCTTTGTTGCACTGAAGTTAAAAAAATATGCAGATGAAGAACCTCAAATAGCTGAAGTTATTGTGATAGATGGGAAAAAGCTAACAATTGGCTGGTGGGTAGGACGCTACACAGCCAACTGGGTACCCTGGAAGATAAGAGGGATACAGCAGGTTGAAGAAGTCAGTGAAGATGCAGTACTACGACCAATTTCCATTAGCAAATCCAACCGACTCACTAAAGAATTAATCACTGACTTGAAGGCATTATATTCCAATTGTACACTTGTATAATTACTTAACTGAACATTAAAGGCAACATGTTATGCACAAACCCTATGATATTCACAATTTAATGCAAGTGCACATTTTAATCTGCCTAAAACAGCTGTTTTACCAAATTAACAGAAAAAATAGATATTTGACATATATCATGATTTGTACACTAAATGTGCATAAAATAGCACAATTCTTGCATCAGGTGAAAAAATCTCACATAATATGCAGAAAAAAGGTTGATTTTATGCACATTTTGAACAATTTTCTTAATTCAATCAGAATTTGGAAATTCTCACTTGAGATTGGAAGTGGTTTATACCGTACCACCGGGTGATAGAGGCAGACTGAGGCTATAGATTTGCACATTTACGCGGCAACAATCCATTATTAATTTTAATGCAATAAACCTACGGTAAAACCAGAGTAGGGGATTGGCAACTCGAGTTTCTAGAGTTCTAGTTACACAGAAAGGAGAATCCCCCTCCCCTCCCCCCTCCCCTCCCCCCGTAAATAGTACTGTATATTCGTGATGCTCTCAATGAGTGCTACACAGCTGAGGGGTGGTGTCTTTATCACTGTTTTTTCCGCTTCCCCCCCCCCCCCATGCCCTGCGTCTGAAACAATAAATATTAACCCCGGCTAACATCCTGTACATCGGTCTCACAATTGCTGCATGCAGCCTTTTATGATACATGAAGTCACACACTGGATAGACATCATACACTACATAGTAGTTTTGCCGGCCCTGATTATGTATGGCACAGGAAATGAAACTAACAGTAAGCACAACCATTTAGCAAATCCTGCTTGAGGACCAGTGCAAGGTAGACGGCGCCATTCTTGGAGTGTATCACGTGATACCGAATCTCATGGGATAAAAGGACATACTGTCCGCGTGAGGTACTACTGTGAATAGGGTCGAGGTACCAACGCTCGCCTATACGAATGGAACGAAAAACGTTACAGTACTGGGCGCTGCACATCCTTGCAGCGGCTACACTTGCCTACGCGTGCTACTATTTGAATAGCAGCGATGGTGCAAGCAAAACAAGCGCATCATTGAAACTGAATGCAACCGCCGCCGAGAGGGTCATCGCAGACTTGCTTCCAGAGGGTCTTCTACTCGTCAAGGTCGACTGGACGCTGAGAACCATCCTCATGCTGGCGGCCCTTCTGTACGCTATGTACGTTGCCGTCAAAGCATATCGGTTTCTTTTCGCTTCAGCGGATTACGTTCACGACATTAGAGGCAGAGACGTGGGTTTTTACGTTCCACCCGGTAAGCACGCGTGCATGCTTGTGCGGTGTGGTTGTGTCTGGCAGACAATCCACCATGCATATGTCTGATGCGCAACAAACACTGAACCGGTGCTGGTAGCAATTATGCACCGTCGGTTCCGTTCCTTTTGAGGTTCAGCGTCCGCCGTATTTGCTATTTATAACGCCGCGTTTCTTCGTGCAGCCATAGATATTTACTAATATCTATGGCTATGGTGCAGCTAACTATGCATGAGCTGCACATATAGGACCACGCGATACGCGACGGCGCGTTCATGGCGTTTGTTGATTCACATATAAAAAGAACCACTTGTGCTTGTACATGTGTTTGCGCGCGTGCCTAAGCGTTAATTGCACAATAATTATTTTAATATCCATAAATAGCTGAAACGAAAACGCCGACACTTGTTTGCAGCGTAACATGTAATTGCCCTATCCGACCCGCTATTCGCTGCACTGCTTACTGCGACATAAGCTTTCATAAACGAGTATGCTTTAACAAGGCTTCACACTCGTACATGTAGTATTGTTATGCGTTGTGTGTAAGAGTGTATAACACTCGCTATTGCGTATACGTAGGTATGTATACCCGTAGTGCTAGTTAACTATGGTGTACGTGTATAATTACCGATGTGACGTCACAGGACTGCGCAACAGACAATTAACATTTTTGACATGCTGAAATTTATCTTTGAAATGTGCTAGCATGGGAGTGAATCTTTACCAGTGCATGCATATGCTTGTGTATGTGTGCATATGTGTGTATGCATGCATCTGTGGTGTGTGGTGTGTGTGTGCATGTGTACATGTATGATGTGGGACGTGTGTGTGTATGTGTGTGCATGTATGTGTGCATGTGTGTGCGCACTTTGCCTGGAAGCACCAATCATCATTGTCATGTAGTATGAGCATATAGTAAGTTGTAAGCTGATGTTTTCATACAATCAGGAAAGGACAGTAAAGAAATTATGAATGCAGTGCGCAGATGTCGAAATGTTGGGAACATCCCCCCTCCCTACCCTAATGGCTGGTATGAAGTGATGAGGTCATGCGATCTTCCAAAGAAGTGTGTGAAGGCAGTGTCAATCCTTGGAGAGAATTTTGCAGTATTCCGAGGTGAAAATGGCAAAGTACGTTATATTAATCTAGTGTTGTGATATTGGAGCCAGTACCAGAGGTCCCTCTGTACGTATATTGGAGCCAGTACCAGAGGTCCCTCTGTACGTATATTGGAGCCAGTACCAGAGGTCCCTCTGTACGTATATTGGAGCCAGTACCAGAGGTCCCTCTGTACGTATATTGGAGCCAGTACCAGAGGTCCCTCTGTACGTATACTGTATGCGTGGGCCATGCTCTTTCCTAATCTCCATACGGGGACTAGTGCTGTATACTGGCAGCATCCACCATCACCATGTCTTAGGCATGTCTCAATCATGTTCAACTATTCCCCTTCCGATCATATGCAGGCAGTACGCTAACTACATTTCGCAATGAACATGTGTTCATTGAACCTTAACCACCATCATCACCTCACCACCTTCATCACCTCATTACCTTCATCACCTCACCACTGTCATGACCTCATCACCAACTTGCACCCTAAAAGTGGTGCTACAGTTTGTATTACTCCCTTAGGTATCAATTGTTGAGGCTTACTGCCCCCACCTGGGAGCAAACTTAGGGGTTGGAGGGCGTGTCCATGGCAACTGCATTGAGTGCCCCTTCCATGGCTGGCAGTTTGATGGAGAAACAGGCCAGTGTGTGAAGATACCCTATGCTGACAAGGTACAAACATCTTTTACAGATGTCCACCACGTGTGTGATGTGTACACTTGATCACTTGGTTGGGGTTAATTAAAATATGCTGATAACGTAAAACTTGTCACCAAGCAAGGGATGGAGAGTAGGACATAATGGTAGTCATAACCAGAGAGAGAGAGACAGTATGTGTGTATGTGTGTGTGTTGGTCAATATGTTGTGGCTAATGATAATGGATTATGGGTCACAATTTTGGGTGAGGTCTGTGTATATTAGGTGGGTGTTAATAAGACCAGCGGGGTGGGTGTGAAATAGCCAAGAGCACATTGGGGAAAGGAGAATGCTAAAATGACTAAGCATTGTTTTTACTCTCAGTGAAATTATTAATTTTAATTGTGTGAGTCCATATGCTGTAACCTGCCTATAGATGGGTGTAGACAACATTTCAGAGGGGGAGCTGTCGTATTTAACGGGCAATGGGGGGTGGGGGTGGTATGTAGCCAGTGTCAAATGAGGCAATATTTAAAAAAAAATTTAATGGATGCATATATTTTTATTTCAGATCCCAGCCTTTGCAAAGACCAAGGTGTGGCCTTGTACAGAGTGCCATGATCTGATCTATGTGTGGTATGATGCAGAGGGGAGGGACCCCAAGTACCCCCTGGAGGAGGTAGAGGAGCTCAGGACTGGCCAGTGGACCTACAGGTGAGCCTGAGGGTGTGGCCTGTGAGCCCAGGGTGTGGCTGGTGGGCATACATAGGTGTGACCAGTGGTCCCAGGGTGTGTGGCCTGTGAACCTGTGGGTGTGGCCAGTGGGCACACAGATCAACCAAGGGGTTGTGGGTGGGGTTAATTGTTCTAGGCCAGTTGTAAATGGTTTTGATCAGTCTGTGGTGTTAAGGGGGTCTAAAAGATTCCTGTCAGGAAGTCAATGGGATCTGAGTAACTAGTTGCAGATATACAGCTAGCTCGCTACCTTACAGATGAAAAGGGCGGGGCAGAACTTGTGGGTTGGGTAAAGCAGTAATTGGGTTGTACCATATAAGGTAATGTTTTTTGTGCTTGCTTGGACACAATTCATAGGTGTCAAGACTTTAACAGGTCAAAGGGCGAAATGGTTTTTGAGCAAGTCTGTGGTGTTTTTATAAGCCTTACAGATGAAAAGGGTGGGGCAGAACTTGTGAACCTCGGGGTTGGGTAAAGCAGTATTGGGTTATACCATATAAGGTAGCTTGGTTGGACACAAATTCTCATAGGTGTCCACGACTTCTTGTTCAGCACTGTATATGAAAGGACTAGTTGCTGCTTGCATGGTAGCAATTGGTGGTGTTGCATTGTACTTAAGGGTCAGAATGGTGTTATGCATGGTGTGCTAATTTGATGTCTTGTAGTGAAGGAGTCCTCACAACTCCTATTTTTAAAATTGAATGGCAACTGTGTGGAAGTGAGTCTTAATTTCAAGGTAGCTCAAAGGAGGTGCCAACGGGGCTAGATTGCCCTCGAATTGCACAATGTGGATACTTTGCCTTGAATATGCACAATGTGGATACAGATGAGGGCTCTGAACAGTATTAACTCACCACACTCACACGGAAATACAAAACGTGCATTTCCTTGGGTCATGCCATGGGGGTTCAAACGATATTCAGTTATGAGTATAAATATTCATGAGGCAGTTTGAGACATCCATACGCTTGAAGCTATGTCATGTGTGTGTATGTGTGTGTGTGTGCATGTATTTAGATAAAAGCATCTCTGCAATACACATGCATTCGAGAGGATTATCTAAAGTGTCCTTCCTATGCAGATGGCAGTGCACTTATGATGTTCCACAAAAGAATTAAAAAGCAAAGAATGAAGCTATGTAATTTGTATTCAAATAAGGCACCTCTGCAATACATGTATTCGTGGCATACCTAATGTCCTGTGCAGTATGCGTGTGTTATGCCCTGTACCGTATCTCCACACATGCACACACACACACACACACACACACACACACACACACACACACACACACACACACACACACACACACACACACGCACACACACAGGGGGAGAGTGGTGCACTACATAGCAGCCCACATTGAGGAGATATCTGAGAATGGAGCGGACGTCGCTCACCTGAATGCCCTGCACCAGCCTTTTGTTGGAGCAGGAGGTGGTGTGGACTTTGCAGAAAGATGGCTTTCTAAACTGCTAAAACACAACTGGTTGGCTAAATGGGAGCCTAAACCTGACTCCCTCAGGTGTGTGCACACAGAACCCCAGTGGTGTACATGGGGTGAGGGAGGGCCAAAGGGAGAATTATTATAGAGGGCAGATCGGACAATGATGAGGAATTTGTGGGGTTCGTATTCTGTATGCTCCAATTGGGTTCGCAGTTACACAGTAGTCGCTATTCATTGGGTATAGAGTCCATTACTCATTCATCCAAGGCAATAATACATATCGCATTGAACCTTGGTATTGTACTGCATGAAGTAAAAAATGGCTTATGCATGTGATAAGTTGACGTAATATGATGTTTGTCATATTGAGAAAGATGAGTTTTAACCAATTAATGCTGGAATATTTTTTGATTTTAAAACTAAAATAGAGTTGTCCAAAATCAAGTAAATGAGGCACTAAAGGAAAGTTATAGGCAGCAGGAAGGGAGTGAAACAATATAATCTGAACCCTTGAACGAGAAAGTGGTATAATGTTTCAACACTCTGGAAGAATTCTTTGGTAAATGGGGAACACATTTTTGATGCAGATATGCGTATCTCGGCGTTGATCGATTAAAAGGGTGTGGATGAGAAGGTGAATGTTACTGCCATTCTATTTTTTAGACTGGCTCCAGGAAACACACAGGGTTCATTAGGAGTATATCTGTGTATTTGTACATGCATGTTTTGTTGCTGGTGCATACATCAACATCCAAAGACTAGTTTTATTGAAGAAAAAAGAAGCATTGACAGTTCTTTATATTATCACCTTGTAGATAGGACACAATGCATGCAGCTAATTTCCTTTGTCATTTTGTGCTCCTACTCACATGCTATTCCTGGTGTGTAGCCATATTGGTCACATGTCATTACACATGATCAACACTCTACTGGGCATCCCCCTCTCACTGCTGGACGTGCGTGTAGAATCGGACCAGATTGGTCCCTCCATTGTGCTGCTGAAGTTCAAGATATTCCTTGGAAGAGGTGTGTGGATTCAGACAGTGGTCCCGGAAGAGCCACTGTACCAAAGGATGACCAACTATGTGTTTGCTGACTGGTGGATTCCAACCTTTGTCATCACTGCTTTCCTCAAGGTAATTTCTAATAAGAAGGTGGGGAGTGTTCTAATTAGGTGGGGGTGTTCTAATAAGAAGGTGGGGGTGTTCTAATAAGAAGGTGGGGGGTGTTCTAATAAGAAGGTGGGGTGTGTTCTAATAAGAAGGTGGGGTGTTCTAATAAGAAGGTGGGGTGTTCTAATAAGAAGGTGGGGTGTGTTCTAATAAGAAGGTGGGGTGTTCTAATAAGAAGGTGGGGTGTTCTAATAAGAAGGTGGGGTGTTCTAATAAGAAGGTGGGGGTGTTCTAATAAGAAGGTGGGGGGTGTTCTAATAAGAAGGTGGGGGGTGTTCTAATAAGAAGGTGGGGTGTTCTAATAAGAAGGTGGGGTGTGTTCTAATAAGAAGGTGGGGGTGTTCTAATAAGAAGGTGGGGGTGTTCTAATAAGAAGGTGGGGTGTTCTAATAAGAAGGTGGGGTGTTCTAATAAGAAGGTGGGGGTGTTCTAATAAGAAGGTGGGGGGTGTTCTAATAAGAAGGTGGGGGGTGTTCTAATAAGAAGGTGGGGTGTGTTCTAATAAGAAGGTGGGGGTGTTCTAATAAGAAGGTGGGGGGTGTTCTAATACGAAGGTGGGGGTGTTCTAATAAGAAGGTGGGGTGTTCTAATAAGAAGGTGGGGGGTGTTCTAATAAGAAGGTGGGGGGTGTTCTAATAAGAAGGTGGGGTGTTCTAATAAGAAGGTGGGGGGTGTTCTAATAAGAAGGTGGGGGTGTTCTAATAAGAAGGTGGGGGGTGTTCTAATAAGAAGGTGGGGGTGTTCTAATACGAAGGTGGGGTGTTCTAATAAGAAGGTGGGGGGTGTTCTAATAAGAAGGTGGGGGTGTTCTAATAAGAAGATGGGGGTGTTCTAATATGAAGTTGGGGGTGTTCTAATAAGAAGGTGGGGGTGTTCTAATAAGAAGGTGGGGGGTGTTCTAATAAGAAGGTGGGGGTGTTCTAATAAGAAGGTGGGGGTGTTCTAATAAGAAGGTGGGGTGTTCTAATAAGAAGGTGGGGTGTTCTAATAAGAAGGTGGGGGTGTTCTAATAAGAAGGTGGGGTGTTCTAATAAGAAGGTGGGGGGTGTTCTAATAAGAAGGTGGGGGTGTTCTAATAAGAAGGTGGGGGGTGTTCTAATAAGAAGGTGGGGGTGTTCTAATACGAAGGTGGGGTGTTCTAATAAGAAGGTGGGGGGTGTTCTAATAAGAAGGTGGGGGTGTTCTAATAAGAAGGTGGGGGGTGTTCTAATATGAAGTTGGGGGTGTTCTAATAAGAAGGTGGGGTGTTCTAATAAGAAGGTGGGGGTGTTCTAATAAGAAGGTGGGGTGTTCTAATAAGAAGGTGGGGGGTGTTCTAATAAGAAGGTGGGGGTGTTCTAATAAGAAGGTGGGGGTGTTCTAATAAGAAGGTGGGGTGTGTTCTAATAAGAAGGTGGGGGTGTTCTAATAAGAAGGTGGGGGTGTTCTAATAAGAAGGTGGGGTGTTCTAATAAGAAGGTGGGGGTATTCTAATAAGAAGGTGGGGGTGTTCTAATAAGAAGGTGGGGGTGTTCTAATAAGAAGGTGGGGGTGTTCTAATAAGAAGGTGGGGGTGTTCTAATAAGAAGGTGGGGGTGTTCTAATAAGAAGGTGGGGGTGTTCTAATAAGAAGGTGGGGGTGTTCTAATAAGAAGGTGGGGTGTTCTAATAAGAAGGTGGGGGTGTTCTAATAAGAAGGTGGGGGGTGTTCCAATAAGAAGGTGGGGGTGTTCTAATAAGAAGGTGGGGTGTTCTAATAAGAAGGTGGTGGGGTGTTTTAATAAGAAGGTGGGGGGTGTTCTAATAAGAAGGTGGGGGTGTTCTAATAAGAAGGTGGTGGGGTGTTCTAATAAGAAGGTGGGGGTGTTCTAATAAGAAGGTGGGGGGTGTTCTAATAAGAAGGTGGGGGTGTTCTAATAAGAAGGTGGGGGTGTTCTAATAAGAAGGTGGGGGTGTTCTAATAAGAAGGTGGGGGTGTTCTAATAAGGTGGGAGGTGTTCTTATAAGAAGGTGGGGGGTGTTCTAATAAGAAGGTGGGGGTGTTCTAATAAGAAGGTGGGGTGTTCCAATAAGAAGGTGGGGGGTGTTCTAATAAGAAGGTGGGGTGTTCTAATAAGAAGGTGGGGGTGTTCTAATAAGAAGGTGGGGGGTGTTCTAATAAGAAGGTGGGGGTGTTCTAATAAGGTGGGGGGTGTTCTAATAAGAAGGTGGGGGGTGTTCTAATAAGAAGGTGGGGGGTGTTCTAATAAGAAGGTGGGGTGTGTTCTAATAAGAAGGTGGGGGTGTTCTAATAAGAAGGTGGGGGATGTTCTAATAAGAAGGTGGGGGTGTTCTAATAAGAAGGTGGGGTGTTCCAATAAGAAGGTGGGGTGTTCTAATAAGAAGGTGGGGGTGTTCTAATAAGAAGGTGGGGGGTGTTCTAATAAGAAGGTGGGGGTGTTCTAATAAGGTGGGGGGTGTTCTAATAAGAAGGTGGGGGGTGTTCTAATAAGAAGGTGGGGGGTGTTCTAATAAGAAGGTGGGGTGTGTTCTAATAAGAAGGTGGGGGTGTTCTTATAAGAAGGTGGGGGGTGTTCTAATAAGAAGGTGGGGGTGTTCTAATAAGAAGGTGGGGTGTTCCAATAAGAAGGTGGGGGGTGTTCTAATAAGAAGGTGGGGTGTTCTAATAAGAAGGTGGGGGTGTTCTAATAAGAAGGTGGGGGGTGTTCTAATAAGAAGGTGGGGGTGTTCTAATAAGGTGGGGGGTGTTCTAATAAGAAGGTGGGGGGTGTTCTAATAAGAAGGTGGGGGGTGTTCTAATAAGAAGGTGGGGTGTGTTCTAATAAGAAGGTGGGGGTGTTCTAATAAGAAGGTGGGGGATGTTCTAATAAGAAGGTGGGGTGTTCTAATAAGAAGGTGGGGGGTGTTTATTATTACTGAAGAAGATGGTGCAATTGTCTGTATGTGTGGAGGTAAGTGGGTGAGTCATTCAAGCCACTTGTGTATTCTACGATTGGGACATTGCATAGTAGGGTGTAATTTATGCAGTGAAATTACATTCTCTTCAAAGGGCATGGGGATACAGATTGACAGGGATGTGAATGTGTGGTGTAACAAGACCTACCTCTCCAAACCACTGTTGGTGAAGGAAGACCGACTGATACTGGAACACAGACGATGGTACTCACAGTTCTACTCTGAGAGTAGCAAAAAGTTCACCTTTGTAAAAGATAAAGATATCTCATGGTAGAAAAACAGTGCTTCACACTAATTTGGTTTGACATAAACAGACAACTCTTAATAATATCATTTTTTGCCTTATTTAAGTTTTCATATGTGTATGTTGAGTAGGAGTTATGACTGTTGGCTATTATGTTTTGATGAATGCCATTGCTATGACTTCATAAAGGAATGGTTACCAATTAACCATAATGAACACTAAACATAATAACTTTGGAGAGGATGTTTATGTTAAATCCACAACTGCTGACAGCTGCAAGCTATCAGTCCATTGAACTGTCATGTTTCATGTTTGTTGTGGTCTTGGATTATATAAAATTGTCAATATAATAAATGAATATTGGCCCAATGTAATTGTGAAATTAGCAAAATCACTCTTCTGAGTAGTTTTTCACATTTTCAAAATTTTTCATTTTCCGTGAACTCCAAAGAACTTCTATCAAATGGTCCTTATGCATCCTAGATTGGACTATCCATCATAAAGTTATAAGGCACTGAATTTATAATTAGCCACACATTTCAATGCGAGTCATTACATTTCTTTTGGTTGTTCTGGAAAGTTTGAAAGAGTATCACAAGGGTGATTTTGCTGAACACTGTTCCATATAATGAACAGTACATACAAATCTGCTTATACCTAACTACCTAACACAAAAACCATGCACTAAGTCAAAATGTTGGCGCAGACTGACACTTAAGCACTACAGACTGTGTCAGTATGAGCATAAAGATGAGTACCATTAGCCAGAGCACATTTGTACATGACAGTGGCACGGGCCTCCATTCCTCCAGAAGTTGAGAACACTAATAATGGAGTAAAAGAACATGTTCAACTTCCCAGATTCTTTGGTCATATGCCCTCTGTTTTTGATTCTCATGTAAGCCGTCTGATGTCAACTAAGGGTACTGTACAATTTAAGATTGTTACTATATTTAACTGATGCGGCTCCTCGCTCGTGTACCGTTCGCCTGCAGGCGTGGCGCAAAATATTCATTTCAGATTTTTATCATACCACACATCTTAAGATACGTCCCGTGCTGACAATGTCCAGTTTAGTAGTGTGACGTGAACGCGTGAAGGGTTAAAATGAGGTAACGTTGTAAAACAGCTAGCTATCCCGATTGATTGCGCTAGCTGCGAAATGCTAACTGTGCAGTAACTGATGAATATCAATCCTCCAACCTTTATAAGTTTCTGGGCCCCCCTGCTGTATATCATGAATTTAATTATCACCCTTTTAGAGCCCCCCCCCCCAATCTTATATACCTTTCGCCCCTGATAAACTCACACACCCAACCTAGTTCCTTTGCTGTGTGTTCACGCAGCATCTGCACTCATGCCTGTCCCATTCAGAAATGCTGGGGTAAGGGATGAGGTAATTGTAAATCACACACAGCTGACCAAACTGAATTAACATGCAGCTGTGTGGAAGTAGAGGTGTCCAGCAATCTTACAGCACTGACTGACAAGGCAACTAGAAATAATTAACATGCAAACTGTTAATTAGAACTGTAAAAAAATGTTCCTGTAAGCAATTGTCAAATGCTGTATTGTGGGAAAATGATACCCTGTTTATTTAGGGCAGTCCCCAGGCCATCAGGTGGTGTCTGAATATTTAACACAAACCCTATATATTAATTAAAAGTGAAACTAATTAATACACACTTTGAGAAAGGGGATACATGGCAGTTTTAGGGGTGGTATGAAAGAAAGTAGTTGATTTTAATGGTTTGTGTGCAGTGATAGGATGACAAACCCTACGTAAACTTAAGTACCATACAAACGAAAACTAAACTTAAACCTGGCTCGAATATGAGAATAAAAGTAAAAGTACAGGGGTGTGGACAAGTACCCCAAATCAATAAAAGTACTGTCTACTGGCCCCATGGTACAATTCTAATATCTATGGTTGTGCAAAGTAATTGCACATTTCCCAGTCATTTCACGCCATTAACTATTACAACCGTACCTCCGGGGATCATGAATATGCAATTCTTCACGTGCACGTCTCCCTCCACCCACGTAAGTGAAACATAAACTGCTGAGACTTCTCGCTTCTTGCAAACGTCAGTCTGGTTCTTTTTCTACTTCTATAGCGAATGGAATTCGTTAAGCAATCAAAATGAGTGGCCAGATTCAGCTGTCAGCTGCCATCGCCTTACGCAACATGGTATTCACAGCAAAAAAAAGTCGCAAATCATATTTTGATTTCACAATTGATCTGTTTTTTCATATCTGTTCCAATATGATAACAGTTTTGATACAGATATGAAGAAACAGATCACTTGTGGAATCAAAATACGATTTGCGACTTTTTTTTGCTGTGATTGCATGTACTTTCATGGTCACATGACGCGTGGGCTTTAATTGCGTTAATTGCTTCATTGTCCGCCATATTGGTGCTCGGTTTACTATGGAAATATATGGGCTTATGCTCGGTTGTAGTACTTTTGATACGTTTAACTCGCGCTCCGAGGGCACAAGTAAAAATCATATTTTTACAAATATTAGTTGTTAGACCACAATAATATATATTTAAACAATACTCTTGAGGTAATGTTACGTACCAAAACTAAGCATAAGCCCATACTTCTCCATTGTAAACGAGCACCAATATGGCGGACTAATAGAAGATGAATGCTATTAAGTCACGCGATGAAAGCGCTCTATAGCAGTAGTGAATACGTAACATCATTTAGAAATCGTGTGCCTGTTGGTTCCGTACACTCCTTGCGCGCCCATTTATCGGCGTACAATGTACAACCGTGCATCAGATCCACGAGATAAAGTCGGTGCATGCATGGGGGAGGTGGGGTAGAGTTAAAGTCACAACTGGGCTGAAAAGTTTACCATCTGCACACACATATGTATTAACCAATATCATCTGCATGTTACACCCCCTTGCAGATATATGTAACCACACACACACACACACACACACACACACACACACACACACACACACACACACACACACACCGCTTTGTCCTGTCTCATGTTTGTACTTCATGCAAGTGATGAAACTGATGCGGATACTTTTCATAATACTCACCTCATGAACATTATGATTCAATTTCAAGACTGTTTTTTCACTCATTCCTGTCCTTGATGTATTAATTTTTGTTCAAAAACTGTATTTATGGATTGAATTGCAATTTATGTTGAAGGACACACTACTATGTTGTTAATTATCCTATAGCCGGGCTAGGACATATAACTTCGGAGTAAATTGTCCAGGACAAGAGTTGGAGGTAGGGACAGTTAACTCCTGATGGGGATAGCTTACTCTGAAGTAACTTCATTGTCCTAAGTGAGACAGATTGCTCCGGAGTATAGTGTATTAGGACAACTTTCTCCGGAGTAAATGGTCTGGGTTGACACTTTACTTCGCGGACAGTTTCCTCTGTGACAGGTCTCTTAGTGTAAATAACTTTAATAATGATAATAATAATTATAGCTATTTTCTATATAGTGTACACATTGGCCTCGTCCTTGAGGGCGGCTGTGTCCTCCTCCCCAGCCTCCTCTCCTGCTAGGTTCTGGTTAAGTGGCATACCAGGTCGAGGGGGCAGCACTGGCTGCGGGGGGTAGGGGGGCAGTGCTGCTACTGCTGGCGGTGGGGGCAGCGCAGGTAGCGGAGGACCTTCGGCAGCCACAAGCTCACTATCCCTAAGAATAGCTTTTTCAAAGACCGCCATTATACTCCATTAGTGCATGAGATTTGGGTTCATACAAGGAGTAGCTACTACGGGAGAAGGATATGGTTGCAGTCATTTTCATTTCACCTAGTACTCAGTCCTTGCAACTGCTATTCAATAGACAGGTCACAGAGGAGAAGGACTGTACCACAACAGTTGGGTCACCATGCTTGCTTTACATGTGAAGTGCATGAATAGTTTTGTGCAGATCCCTTACATGCGTACTGTACAGATGTTGCATGCACATCTTCCCATAGCTAGTGCAATATACAACATGCCATGACATACCTTTGGGTGGTAGTGGTAGTTCTGTGACCCCTGCGATACCGCTTCATTTCGGCAGCACGTTTAGCCAATCGGACAGCGGGGTCATTCCAATACCGACTCCTTTCAGATGCCTTTATGGCAGCTGAACTGTCCCTGTATTTTTGCCTTTTAGCAGCGCGGTTATCCTCAAGGTCCTCTTGATACTACTGCCTTTTAGCAGATCGCTTAGATACAATATCTACATTGTAGCCGTCGCGTACAGAGGCCTTCTTCTTTTCGGGATCGGCCTTGTAGCTAGCGCGTACAGAGGCCTTCTTCATTTAGGGATCGGCCTTGTAGCTGTAGCGTAAAGAGGCCTTCTTCTTTTCGGAATCGGCCTTGTAGCTGTAGTGTAAAGAGGCCTTCTTCGTTTCGGGATGGCCTTGTAGCTGTAGCGTAAAGATAGGTACTGGGGAATTTTTTTTAAAATGCTCAGAGGATAATAATATTACCATCATTAGAAAGAGCAAAAATAGATGAGTTTAACAGTACTTCTTGCGTCACCCTAGCATATTCGATACCACAGATACATATCCTCAAAGTGACAACTTTTTTAGTACAGCGGTTAATGCGTAATCGCAATAAAAACTGTGACGGTTGTGTTATAACGAGGCGTAACACGGAGATATTTATTTCAAGCATTGCACATAAGTGATTCTGATATAGGGAAGACTTTTAAAAGGCTCATCATTTAGTTTCCTCACTTTTATCTTTTCAAATTGTTAACATAAAAATTGACAAACAATGAAACACGCACAAAATCAAGCACAATAATATTATTATTCAATATTGAGGTACATCATTTCCATCCTCAACAAACACTAAATCAGCATTTAAATAGTCCACGAGCATTTCAATAACTGTAATTGTGTTATCAATTCTTTCTTCTGATTCACCTATAGTCCATGCAGTATGTATAATTGTTAGTTTTGGTAACTTTGCTTTATGGCTTATTTTCACAACATGCCCATTGTATAATACATTGGTGAAATTCTCATATCACCTGTGATTTAAGTATATACTTAGCAGAGAATTTCAGATCTCGAGTTCATTGGTGATGGCAAAGCAACTTCCGCTAATAAAGCATTCATATCGCGCCTGCGGATCGGTCTCTTGGCTCCTGTTCCACTAGAACTTGGTTCATCAGCGAAAGGGTTCATTTGGGATGCCACGCTGCAATGGTTCTGAAAAGAACCCGTGGCGTTCGAAACGAAAAACTCGCCGTACATAGCTATCTCTAGCACGCACACCAACACTGACGTCGCGCGTGTATCGTATACATTTACTGAAGAATCCAAACATTGAATGCAATTCTTAAATTTTTTTCACTTTTCTGCTTTTGTTGCAATGTTTATCAATGTTAGCAAGTGTCCAAAAAATTATTAAAAATTATATGGCTACTTTAGGGACCTCTGAGTAGTGTGACATGATTTTCATCTCTTAAGTCGAATTAAATCGGCCATAGTGATGCTAAGCAGCGGTCATATCAAAATCCTTATAAAAACAAGCCTATCTTCAAAACGAATTGGACTTAAGAGTTCAAGCATTCCATATATATAGCTCTTATAATGAGTTATCTATGCATCAAAAATGAGCTCTTAAGTCGAACTATTTGTTGAGTTGTAAGCCAAAAACCTAATCCTGATGATGCATTAATGTTTTGACCCTGCAAGTTCTGTCTCAAATTGGAATTCTGATATTTTTAGTGATGATAACTCAATAGGTATGATTTAAGATATTAGCCATAATGTTTTTTTAAAAAGATCCTAGTGTAAAGTACCATTTGATGTATTGGTTCAATGATGTTCAGTAACTGGCGCATCGTACAAGGACCGCGGCGCTAGGACTCATCTAAACAAAATTTCGTAAAAGGATAGATGGATGAAGTATCTAGAGGGGAGAATGCTTACCTTGGAGGGGACACAGCGTTTAAGAGTCGAAAATCGTGGGTAGAAAATTGTATTCGATTTGAGCAACACTTACGAAATACTATGCGTGTTTTAAAGCTTAAAAACTAGTCTGGCCTATTGCTGACGCATTCAGCAGTCGTTCTGGATGCATGATAAGCCATAATCAAGCTGAATGAAGCTACCAGATCGTTTTTACCAAATGTTGTCAACAGAAAAGTTTAAAATTGCGAACAGAAATTTTTTCATTTCACGTCTAGGATTTTACGGTCTAACATCATATATTCCCCAGTGCCTAGTAAAGAGGCCTTCTTCTTTTTCGGATCGGTCTTGTAGCTGTAACGTACAGAGGCCTTCTTCTTTTCGAGATCGGCCTTGTAACTGTAGCGTACAGAGGTCTCAGGACTCTTTTGATAGCGCATCCGGGCATTAGCTTTGTTCTCTTCTTGCTTTTGAAGGTATTCCGCTCGTTGCTTACATCTCTTCTTTCGATTACTCGAAGGCATTTTTAGTGCTATTCATCAATCCTCAAACATTCTATATTGAACCTGCTGCCGCAGGTTCAAATAGTCCTTCCCAGGCCCAAGCAGCTAATTTTTGGGAGGCCCAGACCGTTAAATATATTACGTGCCCAAGAAACATTTTTGACTCGGGCCCGGGCTGACTATTTTAGTTTAGTTGTAGAATTCTACACATTACGAAATACGTAGGAGTTGACACTTCCTACATTCAGCTGACGTGAACGAGCTCAATGAATGGAGAACAATAATGTTACGAAGAACTGCACATACCCCACATTCGAGGAGGAGAAAGTGGTGCTGGCGTGCTATGGAACCTTTGTCGCAATAGCTGTTCTCTTCCATGTCACGGCTGTCGTCACCATAGTCAGAACCCGAGCCTATCGCCACTTCCACCACCGCCTAACCCTCTACATGACCATTGGCGGCATATTACGTACTGTGGCATTCACGCTCCAAGTGCAACCTGTGGACATTGATGTGCGATGGTCCTACATTTAGCCAAGAACCATGCACTTTGTGAATTTCAATTAACTAAATTTAAGACCGTCTTGTCAGTCTTGTCAGTTGGCCAAAGTGCATGGTTCTTGGCTAAATGTAGGACCATCTTGTAGTATTCTGGTACCAATCCATAATGTGTCTTGTTTCCTTGCTTTTTACACCACCAGTCCCAATCCTACATCCCACTGTATTTCTCAAAGAGAAATTTTTATTTACTTGTTTCCTTGCTTTTTTTCCTACATGTGTATCAAGATTCAATTACGTAATTGTCACGTTAGCATTAAGATTTCGTCGGCATTCGATAATGATACGTAATTGTGGTTCCCAACGAGCATTGAGGATGTTTGGAGAGGCTGCATCTGTATCAATAGTTCCCACCAGGCCGGGGTGCTTATGCGAGGTTTCTGTGGTGACACCGCGCGTACGTATAATGCCTTGTCATATGTTTATTTGAAAAACACATCTTGTTTTTAGTAAAAATTAGCAGGTGCATCTCTTAAACGAGAACCCGCCTCGCCTTGTACGTCCCTCCTGTAGGGATTTTTAAAATGTGCCTCGGGACGGGACAACTGCGGCGAGTGGAGGAGCAGGAGGAACGGATCAGCTGTGGCAAGTGGAGGAGGAACATCGATGCTGCTGTACATACCAGCTATATCTTCTATTGTAGGATCCATATCTGTATTTAAAAGAAGAGTACATCAAATCATATTTGCACCCCCATACTATGGTCTCATTGCTGAATTGTACAACTGAGCAATGATTCGGAGATTACCTTTATATATACTGCTGCACCTCATTGGTGGGAAAGTAACTCATCATACCTGAGGTGAGGCTTCAAATGAACGCATTAACTATGGTTGCATAGCAATGCTGATAAAGTCCTCCCTCCATCCTATCATACTTTTTTGGGGAGGAATGACTAGCCATATTTGATGTAAAATTATCATTATTTCAATAGCACATAATTCACTGAGTAATGAGTTCGTACTTCGTAGTTTTCTCACATGTGGATGCATGAAGTATTATACATACACAACAACTTGTGAATCAGAGTTAGCATAAGGCATACTCAGGGTAGTTAAGGCTGCCTCACAGGAAACATCATGTTAATATATTGTCAACATTCATGTTCGTAATTACATCATTATGACGTCGTGTGATTCACTACGTTTCGGTCTTTGTTTAGTGCAAGGACACTATTTTAGTATTGTATTCATACATGTTACGACGTTACAGTGATCTAGAGCAAACCTCGCACGAAATGCAAACAAACGCACAAAGGAGTAACGACAAGAGCGTGCAGCTGCCAAGCAATACAAATTTGGCGGGTGGTTATATTTTAATAACCACTGTACTTTGTATGGGTATATCGTAGATTCAAAACGCGGGGATGAAAACGCAGCTCTCAGGTACATTTATTCAGCTAGGCTAGCTCATCTAGGGTGCTAGTTATTCACCGCGACTGGATATTTCGATAACTGTATATATTGGTTGTGGAAGCATATACGCTAGCATTGCTACGTCCCAAGCAAACTGACATGCTAATTATATGGTATGTATACTAAGCATTACACATTTGTACATATAACCTTCTGCACATAACCTTCCCTTAAAAAAAAAAAACCTTGAACACACATTTGTGTTTGGCCTATGCTACCTGTCAGAGTAGAGCTGAAGTGTTATGTCAACAGTTACAGGTGTTAATGTAGCATCTGAAGCAAAGCATCAGCATGCTGAGGCAGGCATGAAGTGTTAATCCCTAGCTTGCATGACATGTTATAGTTATACCAGAAGGACTCACAACCAGTCTAGAACCAGTATAGCCCCCTTTCCCCCACCCCCCATAAAAAACCCCTGCACTCCCTTACCATTGTTATACTGCTATTGTGTGGTATTATATTGAGGGGTGTTCATACACAGAATGTCTGCATTTAGGTCACATTTGATGTGGCAACATTTATCGAGGTCACCTAGTGCTACTCTAATGACTGCTACAGGCATTGTGAAAAGTACAATATCTACCTCTTCATCTTCATCACTCAAAAGCCACTTTTTGGGATGATCAGTACTTTCACCCTTACTTTTATCCTTTATTTCATTAGCCACAACACACCAGCCATTAGTGTCAACAGGGATTGCTAACATTCTTGTGAGTACTTTGTCAGCCAACCATTCGTGTGTGCATCTTCAACAACCTTTTCTTGTATGTTCTATTGCTATTTAGTGTCTTTTCAAGCAACATGCAATACACCTGCCTTTTATCATCTCTTGGTTCAAAGAGACAAACCCTGAGTCATTAAATTTACATTACACATCAAATGCTCAGTTATTTCACCACAGCTTGTTACAGTATACTGTATTACATACATGGACTCACCGTTTAATGTTGACTTCTTATTCTCCAGCACTTGGGAGGCAGTGTTTAGATCAGACCCAGACTATTTAGCCCTTTTAACTGCTCTTCTTGTTTCAGTATGATCAAAGTAGCGTTTGTGCTCACCAACCCGCTTGGATTCAGGGCCTTTTTGGTACCACCGTGCTCTTTCTGCGTCTCGCTTCGATCCAGGGTCTGCGTCGTCTTTTCTTGCTCGCTTCATCTCACGGTCTTTTTCGTACCGCGCCCGTCCAGTGTCTCGCATGGTCATCATCAGAGCTACAGAAGATATAAATTAAAATAGGATGACGAGGGTCTGTACCTTGCTCTTTTCTTGACCCGATTCATTTCAGGATCTCTTCTATTTCTTTGCTCGCTTCGTTGCAGGGTCTTTTTCGTACCGTGCCCGTCCAGCGTCTTGCATGGGTCATCATCATAGCTACAGTAAGAAGCATGTATATATATACATGTTGATAGATTTGAAGATACAATTTAAAATAGGATGACGAGGGTCTGTACCTTGCCCTTTTCCTGACCCGATTCATTTCACGATTTCTTCTATACCGTTGTCGTTCGTCGGCTCACTTCTGCTCAGGGTTCGCCTGGTAACGTTCTCCGGCTTTTGCTTTGTTTGCCACCGAACTACGTTCATGCTTTGATCACATTTTAGCAATCTCTATGAGATTGCGAAGGCATGTTTCATTACCACATTAGAACACACATCATAGATACTATATGCACACACGAAAAACGAACACATGCAAGATCACGTGCTTAGTAAACGTGATTCAAATGACCTGGGCAATACATCGAAGTTCCAATAGCAGTTTGTATAGACGAAAGCCCGACAACATATGGGTCCAAGCATTTAGTTACGATCCTTATCCAACTGTCCATCCGCAAGTTTATTATAAATCGGCAAAAATACACACGCACACTCTTTATAAATTTATATCGAAACTGATACAAACAATATAGTTTCAGTACTCACACAGGATGAAACGTCGCATCGAGCGCTACATTTTGGTGCCAAATATCATTTTTTCCCGCTTTTCCTAACTTGAGTTATGTTTGACGAAAGGAAGGAGAAAGGAGAAAAAAAAATGGCGGATTCGAGTGATCGACTATACCGTCTAGGAGACAACGGCAGGGTTGCGAACATCGCGTGTTGGACTATAGATGCAGCGTGTTTTGGGCAGATTTTATAGCGACTGGCAAGTGGCTACGAAGCATATATTTTGTTTTCTAACGCTCGATCGAAAACCACGCCTACGGAGCCAATCCTACATAGGACCTACTACTGTAGGTCCTGATATTGCAACAGAGTTAGGTAATTAATACTGTTATGTTTTAAGAGAGCTCTCACAACGACGCCATGACTAGCACGAGAAAGCGTAATCTGAATCCTGCGCATGCGCATACAACTATATCTACATACACACATATAGTTAGATACTACAGTTTCCTCCTCCCGAAGTTCAGACATTCAGAGCTCTTCAATGAGACGTCGTGGAGGCCTTGATGGCCTAGTAGAGTGTCTCCTAGGTGGTGGCATATGGCTGTCCTGGGTTGTGCCCAGGGTACCAGTTTCTGACCTATCCACGCCACTGGGCTGCTCAGCAGTCTTCCCTAGGTTGGTCCATGGCTGTTGACCTGGATCAGACAGCACGGTATCTGATCCCGGGGTATTGGCTGTGCTAACATCTGCCATTTCCTGTTGTGCTGCCTTGTGAATAATTTCTGTCTCAGTCTGAGAGCGTGCTGCATCTTTTTCTAATTGGGGCGCTGGCCAAGTCTTTCCTTGCACTGGTGCAAGCGGCTTTCTTGATATGCACGGATCCAACTGTTCTATCACCTCTTCATTCTCCTGTGATACATCCATGAAGTCTGATGGTAGCGATGATTCGGAACGCCTCTGTAAATGATCAATATGTGCTTTTCTCTGGAAGCCACCTTGGGTGCTGACTGTATAGTGCAATGGACCCACGGATGACAGCACAGTACCCGGCATCCACTTGCAGGGAGCATTTGGTCTAAAATCTCTGATCCACACACATGCGCCTTGACTAAACACTTGTGGTACAGATAGTTCTTCCTGTGGTTGCAACTGCTCTCTTACCCTCTCGCTCATACAAGGTAGGACGAAGGATAGTCGGGTACGAAGAGCACGTCCAAATAGAATTTGAGCAGGTGATCTCCCAGTGGTTGAATGAGGGACATTGCGGTACGTACGCAAAAATTCAGACAAGGCAACTCCAACCCGTACTTCACAACTCTGCTTTGACAGCCACTGTTTGACGTTCTTAACCATGTTCTCAGCCAGTCCATTTGTAGCTGGATGATAAGGAGCAGACCGTCTGTGAAGGACACCATTATGTGCCAAGTACTCAGAGAATTCTTTTGATGTAAATTGTGGACCATTGTCGGAGACCAGGATTCGAGGCAATCCATGTGTAGCAAAAATGTCCTGCATCACTTCAATGGTATGCTGAGCAGTCGTTGAAGACATGGCTCTCACTTCAGGCCATTTGCTATAAGCATCTACCATCACCAAAAACTGTTTCTTATTCCATTCCCCGAAGTCCACATGAACACGGTCCTATGGTGCACTTGGATACTGCCAAGGGTGACGTGGTGCCAACTCAGGCATCGATGCTACCCTTTTGCATTGATCACAAGAAGCAGCCAAGTCTTCGATATCTTTGTCTAGCTCAGGCCACCAAATATAGCTCCTTGCTAGTGCTTTCATTCTGCTGATACCCACATGACCTTGATGTAATTCTTCAAGCAGTTTATGGCGCAAAGATGTGGGTATAATCACCCGTTGACCCCACAGCAAACAATCATCTTGACAGCTCAACTCTGTCTGTCTCCTGTGATACGGTTTGTAACTTTCTGGTAGAGATGAAGGCCATTTACCATGTCGAACAAATTGTAGCACCATTGACAAATCTTTGTCCTTTCTCGTGGCCTTAGAAATATCCGTAGCAGTCACTGGTAAAGAAGACATATCCATAGCTAAGATGTCAGTGCCCTTGGCAAACTTCGTTTGAACTGGCAACCGTGACATACAGTCAGCACACACATTTTCTGACCCTGGGATATACTCAATTTTATATTGATATGCTCCCAATATTATTGCCCATCTCTGCATTCGTGCTGCGGCTAGTGTTGGAATACCTTTGTCGTGCCCAAAAATGGTGCACAATGGTTTATGGTCTGTAACCACCACAAACTCTCTGCCATATACGTACTGATGGAATTTTTTTACAGCAAAAATAATGGCCAAAGCCTCCCGTTCTATTTGAGCGTACTTCATTTCTGCTTGTGACAATGTTCTAGAAGCGTAAGCAATCGGTTTTTCTTGACCTCCAATAACATGCATTAAACAAGCCCCAACACCATATGATGAAGCGTCGCAGTAGACCCTTACAGGTTTGTCAACATCGTAATGGACTACGGTAACAACCTCACACACTAACCTCTTAGCTTCTTGGAAGGATTTCTCATGACTAGAAGTCCATGCCCATTTTTCATCCTTCTTGAGCAATTGGTATAAAGGGTGAAGCACACTAGCTAATGCTGGCATTAATCTTGCATTATATGTCATCAACCCCAAAAAGGACTTTAACTCTGACTTGTTTTGAGGGATGGCAGCATTCTGGATTCCTTCTACTCTCTCCTTAGTTGGCCTAATTCCCTTTGATGAGATGTTGTGGCCCAGAAATTCCAGTGAATCTTGGAAAAATCAACACTTCGGCAGATTCACGCGTAACCCATACTGCTGAAGACGTTGAAAAACAGCTCGCAAATTCTGTACATGCTGTTGCTTTGTTTTTCCTGTCACTAGTATATCGTCTATGTAGTAGACGACCTTCTTGCATCCTTGCAACACTAATGCCATTGCCTTCTGCCACATGGCAGGAGCTGTAGCTACTCCAAAAGGTAACCGGCAGTAGCGAAACAGACCCAAATGTGTGTTGATCGTGAGAAATGGTCTATGACTTTCAAGCACCTCCATCTGTTTATATGCACGAGCCAGATCAATCTTTGAGAAAGATTCCCCTCCTGCTAAGGTGGAAAACATTTCATCGACAGTAGGCAATGGAAAAGTCTTAGAGCAGAGATGTGGATTAATAGTCATTTTGAAATCAGCACATATTCGAATATTGCCATCCTTCTTCTTTGCAATGACAATCGGGGCTGCCCAGTTGCTCCGCTCCACTGGCTCCAGTTCTCCTTCCTTGACTTGTTGCCTTATCATCTCTTCCACTTGTTCCCTTAATGCGAAAGGCACTGGTCTGTACTTGCAAAACACCGGCACTGTATTCTCTTTCAGCTGAATTTCAGCCTTGGTCCCCTTAAGTAATCCCAACTTTCCATCCGTCACATCTGGGAACTCGTTCAACAAGTTTACACTGTGGATGGCATGTATCCTGGGATCACCTGCAGTATTGCTCCTCAGCATTTTAGACCAGTCCAAACGAAGCTTACACAGCAAATCACGGCCCAGCAAAGGAAGTTGTTTGTCTGCATTCTCAACGATGAAACAACCTTTGTTAGCGTCAGATCAGTTTTCCACAGGAGTTACAGGTTTTATCCTTATGGAAGCATGAAGATGCCGAGTGGCCCATCCCCCCACATCTGTAACAGCTGCTCTTCTTGGAGGTGAACACTCTATGGGCAGCTGCATCCTCAGGTTTATCTTCTGCTGTCGGATTTTCTAGCTCCCGTATACTCTGTGTCTCTTTAAGGACAACTTCCATTGAACGACTCTTGTCCAAGGCCTTTGTTAGCGTCAGATTACCTATGCATAGCAGCTCTTGTTGAATGTGCTGGTCCTTCAGACCACAGACAAATTGATCTCTCAATGCCGTGTCCAAATATGCCTCAAACTTACAGGTCTTCGCCAAGCTGCGCAGCTGAGACATGTACTCCACTACAATTTCGCCGTCTTTTTGGAGGCGCTTAAAGAAACGATATCGCTCTGCTATTTCAACCGTTTGAGCACTGGTCTGACTTTTCAGTTGGACCACTATCTCGTCAAGGGAGAGGTCAGAAAGTTTCTTTGGGCTCACCCAGGTCTTTAGCTTCAAATACATCGTCTGCCCAATCCTTGTGAGGAATAGCGCCTTTTGTTTCGCTTCGGCTATACCATGGGCAATGCAAAAAATAGTCAAATCGTTCTTTATAGTCATCAATCTGCTCTAACGTCGGGTCAAAAGGTTCTACGCCGCGTGAAGACTCCATTTGGCATAAGTACAGTTTAGGTTCCGTAACAGAAATTCATTACAGTACTGGCCAAACAGTTAGTTTAGACATTCTGAACCCTACGACGGCGAACAAATGCTATTTTACCGTGAGGTTTATCTCTAACACAAACAGTAATGAACACTTACAGTAATGAGCGTTTCATTTTTCGCCGGTACTGGTCCACACCCCTCTTGTAAATTCTCGTTCTAGCTGGACCTAGTTTAGGTTCAGTGTAAGGGGGATAAGTACATTGGCTTCCCCCCACTTTCTAACCCTAACCCTGAAGCCAATGTACTTATCCCCCCTTACACTGAACCTAAACTAGGCCCAGCTTGAACGAGAATTTACAAGAGGGGTGTGGACCAGTACCGGCGAAAAATGAAACGCTCATTACTGTAAGTGTTCATTACTGTTTGTGTTAGAGATAAACCTCACGGTAAAATAGCATTTGTTCGCCGTCGTAGGGTTCAGAATGTCTAAACTAACTGTTTGGCCACGAAATCTTAGTACTGTAATGAATTTCTATTACGGAACCTAAACTGTACTTATACCCTCCATTTTGCAGTTGTACACCCTCGTCGCCACTGTTATGTTTTAAGAGAGCTCTCACAACGACGCCATGACTAGCACGAAAAAGCGTAATCTGAATCCTGCGCATGCGCATACAACTATATCTACATACACACATATAGTTAGATACTACAAATACCATACATCTTCGCGGCGCTGATGATGTAGCTATAGATTGCGTCTGACGAGGCCTACATGTACAGCCCTTCGAATGTTGTCTCCGGGAATGAACCTCTAGTACAGCGGTCTCTCGTACACTTAATTCACCATGCTTTGCAAACCCCCCCCCCCCCCCCCCCTCCCCCCTAACACACAACCCGGCTACGGGCCTGCTATCATTTCGTAACGTGTGCGCCTGAAATTGACATGTGTAAATTATTACATTCTCATTTACCTTATTCGATGAATCATTATAATGCGTTCAATTGGATTTACGGTATCCTTCAATACTTCAAGTGACATACACAAGTACTGGAGGAATACCGTTAATCCTATTCCACGCAATTCATCGTTCATCGAATAAGGTCTATAACGAGTGTCAGTATAACAAGATCTAGATATATGGAATCGTTGCAGCGAAAAGGGCACCAACGTATCTTTCACTGAAGTGATTTCTGTGATAATTTAAGAGACACCATGTCCTCTACAACTTCATTCTTACGCACTGGAAATTGGTGAAGTTACAGTGGCCTGAATTTTAACTATGCGAAAATTTTTATTGCATGTCTTGGAAGTTTTTTTATAATATCACGTTAGGTCCCTTTTCAGTGAAACAACTAAAGAAAACAACCATATGATGCATACCTTCATGGTTTATTACAATATCGCGACAGGAACAAGTGTGGGTCAATAAGCATTGCTTTGGCCTCTGTACCAGCATAGACATACTGAGGCACGTGGACATACATTCTCCAGGACTTCCCCTGTTGGTTTGCTATTTCATGCTAATGTTGGCCTGATGAATAAGCAAATGAATATTATAAATACAGTATATAGAACAAAATCTGATCATTCTTTATAGGGTAAGGTCAGTGACCTGCTCAGTGCAATAATTAAGCTAGGGGCCCTGCCAAGAAATCAGTAGTTTACTGGTGTCGACAGCAGAAGTTACCCTCACATGTAAAGTGAGTGGAATAGGAAAGGCATTGCTTAGTTTGGGGTAGGTAGCAATAGATGAATAGGTTGACTCTTTATTTTTCAGTGCTTCATTTAAACATTCAAAATGGTCTGGGGATGAGTCATGAGCGTGGCTAAACTGCATATATCATTTGCATAATTCAGAGTATACAAAATATATTCATAAATTCAATACATCAATCTACCGACATAAAATATGGAGAGAAAGAGTGGGAATGGACTGAGAAAGAGGGATATTCAAATGTCACACGAACTACCAGGTGAGGTCCTTTTCCCTTCTCAGAGTAAACTTCTTACTGTTCTCCGTGTAGAACTGTGAGAACCATCGTCTGTGTTCTACAAGTATCCTGTCTTCCTTCACGTATAGTGGCTTCAAGTGGTACGTCTTGTTCACCCAGATATTCACATCACGATCAATCTGAGTCCCCATGCCCTACAGAGCATCAAGAGCCATATAGTCCCCATGTCCTCAGAGCATCACGAGCCATATGGTCCCCATGCCCTACAGAGCATCACGAGCCATATGGTCCCCACGCCCTACAGAGCATCAAGAGCCATATGGTCCCCATGCCCTACAGAGCATCAAGAGCCATATGGTCCCCATGCCCTACAGAGCATCACGAGCCATATGGTCCCCATGCCCTACAGAGCATCAAGAGCCATATGGTCCCCATGCCCTACAGAGCATCAAGAGCCATATGGTCCCCACGCCCTACAGAGCATCAAGAGCCATATGGTCCCCATGCCCTACAGAGCATCAAGAGCCATATGGTCCCCATGCCCTACAGAGCATCACGAGCCATATGGTCCCCACGCCCTACAGAGCATCACGAGCCATATGGTCCCCACGCCCTACAGAGCATCAAGAGCCATATGGTCCCCATGCCCTACAGAGCATCAAGAGCCATATGGTCCCCATGCCCTACAGAGCATCACGAGCCATATGGTCCCCATGCCCTACAGAGCATCACGAGCCATATGGTCCCCACGCCCTACAGACAGAGCATCACAAGCCATATGGTCCCATGCTCTATAGAGCATCACGAGTCCCCATGCCCTACAGAGCATCATTCATGTGTGCCCCGCCCAACATTACCTCCAAAAATGATGAAGCTATGAACGATGGCACCCACCAGTCAGTGTAAGCATAGTTGGTCATCCTCTGGTACAGTGGACCCTCTGGTACAATGGTTTCCACCCACACACCACAACCAAAAGCTGTCTTGTACCTGAGAATGACGAGGGAGGGGCCAATCTGGTACGTCACCACAGAGACGTTCAACAAGGGCACCTTCACTCCAAGGATTGTGTGGGTGAGGTGGATGGTCATGCAGCCCATGTGACTGTGGAGGAGTGGGGGAGGTGGGTGGCAGGAACTCAGGGTGAATACATACACGTACTAAAGCAAGTTTCCTCCCCTCATCCCCAGTCTTATTCCATCCTTATCCTCTCCTGAACCCTAGTCGTACCTCCCTCATCCCCAGCCTTATCCCTTCAGTCTTATCCTAAACAAGTGGACATGAGTTTCGCATCACATCTAATTTCACATACCTGTTTGTTCACCTATGCTTGATCTCATCCCCAGTCCTATCCTCCCTCACTCCCAGTCTTATTTTTCCTCATCCCCAGCCTTATCCGCCCACATGTTTGTTCCAGAATACCATACCTCTGTGATTCAGTTTTGGGTTCCCAATTTCCCTTCCAATGATGAGTGAGTAGACGGGACATCCAGCCTTCGTTATATCCACGACTGGCTCCTGCAGTCACATTGGGTCCATGCACTACACCGAGATGCATCATGTCTGCTCCATTCTCAGATATCTCCTCAATGTGTGTCGCAATGTAGTGCACATTCCGTCCCCTAGTGTGTGTGTGTGTGTGTGTATGTGTGTGTGTGTGTGTGTGTGTGTGTGTGCGTGTGTGTACATTGGATACAGTGCATGCCTTGTAGCTAAGGATTTGCATAGCGCAGGCAATGTACAGGCTATGTAACAGTACAGACTATGTAACAGTACAGGTTAAGTAACAGTACAGGCTATGCAACAGTACAGGCTATGCAACAGTACAGGTTATGTAACAGTACAGGCTATGTAGCAGTACAAGCTATGTAACAGTACAGGCTATGTAGCAGTACAGGCTATGTAACAGTACAGGCTATGTAACAGTACAGGCTATGTAACGGTACAGACTATGTAACAGTACAGGCCATGTAACAGTACAGGCTATGTAGCAGTACAGGCTATGTAACAGTACAGGCTATGTAACAGTACAGGCTATGTAGCAGTACAGGCTATGTAACAGTACAGGGTATGTAGCAGTACGTACAGTCTATGTACATGTACCAATGCAGTTCATAACTACTGGCACAGGTCCCCTTTAAGACCCACCTGAACTTAAACTGTCCATTCTTCAACTCTGCGATCTCCTCCAAGGGGAAGAGAGGGTCCCTTCCTTCTGCATCATACCACAGAAATATCAGGTTGTGGCATTCAGTAGATGGCCACACCTTTGTCTTCGCAGATTTGGGTATCTGCACAGGGAAGTAAGTGTGTTGAGGTGTGGTGCAATTACTGGTGATGTGAAGGAGGGAGTGATGATGTGAAGGAGAGAGTGGTGATGTGAAAGAGGGAGTGGTGATGTGAAGGAGGGAGTGATGATGTGAAGAAGGGAGTGATGATGTGAAGGAGGTAGTGATGATGTGAAGGAGAGAGTGGTGATGTGAAGAAGGGAGTGGTGATGTGAAGGAGGGAGTGGTGATGTGAAGGAGGGAGTGGTGATGTGAAGGAGGAGTGGTGATGTGAAGGAGGGAGTGGTGATGATGTGAAGGAGGGAGTGGTGATGTGAAGGAGGAGTGGGTATGTGAAGGAGAAAGTGGTGATGTGAAGGAGGGAGTGGTGATGTGAAGGAGGGAGTGGTGATGTGAAGGAGGGAGTGGTGATGTGAAGGAGGGAGTGGTGATGTGAAGGAGGGAGTGGTGATGTGAAGGAGAGAGTGGTGATGTGAAGGAGGGAGTGATGATGTAAAGGAGGGATTGGTGATGTGAAGGAGAGTGGTGGTGTGAAGGAGTGATGATGTGAAGGAGGGAGTGGTGGTGTGAAGGAGGGAGTGGTGATGTGAAGGGGGGAGTGGTGATGTGAAGGAGAGAGTGGTGATGTGAAGGAGGGAGTGGTGATGTGAAGGAGGGAGTGGTGATGTGAAGGGAGTGGTGGTGTGAAGGAGGGAGTGGTGATGTGAAGGAGGGAGTGGTGATGTGTTGAATGTGTACCATCCAAATCCAATGTTGGTTTTTTAAAGAAGGGGTGGAGGTGTGGGTGTGGTGGGGTGTGGTGAGGTGGGGGTGTATGCATTATGGTTGCATACCAAGGAAGCATGTCTCAGGTGTAATGAATCCAGTTGTGTATAAGTCAACAGCCTGCTATGATTAATATTACATTACATGATTAATTGATGAATTATTTTTAACCAATAGAATCTTCTTTGTGTTTGAACATATTAAACCAAGTTACACAATTTTGTTTTGCTATCAATCATAGCAGGATGTTGACTTATACATAGCTGGATTTATTACACCTCAGACATATCAGAACTTTGGACCCAATGAATGGTGGTTCCTCTACATGCAGACCTTCCCTACTAAGGATGGGAGGAGGCATCCCACCACTTCATGGAGCTATAAACTCGTGGCATATTTCGTTAAAATCAGGAAACCAAGGGCCTGCACCCCTAATTGAATGAGCCCAAAATACGCCTGGGCCCACCAATGAAACATTGTAGTGGATATATGCAATAGCTGTGCACTGAAAGTACCGTTTGCTCTGAATAGGGTATCTTCACACACTGGCCAGTTTCTCCATCAAACTGCCAGCCATGGAAGGGGCACTCGATGCAATTGCCATGGACACGCCCTCCGGCCCCTAAGTTTGCACCCAGATGGGGGCAGTAAGCATCAACAATTGATACCTAAAGGTGGGAGTGGTGAAAGAGAAGGAGTGAGGGGAGGAGGGAGGGGAAAAGGGAGAGAGAAGGGTGGAGTGTTAGACACAGTTCCTAGTTAGCAGAAAACATGAGTTCAATGGTATTCATTGAAGGCTAGCCCTTACAACACACATACACAGACACACACACAACACATGAGTCAGCAGCTGTGCGCATGAACAATGACAATGCGTACCTGGAGTGACCTCTGTGGACTGCTGAAGTTCTACAGACACCAAAACCTCTTGTGTGCAATGGAACATGTGCATGGGAACCATGAGTAGTTTTATAAGCCATTATGGGTGTGACCACAAGGAAAGGTTTCATTCCACTTAATTGATCCACACTGTAAGGAAAACCTTACCAGGCTTACTAGTTGTGTGCAGGCACATTCTGAATGCTATGTACAGATAGCAAACTGGCCAGAGTAATTTAAGTGTCACATTCTCTCACAAACAGAAACCATAGGCAGATGGGCATGCAAGCAGGGACTAAGGCAGGGGGGCATGTAGGTATGATAAGGCAGGGGGGCATGTAGGCATGATAAGGCAGGGGGGCATGTAGGCATGATAAGGCAGGGGGGGGTGGGGGGGGGCATATAGGCATGATAAGGCAGGGGGGCATGTAGGCATGATAAGGCAGGGGGGGGCATGTAGGCATGATAAGGCAGGGGGGCATATAGGCATGATAAGGCAGGGGGGCATGTAGGCATGATAAGGCAGGGGGGCATGTAGGCATGATAAGGCAGGGGGGGGTGGGGGGGGGCATATAGGCATGATAAGGCAGGGGGGCATGTAGGCATGATAAGGCAGGGGGGGCATGTAGGCATGATAAGGCAGGGGGCATATAGGCATGATAAGGCAGGGGGCATGTAGGTATGATAAGGCAGGGGGGCATGTAGGCATGATAAGGCAGGGGGCATATAGGCATGATAAGGCAGGGGGGCATATAGGTATGATAAGGCAGGGGGCATGTAGGCATGATAAGGCAGGGGGGGCATGTAGGCATGATAAGGCAGGGGGGCATGTAGGCATGATAAGGCAGGGGAGGGGGCATATAGGCATGATAAGGCAGGGGGCATATAGGCATGATAAGGCAGGGGGCATATAGGCATGATAAGGCAGGGGGGCATATAGGTATGATAAGGCAGGGGGCATGTAGGCATGATAAGGCGGGGGGGCATGTAGGCATGATAAGGCAGGGGGGCATATAGGCATGATAAGGCAGGGGGGCATATAGGTATGATAAGGCAGGGGGCATGTAGGCATGATAAGGCAGGGGGGGCATGTAGGCATGATAAGGCAGGGGGCATATAGGTATGATAAGGCAGGGGGCATGTAGGCATGATAAGGCAGGGGGGGCATGTAGGCATGATAAGGCAGGGGGCATATAGGCATGATAAGGCAGGGGGCATATAGGCATGATAAGGCAGGGGGGCATATAGGCATGATAAGGCAGGGGGCATGTAGGTATGATAAGGCAGGGGGGCATGTAGGCATGATAAGGCAGGGGGGCATATAGGCATGATAAGGCAGGGGGCATGTAGGTATGATAAGGCAGGGGGGGGGCATGTAGGCATGATAAGGCAGGGGGGCATATAGGCATGATAAGGCAGGGGGCATGTAGGCATGATAAGGCAGGGGGGCATGTAGGCATGATAAGGCAGGGGGCATATAGGTATGATAAGGCAGGGGGGCATGTAGGCATGATAAGGCAGGGGGGCATATAGGCATGATAAGGCAGGGGGCATGTAGGTATGATAAGGCAGGGGGGCATGTAGGCATGATAAGGCAGGGGGCATATAGGCATGATAAGGCAGGGGGCATGTAGGTATGATAAGGCAGGGGGGGCATGTAGGCATGATAAGGCAGGGGGAGGCATGGGGCCGGGGAGATGGAGGTATGACAACCTTTGCTTATGAACTGTCTATCACTGATTACAGGTAATAAGTTTTACATGGAAATGATGAAATCCAATTCTTGTACATAGATTCAAAAGCCTCAAAGGTTACAAAAACACACTAATGAAATCCTTGTGCAGATACTTGCATTACCACAGTGATTCCTAGCAAGCACATATACATGTGAGCGCGCACACACACACACACACACACACACACACACACACACACACACACACACACACACACCTTGCCATCTTCTCCGCGGAACACAGCAAAATTCTCTCCTAACATGGCGACGGACCTGACAGCCTTCAATGGAAGATCACATGACCTCATGACCTCATACCAGCCATTAGGGTAGGGAGGGGGGATGTTCCCAACTTTTCTTAGTTGCTGGACATAATTATTAGCTTCTTGCTCATTCTTGCCTGAAAAAGCGTATCAGTGGTTGATGCAGACTACATCACTACAAGTCCCTTCGCAAGGTTCAATGTAGCACATCACTACAAGTTGTAGAGCATATCCCTTCATGAGGTCGAATATATGCAGCACATGCATACACATGCTATGAAGAAACATCAAATGAGGTGCAAATGTGTATGTAATATTGTATATGTGACATTTTGTAGTAAATAAAAAAAACTTTATATTTACTACGGTGTTGATATCACATATACCACATATTTGTACCACATTTGAAATACATTGTAAATCCAAATTATTATGCAGTGTTAGGGACATGATTTTACATGCCCTAATTCCTGAATGTAAAATTGAAGATTTTCATCGATACTAAAATTTGTGTGTAACAATGTTTTAAAAACTAAACACTATACTAGTATAGAAGTCTAATCCTTTTACACGTAAACTATTAAATATTTTCTGGTGCATATACGGCATCAATGTCGTGAGGCATGTCACGCCACTTAAATGCATAGCTACAGGTGGTACCAATAACGGTAACCAGCAGATGCAAGCTCACCTGGAGGGATCTGGTGCCCCATATCTCTCGTTTTGTAATGGTGCACAGAGTCCATCGGTGTGAAGATCCAGCGGTACACAACCGCGAGGATGTACAGAACGTAGGCTCCCGCTACGGCTAGCTCCACCCGCCCAAACAGGAAACCCACCTGCAGAGCGAGGATGGATTTTGGAATGATGTCGGCTACGACTCCGTGGCCATTAGCAGCGCTAGTGCCAAGCACGGAACCGACTAGCCCTCTTTCGTGTAGGTCTCCGTAGAGATACGCGAGGGCCCACAGTCCGAGCGCGTGAAGGGTGACCTTCCCGAGGATCCTCCCGAGGGATCCCATCTGGTGTAGGCCGGGGTGCGCAAGAGAATTCTTTGTAGCTCAGCTGAATTTTATCAGCGGGCAGGTATTCACAATGAGGGGTCACGAGGGGCGAAACCATCCAAACACATTCATAGTTTAGTTGGTGCACATGCATGTACATGTCCGTATATGTACCGGGTATAAGCTCGATAGACGAGTACGGTAGCAGTGGCGGCGGAAGGGGGGGTGCTGGAGGGTCTCAAGCCCCCCCAATAATGACATAGGGGGGGCTCAGCCCCTCCTAACCAAACAATAACCGGTATAGTACAATTGTTATTCCTTGCCCGCGAGATCGCTCGCGTATACCGTCACCGTTCGCCTGTGCCCGCGCATTTATATAATGATGTCCAGAAAAGTCGCCGTAGGCGACCGCTCGATGGGGAAAAGGAGGGCCCTCTCTCAACTAATTAATATTTATAAAGCTAGTTTTCTTAAATCGTATGAGTTTTTTCGTGCATAAATATAATTAGGGCATCGAAAGCTCCCCCAATTCGCGCGGGAGGGCACACCTCCCCCCCCCCCCCCCCCCCCCTCCCCCGTGAGCGTGCTTGACAATGTGAAGCGAAGGCTGTCCCGATTGATTGTTAGCTATATGCCAAATGCTAACAGTACAGATAGATTTTAATGCAATATGCACCGGCTTTCTGGGTTAGGGAGTTCTTATCCCTCCTGCCCCCGGCGGACAAAAGGAATACTGTGAACAAATGCGCTCTTTAAATTCATGAATTTAATTATCCTCGCTTTTAGAGCCCCCCCCCCCCCCCCATCTTATATACCTTCCGCCGCCGCTGGCCGTAGAGAATCGATCGCTCGCCTGTGAAGGATCCAGTATTCCCTAAGAGACGCTGTAAGCTCTCTTTTTCCCCTCCCTGCATTAAAAATCAGTAGCGTATATAGACAATATCAATGGAATTCCTCAAATTGCATGCAAACACGCCGGCATATTTACCAAAGGATTTAATTTATTAAACCCGGATTGTTTGAAATACTGAACTAATGTGAAGTTCATACTGTTAAAAGTTCTATCGTGCTGTCACAATTCCTCTGTTGCCATGCACGTTTTGAATGATTTTGGGCTAAATATTTTAAAGGTATGAGCCGGTATATCCGTGCAAGTAACTGCATGCCGATTTTCAGGTCCATAAAGACTTAGATTGGTTTCTATATGGGATCTTGTAACATCGCCCCATGCAATGAGATTTAAGAAAGAATTTTATAAACAGAGGTCTATTTTACCAGAGATGAATAGGGGATTGGCAACAATCACGTGATCCATTTAAACGCTCGGACCATCCGAGGTAGTGGTCAAAAAATGTCGCGCAAGGGATGCATTTCTTGGAGTCGATCACAGAAATATCAATGCAGCTTTGCGAAGGTAGTTAACTGCCTAAGTGAATTGAAGTTCGATCTTCCGATAAATGAATAACGTTTTTTTTTTTCGTGGATTTAATCCAAAATTTTCTTTGTGGGGTAACAGCTGGGTAGTTGACGATTCTTTGGCCAAGTTCTCATCGTTAAAAATAGTTTCACGGTGTGACAGGTGCACTGCACCGATTATTCGGGTTTTAACTAGCTAGCGAGCAAGTGGTAAGTTTCATGAATTTAGATACCATGCTTTTGTGGAGGAGTTTCATAGTTTACTTTATTTTTATTTTGCACTAGTAGTACTAAAGTTGAAAAGTGTCTGTGTGTTTTTTCCCGTTTTTTCAAACATTTAGCAAATCCTGCTTGAGGTGCAAGGTAGACGGCGCCATTCTTGGAGGTATCACGTGATACCGACTCTCATGGGATAAAAGGACGCGTATAATATATTACTGTCCGCGTGAGGTACTACTGTGAATTGGGTCGAGGTACCAACGCTCGCCTATACGAATGGAACGAAAAACGTTACAGTACTGAACGCTGCACATCCTTGCAGCGGCTACACTTGCCTACGCGTGCTACTATTTGAATAGCAGCGATGGTGCAAGCAAAACAAGCGCATCATTGAAACTGAATGCAACCGCCGCCGAGAGGGTCATCGCAGACTTGCTTCCAGAGGGCCTTCTACTCGTCGACTGGACGCTGAGAACCATCCTCCTGCTGGCGGCCCTTCTGTACGCTATGTACGTTGCCGTCAAAGCATATCGGTTTCTTTTCGCTTCAGCGGACTACGTTCACGACATTAGAGGCAGAGACGTGGGTTTTTACGTTCCACCCGGTAAGCACGCGTGCATGCTTGTGCGGTGTGGTTGTGTTAGGCAGACAATCCCCCATGCATATGTCTGATGCGCAACAAACACTGAACCGCGTGCTGGTAACAATTATGCCTCGTCGGTTCCGTTCCTTTTGAGGTTCAGCGTCCACCGTATTAGTTATTTATAGCGCCGCGTTTCGTCATGCAGCCATAGATATTTACTAATATCTATGGCTATGGTGCTGCTAACTATGCATGAGCTGCACATATAGGACCACGCGATACGCGACGGCGCGTTCATGGCGTTTATTGATTCACATATAAAAAGAACCACTTGTGCTTGTACATGTGTTTGCGCGCGTGCCTAAGCGTTAATTGCACAATAATTATTTTAATATCCATGAATAGCTGAAACACACACACACACACACACACACACACACACACACACACACACACACACACACACACACACACACACACACACACACACACACACACACACACACACACACACACACAAACAAACACACACACACACAGGGGGAGAGCGGTGCACTACATAGCAGCCCACATTGAGGAGATATCTGAGAATGGAGCGGACGTCGCTCACCTGAATGCCCTGCACCAGCCTTTTGTTGGAGCAGGAGGTGGTGTGGACTTTGCAGACAGATGGCTTTCTAAACTGCTAAAACACAACTGGTTGGCTAAATGGGAGCCTAAACCTGACTCCCTCAGGTGTGTGCACACAGAACCCCAGTGGTCTACATGGGGTGAGGGAGGGCCAAAGGGAGAATTATTATAGAGGGCAGATCGGACAATGATGAGGAATTTGTGGGGTTCGTATTCTGTATGCTCCAATTGGGTTCGCAGTTACACAGTAGTCGCTATTCATTGGGTATAGAGTCCATTACTCGTTCATCCAAGGCAATAATACATATCGCATTGAACCTTGGTATTGTACTGCATGAAGTAAAAAATGGCTTATGCATGTGATAAGTTGACGTAATATGATGTTTGTCATATTGAGAAAGATGAGTTTTAACCAATTAACGCTGGAATATTTTTGGTTAACTAAAATAGAGTTGTCCAGAATCAAGCAAATGAGGCACTAAAGGAAAGTTATAGGCAGTGAAACAATATAATCTGAACCCTTGAACGAGAAAGTGGTATAATGTTTCAACACTCTGGAAGAATTCTTTGGTAAATGGGGAACACATTTTTGATGCAGATATGCGTATCTCGGCGTTGATCGATTAAAAGGGTGTGGATGAGAAGGTGAATGTTACTGCCATTCTATTTTTTAGACTGGCTCCAGGAAACACACAGGGTTCATTAGGAGTATATCTGTGTATTTGTACATGCATGTTTTGTTGCTGGTGCATACATCAACATCCAAAGACTAGTTTTATTGAAGAAAAAAGAAGCATTGATTGCAAATATAGTTAGTTCTTTATATTGCCACCTTGCTACATGGACACAATGCATGCAGCTGATTTCCTTTTGTCATTTTGTGCTCCTACTCACATGCTATTCCTGGTGTGTAGCCATATTGGTCACATGTCATTACACATGATCAACACTCTACTGGGCATCCCCCTCTCACTGCTGGACGTGCGTGTAGAATTGGACCAGATTGGTCCCTCCATTGTACTGCTGAAGTTCAAGATATTCCTTGGAAGAGGTGTGTGGATTCAGACAGTGGTCCCGGAAGAGCCACTGTACCAAAGGATGACCAACTATGTGTTTGCTGACTGGTGGATTCCAACCTTTGTCATCACTGCTTTCCTCAAGGTAATTTCTAATAAGAAGGTGGGGGTGTTCTAATAAGAAGGTGGGGTGTTCTAATAAGAAGGTGGGGGTGTTCTAATAAGAAGGTGGGGTGTTCTAATAAGAAGGTGGGGTGTTCTAATAAGAAGGTGGGGGGTGTTCTAATAAGAAGGTGGGGGTGTTCTAATAAGAAGGTGGGGGTGTTCTAATAAGAAGGTGGGGTGTTCTAATAAGAAGGTGGGGGGTGTTCTAATAAGAAGGTGGGGGTGTTCTAATAAGAAGGTGGGGTGTTCTAATAAGAAGGTGGGGGTGTTCTAATAAGAAGGTGGGGTGTTCTAATAAGAAGGTGGGGTGTTCTAATAAGAAGGTGGGGGGTGTTTATTATTACTGAAGAAGATGGTGCAATTGTCTGTATGTGTGGAGGTAAGTGGGTGAGTCATTCAAGCCACTTGTGTATTCTACGATTGGGACATTGCACGGTAGGGTGTAATTTATGCAGTGAAATTACATTCTCTTCAAAGGGCATGGGGATACAGATTGACAGGGATGTGAACGTGTGGTGTAACAAGACCTACCTCTCCAAACCACTGTTGGTGAAGGAAGACCGACTGATACTGGAGCACAGACGATGGTACTCGCAGTTCTACTCTGAGAGTAGCAAGAAGTTCACCTTTGTAAAAGATAAAGATATCTCATGGTAGAAAAACAGTGTTTCACACTAATTTGGTTTGACATAAACAGACAACTCTTAATGATATCATTTTTTGCCATATTTAAGTTTTCATATGTGTATGTTGAGTAGGAGTTATGACTGTTGGCTATTATCTTTCGATGACTTCATAAAGGAATGGTTACCAATTACCATAATGAACACACTAAATATAATAACTTTGGAGAGGACGTTTATGTTAAATCCACAACTGCTGACAGCTGCAAGCCATCAGTCCATTGAACTGTCATGTTTCATGTTTGTTGTGGTCTTGGATTATATAAAATTGTCAATATAATAAATGAATATTGGCCCAATGTAATTGTGAAATTAGCAAAATCACCCTTCTGGGTAGTTTTTCACGTTTTCAAAATTTTTCATTTTCCATGAACTCCAAAGAACTTCTATCAAGTGGTCCTTATGCATCCTAGATTGGACTATCCATCATAAAGTTATTAGGCACTGAATTTATAATTAGCCACACATTTCAATGTGAGTCGTTACTTTTCTTTTGCTTGTCCTGGAAAGTTTGAAAGAGTATCACAAGGGTGATTTTGCTGGACACTGTTCCATATAATGAACAGTACATACAAATCTGCTTATACCTAACTACCTAACACAAAAACCATGCACTAAGTCAAAATGTTGGCGCAGACTGACACTTAAGCACTACAGACTGTGTCAGTACTTAGCCAGAGCACATTTGTACATGACAGTGGCACGGGCCTCCATTCCTCCAGAAGTTGAGAACACTAATAATGGAGTAAAAGAACATGTTCAACTTCCCAGATTCTTTGGTCATATGCCCTCTGTTTTTGATTCTCATGTAAGCCGTCTGATGTCAACTAAGGGTACTGTACAATTTAAGATTGTTACTATATTTAACTGATGCGGCTCCTCGCTCGTGTGCCGTTCGCCTGCAGGCATGGCGCGAAATATCAATTTCAAATTTTTATCATACCACACATCTTAAGATACGTCCCGTGCTGACAATGTCCAGTTTAGTAGTGTGACGTGAACGCGTGAAGGGTTAAAATGAGGTAATGTTGCAAAACAGCTAGCTATCCCGATTTATTGCGCTAGCTGCGAAATGCTAACTGTACAGTAACTGATGTATAGCAATCCTCCAACCTTTATGAAAAGTTTCTGGGCCCCCCCTGCTGTATATCATGAATTTAATTATCCCCCCTTTTAGAGCCCCCCCAATCTTATATACCTTTTGCCCCTGCTGAACACACACACCCAAACTAGTTCCTTTGCTGTGTGTTCACGCAGCATCTGCACTCATGCCTGTCCCATTCAGAAATGAAGGGATGAGGTAATTGTAAATCACACACAGCTGACCAAACTGAATTAACGTGCAGCTGTGTGGAAGTAGAGGTGTCCAGCAATCTTAAAGCAATGTCTGACAAGGCAACTAGAAATAATTAACATGCAAACTTTTAATTAGAACTGTAAAAAAATGTTCCTGTAAGCAATTGTCAAATGCTGTAGTGTGGGAAAATGATACCCTGTTCATTTAGGGCAGTCCCCAGGCCATCAGGTGGTGTCTGAATATTTAACACAAACCCTATATATTAATTAAAAGTGAAACTAATAAATACACACTTTGAGAAAGGGGATACATGGCAGTTTTAGGGGTGGTATGAAAGAAAGTAGTTGATTTTAATGGTTTGTGTGCAGTGATAGGATGACAAGCCCTACGTAAACTTAACTTACTTAAGTACCATACAACCTTTCCAAAACGAAAACTAAACTTAAACCTGGCTCGAATATGAGAATAAAAGTAAAAGTACAGGGGTGTGGACAAGTACCCCAAATCAATAAAAGTACTGGCCACTGGCCCCATGGTACAATTCTAATATCTATGGTTGTGCAAAGTAATTGCACATTTCCCAATCATTTCACGCCATTAACTATTACAACCGTACCTCCGGGGATCATGAATATGCAATTCTTCACGTGCAAGTCTCCCTCCACCCACGTAAGTGAACCATAAACTGCTGAGACTTCTCGCTTCTTGCAAACGTCAGTCTGGTTCTTTTTCTACTTCTATAGCGAATGGAATTCGTTAAGCAATCAAAATGAGTGGCCAGATTCAGCTGTCAGCTGCCATCGCCTTACGCAACATAAAATTGCATGTACTTTCATGGTCACATGACGCGTGGGCTTTAATTGCGTTAACTGCTTTATTGTCCGCCATATTGGTGCTCGGTTTACTATGGAAATATATGGGCTTATGCTCGGTTGTAGTACTTTTGATACGTATAACTCGCGCTCCGAGGGCACAAGTAAAAATCATATTTTTACAAATATTAGTCATGTGTTAGACCACAATAATATATATTTAAACGACACTCTGAAGTAATGTTACGTACCAAAACTAAGCATAAGCCCATACTTCTCCATTGTAAACGAGCACCAATATGGCGGACTAATTAGAAGATGAATGCTATTAAGTCACGCGATGAAAGAGCTCGTGAATACGTAACATCATTTAGAAATCGTGTGCCTGTCGGTTCAGTACACTCCTTGCGCGCCCATTTATCGGCGTACAATGCTATAACCGTGCATCAGATCCACGAGATAAAGTCAGTGCATGCATGGGGGAGGTGGGGTAGAGTTAAAGTCACAACTGGGCTGAAAAGTTTACCATCTGCACACACATATGTATTAACCAATATCATCTGCATGTTACACCCCCTTGCAGATATATGTAACCACACACACACACACACACACACACACACACACACACACACACACACACACACACACACACACACACACACACACACACCACTTTGTCCTGTCTCATGTTTGTACTTCATGCAAATGATGAAACTGATGCGGATACTTTTCATAATACTCTCCTCATGAACATTATGATTCAATTTCAAAACTGTTTTTTCACTCATTCCTGTCCTTGATGTATTAATTTTTGTTCAAAAACTGTATTTATGGATTGAATTGCAATTTATGTTGAAGGACACACTACTATGATGTAAATTATCCTATAGCCGGGCTAGGACATATAACTTCGGAGTAAATTGTCCTGGACAAGAGTTGGAGGTAGGGACAGTTTACTCCTGATGGGGATAGCTTACTCCGAAGTAACTTTAATTGTCCTAGTGAGACAGATTGCTCCGGAGTATAGTGTACTAGGACAACTTCCTCCGGAGTAAATGGTCTGGGTTGACACTTTACTTTGCGGACAGTTTCATCTGTGACAGGTCTCTTAGTGTAAATAACTTTAATAATGATAATAATAATTATAGCTATTTTCTATATAGTGTACACATTGGCCTCGTCCTTGAGGGCGGCTGTGTCCTCCTCCCCAGCCTCCTCTTCTGCTAGGTTCTGGTTAAGTGGCATACCAGGCCGAGGGGGCAGCACTGGCTGCGGGGGGTAGGGGGGGGCAGTGCTGCTATTGCTGGCGGTGGGGGCAGCGCAGGTAGCGGAGGACCTTCGGCAGCCACAAGCTCACTATCCCTAAGAATAGCTTTTTCAAAGACCACCATTATACTCCATTAGTGCATGAGATTTGGGTTCATACAAGGAGTAGCTACTACGGGAGAAGGATATGGTTGCAGTCATTTTCATTTCACCTAGTACTCAGTCCTTGCAACTGCTATTCAATAGACAGGTCACAAAGGAGAAGGACTGTACCACAACAGTTGGGTCACCATGCTTGCTTTACATGTGAAGTGCATGAATAGTTTTGTGCAGATCCCTTACATGCGTACTGTACAGATGTTGCATGCACATCTTCCCATAGCTAGTGCAATATACAACATGCCATGACATACCTTTGGGTGGTAGTGGTAGTTCTGTGACCCTGCGATACCGCGTCATTTCGGCAGCACGTTTAGGGGGGCTTGTCCAAACTATGTTTGGAAAAATTAGCGTCATTGTGACGTTGGGGGGGAGGCTGTGACATTAAGAAAAATTTTATTGTCTGCAAGTATTGTTTTATAATACGGAACATCTAATAGTTAGCTGCAGCGTTGACTCCAGTGGCAGCAGTTACGTCTATTCAGACTACACTGCACACTGAGTAATGTTTCATGCTTCTAATCTAACAAAAACGCTATGATGCTTAGGGGGGGCGGGGGGGGGGGGGGTTAATATGTTTACGTCACAATGACGCTAATTTTTCCAAACATAGATTGGACAAGCCCCCTTAGCCAATTGGACAGCGGGGTCATTCCAATACCGACTCCTTTCAGATGCCTTTATGGCAGCTGAACTGTCCCTGTATTTTTGCCTTTTAGCAGCGCGGTTATCCTCAAGGTCCTCTTGATACTACTGCCTTTTAGCAGATCGCTTAGATACATTGTAGCCGTCGCGCACAGAGGCCTTTTTCTTTTCGGGATCGGCCTTGTAGCTAGCGCGTACAGAGGCCTTCTTCATTTAGGGATCGGCCTTGTAGCTGTAGCGTAAAGAGGACTTCTTCTTTTCGGGATCGGCCTTGTAACTGTAGTGTAAAAGAGCCCTTCTTCGTTTCGGGATCGGCCTTGTAGCTGTAGCGTAAAGAGGCCTTCTTCTTTCCCGGATCGGCCTTGTAGCTGTAGCGTACAGAGGCCTTCTTCTTTTCGAGATTAGCCTTGTAACTGTAGCGTACAGAGGTCTCAGGACTCTTTTGATAGCGCATCTGGGCATTAGCTTTGTTCTCTTCTTGCTTTTGAAGGTATTCCGCTTGTTGCTTACATCTCTTCTTTCGATTACTCGAAGGCATTTTTAGTGCTATTCATCAATCCTCAAACTACCTATATTGAACCTGCTGCCGCAGGTTCAAATTAATAATCCTTCCCAAGCAGCTAATTTTTGGGAGGCCCAGACCGTTAAATATATTACGTGCCCAAGAAACATTTTTGACTCGGGCCCGCGGGCTGACTCTTTTAGTTTAGTTGTAAAATTCTACACATTACGAAATACGTAGGAGTTGACACTTCTTACATCCAGCTGACGTGAACGAGCTCAATGAATGGAGAACAATAATGTTACGAAGAACTGCACATACCCCACATTCGAGGAGGAGAAAGTGGTGCTGGCGTGCTATGGAACCTTTGCCGCTATAGCTGTTCTCTTCCATGTCACGGCTGTCGTCACCATAGTCAGAACCCGAGCCTATCGCCACTTCCACCACCGCCTAACCCTCTACATGACCATTGGCGGCATATTACGTACTGTGGCATTCGTGCTCCAAGTACTACCTGTGGACATTGATGTGCCCAATACTGACACCGTGACAGTGAGAAAGGGGTGGAAGGGTGTCTGCGTGCTAGGGGGTTTCATGAGTCATCATGCGGCATATATTCAAACGTTCACGGTGGTGTGGACATGTGTAATTGTCTTCGGGCAAGTTGTGCACTTTAAAAAAGCGAGATTGAAACATGAAATACCAGGTGTCTTAATTGTTATTTTAGCTCCTTTCCTGTTTTCATGGGCACCGTTCATCACCAATTCGTACGGACATTCAGGAACCCGTTGTTGGATTGTCGACGAGGACTGTCACAACAGCTATGACCTTGCCTTCGCGCTTGCGATGGCAACCAACGTAGTACCAAACCTATTGCTGTCGCTGATGGGACTAACGCTTATTGGGTGGGCCATCTTTGTGTTGATAGCAAAACTTATCGGCAAGACTTTCGAACACTATCTTTGGATTGCAATGAAAGAGATCCTACCTTTGGCAATATATCCTACTGTGTACATGTTGATACTTCTTGGTAGGATCGTAGGTCTTTCGTCTGGTGTGTACTCGAACGAAGTTAGTCTATCCTTCATGGCCCTAACTCAACTGTCTTCGTGTGCTCTTCCATTGTCCCTTCTAGTGCGACCAGGGATACGAGACGCGCTCTGCCACTCGAAGGAGGAGTCTCCTCTTACCACTGATGCAACTGGAAACAACACACTAACGCGTGCTGGAAAACTACATGAATATCATAGCATCACTTATGCTGCGAACAGTTCTACTTATTTCAGTCTTCCCGAAGAAAATGCATGATTACTCATGTATGCATGCAGTACAGGATAAGGTTACATACAGCATGCTATTTTGTTATAATAGACTAAGTATTCTTAGCATGTTCATTTACATGTTTTCATCAAGAGGTCAGGAATACAAAATACATCTGTGTATTTAAACAGGTTTTGCGCTATAAGTGTGCAATGAAAACTTGTATACATTTATTTCACCTTACGTCATGCATGCATTAAAAGAGTACAAAGAAAAATTGATACATAAATGTAGAGACAAAGGGAACAGTGCTCAAGTGAGGTTTACAAATGTAGGATGCATGGTGAAGTGCAAGCATGAAGATGGGTTCATAAATAAAAGGGATACTAGCTAAAAAAAATTAAGCGATGGATCAACTAGGAGTGAATATGTTGAGAATTTGTTATTTAAACGTCACGCATATCTCCGTAACCGTTTTTAAAAGTTCGCGGGGTGCATTTAGTGCATGCACTCACTATATGATCGATTAAACACGATCAAGCCGTTTATTATTTTAAATAACTAATTCTTATACTCTGTGTACGGCTTTGGCCGTAGCAACCAATGAAGCAAACACACTGGACACAGTCATGTAGAGTACATCACATGACTTTCCGTATACCGCGTTGGCAAAAAATAATAATAAAACAGACATGTTCTTGAATAAAATTTTGAATAGCCTAGCTCTTTACGTATTCACTCCTAACAAGGGGATCAACGATGATACGAAATTTTTTAAAGATTTACAAGTCATTCTTTATGAGAATGTTGGTGGCATGCATATAGGATTGAAAGGCAATAGTGGTGTAAAAAGGAAGAAAACAATGGCTATAATAATAAGGGGAATGTAATTATAGTCCTATATATTTTGCACGTTTGTAGGGATTATGTTTGTGTCGAAATATAGGACTATTACATTTCCCCTTATTGTTAGACCCTTGTTTCCTTCGTTGATTTTCTACTTAGGTTCCTGAGCATCCCAATCAACCAGTGTGGTTCAGTGACTGACTGCCTAGTTATGTACATGTACTCTTGCAACTGATATTCAGGCATCATGTAAAGTTGTAAACTTACGGCATTTAAACACAAGCCTTTTTTGGGGGGGGGGGGTCTAACCAGGTTCCCAGACCACCATAGTTGGGCGTGGACCGAATCAGCCGCTCCCTTTCCCCCAAACACATGAAACTCGAGTCTGCATGTCATCCTGCTTGGCCATCCTGCTTATTTCTTTTGCAGGGGAAATCATAGCCCAGTGGCCCAAGCGTGGCTTTAGTAATACATTACTGATGCTACTTCAACATAGACAACTTAAACTTCATTAATTAACGGAAGTAAACATTCGTGGGAGGGGCCGGAAACCATTCCTTGACAACATAATGTCGAGGTGAGGGCGGGCAAGTTCGCACAGGCCCGAGTTTGACTCCGGAGTAGTAATCGAAAAACACCAGTGTCGCATAAGCCACACACTTCGTCTGTTTTGCGAAGATCTTACCGACTTGCGGCCGTGAAGTAAGGTAAACACAATGCTTTGTGGGCGGCTTGTTTACTTTCTGAGGGGACGTGGTCGTTTTGTGTATGTTTAGCGAACACACCTTTTCTGTTGTTCGACTTCAGTACGTATATCACCACTAGCACTTCTCAATAAGCGCGACATATCCCATCGTAGCCCGTTCCGTTGTTCCATCCATATCCATTTCCTTACCCGTATTTCCTTTTCTTTTTAACCAGTATGTCATTGGACGATTTGAAGGATCTTTGTGGTGGCTACGAGTGCAATTTTGTGGGCGAAATACCTCACGACCTCGTATGTGCCATATGCCTCCTCCCCGCACGCGACCCCCAGCAGACGACGTGCGAGTGCGGGAAGATCTACTGCACCCTGTGCCTCACGACCCTCCGCACCATCTCGGGTCGGTGCCCGACCTGCCGCCAGACGCTCGAGACGTTCCTGGATCGCGCCAGCGGGAGGCGGGTCAAGGCCCTCAAGGTCATGTGCACCTACAGGGACCACGCCTGCCAGTGGTCTGGGGACCTGGACCAGCTGGAGGACCACAAGCTCAGATGCGAGTACGCTGAGGTCCAGTGCACCGGTGGGTGCGGCCAGACCCTCCTCCGAGGCACTCTGGCCGTCCACCTGTTGGAGACCTGCCCCCTCAGGGACTACCCCTGCCCGCACTGCCGGCAGGTGGGCAAGTACAGGGACGTGACGGGATGTCACATGGAGGAGTGCCCAGACCTCAAGGTGGACTGCCCGAACCAGGGGTGCGGGTTCAACGCGGAGAGGAAGAACATGGCCCCCCACAGGCTCGAGTGTCCCAGGGAGACGGTCGCCTGCCCGAGCGCAAAGGTGGGCTGCGCCTGGACGTCCGTCAGGGAGGAACTGGCGGGCCACCGGCGGGAGTGCGCGGACCACCACATGGACCTGGTGGTGGGGATGGTGAGGGTGCCTGTGGAGGTGGCACCCGTCGTGCTCAAGATGAGGGACTTCAGCAGGCACCGCAGGGGGTGGTTCAGCCCCGCCTTCTACTCCCATCCCGGGGGTTACAAGTTCTGCTTCAACGTCTCCACGAATCGGAGCCGCGACGGCGATGGAACGGTGTTCCTCTCCGTGTACCTGTACCTCATGCGGGGAGAAAGGGATGGGGACCTGGTTTGGCCCCTGAGGGCCAAGTTCACTGTGACCCTCCTCAACCAGCAGAGGGATGAGGATCACTGGTCCAAGCTGATTGAGATGGACTCGTTGAAGGACGATGATTACAACTGCAGGGTGGTCGACCGCGAGAGGAGCAGTAGTGGGTGGGGCGACAGGGAGTTCTACCCGTGCAAGAGGCTGACACGACACCAGTTTCTCAAGGACGACACCCTGTATTTCAGGGTGGACATCAAAGTGCGACGCTCGTGCAGGCCTTGGCTCATTGCGATCAACTAGAGCCCAGCCTTTCAAGGCAGGGTGAGACACCTCTAAGCACTGGCAATTGTGTGTACTTGCACTTTCAGGTTGAGCAAGCGTGGACATCTTTTGTATCTTTTTTTTTTTTTTTTCTTCTTTTTACTGCATAACTTTTCATAGCATAGGACCACACATGTGCTATTGACAGAGAATGTATCATTACCTGCTGTGTTGTAATAGCGTGTATTGCATACTTACATATTAATCAAGCTGGCAAGTAAAGGCTATTCCCATCATCACCAAAATAGCATGACAACTTACTGTCCCTTCGAGGAAGGAAGAAAAGGAAAGTGGTTTGTCTGTTCCACTTGAATGAGGTGAGAACAAGCCCCTTGCACGTATATGGTAGTGAAATACACTCTCAACCACTTGTTAATTGTATTAACTATATATGCTGGCATTACAAGCTAGCCCCAAACTGCCTGGGTGGCAGACATGGGTGCAAAGGACCTTGGATATATCCTTAGCTGGTTGTGTTTGGTTGACATCTTCACTTTGCCTGTGATGTTTTTATGTGAATTGATACATGGGATAGCTAAGATAGAACCTTGGACACTCATGGCCACACGGCTTGAGTAGTTGAATCGGTGCATGTGAGACCATGGTGTGTTTCTACCTTAGGGGTCGCGGTACTAATGTTTCCATGTGGGGGAGCACATGCATCAAGTTGGGAAAATTAGCCTGCATGGTTTTTATGTAACCAAACTCTTGATCAAGCAGTGGATCTAAGGTTACATGCAAGTACTAGCTGAGCTGTGGTGGTGTCTTACTCTCAGTACATTATCACAGAACGACCTATAATATGCACGTGCTCTACTTCATATAGGCCACAGAGTGGGTTAAACATGTGTGCTGATGTGTGCTCCCTTGAAGACAAATCACCACAGTAGTGAGACAAACCTTTCAAACCGTGGAACCTAATTGTCAGTTTGAAAACAATACGTGTATTCATATACACACACAGATATATGTAAAACGGCATAAGCACAGAACATGTAGCCCACACACATCACACCTACTCAGGTACACACCCACTCACACATACACACACACACACACACACACACACACACACACAACCACCCACACATAAACATGGAACGATTTCTTGTTCTATCTTCGTCATGTGAAGGCTTTTGGCTTTAGGGAAAGGTCTGCACCTGCGACTTGCGCTGGCGTTCTTTGCTGCAGGGGGTTTGTCGTTTCGGGTTGCGGTTGATTGCTCGCAAATATAGGTGCAGAACTCTTGGCAACAGCACCGTAGTTTCTCCTCCGTGGCGGTGGTTCGCTGTTCCTTGCTTGGGGTGAATGTACCACTCTGAGTCGCGCTGCAGCTTCGTCAATTTTCGCTTTCGTTTCAATTGCTCTTGTCAGACAGTCCTTCACGGACTCGAACTCCTTAATGCTCTTTTTCATTTCAGAGACTGCTCTTGTATCATACTCAATATCGAAACACGCTCCTTCCACCTGTTTGCTTACAAGTTCTAGGGATTGTTTGTGTCCGAGGACACGAGGCACAGCAGCGGATATGTGCTCCTGAATGCGGTACATACCTAGCGAAGGTTCGTTCGCCAGCGAGTAAACCGTAGTGTTGAAATTAGTAACCACTCTGCGTATAGTCGTCTGTAAGTCCCCATTGTTGAACTGCGCCAATTTAACATCCATGGCCTGCATGCTGAAAAACCAGCTCCTTGAACTTAATTTATCTTTGTTTGTTTCCAATACAAGCGCACCTAATAGATGTACTTATACGTACTGTTAAAGTAGTGGGCTGCATTTTACTAGAGATAAAATATAGATTATCTCTGATTTTAGTACGACCTTTATCCGTGGGATTCCCAATCAGAATCTTCGGTAAGAGAACTCAATATTTTACCTGTACGTAGCCATATAGGCCTACTAGTAGCCTTATGGGTAATAGTTTGTATAGTACTAGGCCCTATTATAGTACGCGCTTTTACTTTATTTGGCTGCGAATATTTATTTCTACATATGCCAGACGCACTTGACTATGTGTGACACGGAGGAGGTAGCCATAATAATTCCTCAAGCTCTCAAGACTCACCTTGAAGACGACTGTGTTCAGATTGTAAAACGAGGCAAGGTGAGTACCCCACGTGCACTGTATGCATGCAACTTCGATTCGTTGTATGATGGCCACACTTTCATTTGTATAGCTGTTGAAGTTGCCACGTAAACCCAATGTTGAAGCCTTATTGAAGAACTATTTTGCTTATTGCGTGTCTAACAGTACTGAAGACACCAAGTAAGATATGGTTGAGCAAAGATTTTAAGGTGGGGACAGGCATAGATGTTGAAGTTATGATCTGTTTAGTGTAACCTCATAGTCGAAAATGTATATTTACTCTGTGGTCAAAAACTCTAAGCTGCAGACTTGTGCCTTTGTGTGCGATGTGGGTTGTAGGCTTGTAGCATATATGGGACAGTTCACGACAAAATATCTCTTTGCATATTTATTTAAATTCTCACCGTCAGAATCACTATAACTTCTGAACATGTAACGCTACCCACTTCCTATTACATCACACCATTTCACTATAGCACTTTTTATTTCTGTCCCTTAGCCCTCTCCCTCCAGTACATACTGAAGGTGTTACCCTTGCGGGTTCAAAACATAAATATACTTCTGCATGGTTGTTTAAAAAATCAGTTTTTCTGTTGCTATTGTTGTGTCCTGTTCATTAGTTTATCTGTTGCTAAGATATAGTGTGCAAAGCTCATGCACATTTTACCATTCTAAAGACGCCAATGATATAGGCACCCGTCTCCCATAAATTTTATGGAATGTGGTTTGTCTGAATGATTCCCTGAGTTCCCTCCCCTATGGTACACACAAAAGGCGTTACCCCTAGGGGTTCAAAACTTAATATCTTTCTGTAGGAGTGTCCCGATTGTTTCAAATTTGGTACGTACGTAAAGGAGCCCTGTAGTTATTGATTTGTGCTGTTCCTTGATTTTTATTCAACCCGTTACTAACATACAGCTGCGCAAGTGACAGAAACTGATTCTACCATAGAGAAAAGGTGTAATATAATGTGTTTAAAATAGGAAGACAATAGCATTAGTCGTTCTGAAGTTGTAGTGATTCAAACGGAGAGCATTTCAATACATATATAAACAATTAAACAATACGAAATTTTCACATGAACTGTTTGAATGATAAATATGTGATAGTGTCCACCGTTGTTGTGTTGTAATGTTATCACTCTACGAAATTGTGCGTTACAAGAATTGGTACATGTACGTCTTTGCAACTCTACAAAGCTTTCCGTTCAATTTTCTCACACTTTTTTGCCATTTCTTTCTACAAAAATCGATTTTGGCATAATTTTTAACCCATTATGTTAGCCATATGGTTTAGTTTAGGTAGGTGTGTTGTAAACTAATATGCAGAGAAATGCTCCTATAGTCGCTAGGGACTGTGTGTGTCCATCACTAAGACTGCATATGCATATGTTATGTTTTTTGATATGGTTCCAAGTCACATTTAAAAGCGAGTTGAAAGGAGGGGTTGGGGGGGGGGGGGGGGGGGGGGGTCAACTCCAGTCATATAGCCTTGACTGCAGATTAGGCACTCACTCACTCTCCTCAATTCCTTTTCTCCCTCTCTCTTTCTCTTGTGTATTCAATTTGTAACTGTGTATGTGCTATTTCATCAATGTGGGCAACACCCTTCGGGCTTCTACCCTGGGACTGCCACTGGACCATCACCCATTGGTCCCCCTGTGGGCACAGCTGTTACATGCCCGACTGCAGCGTCCTACGTTAACCACAAGCCTTAGTATCCAAATACTTAAATTGTGGGAGTCAAAAACATGTCAAATTTGGTAGCATGTAAAATAGACAGCTGGTTCAATTCTTGATGCATAATAATTATTTGATAGAGAAACTTTTGCAGTTCACAGGAAATGATTTGAAAACTTGAAAAAGCTACCCACAAGTGTTTAGAATTTGCTGTACACTGTCCATGTGCAATAAATATTGTTTGTGCTGGTAAATAAATCTAAACCCTTCTCTTCCCCCCCTCCCCTGTTATAATACATACCGGTCGTATAGATGTACCTCTTCTTGTTTCTTCTTCAGTTTGACCTTGACTGCAGAGGTCCTGGATGGCATAAAGATCTATTTTGACATTGTTTTGCCTGACCACCTTCTTTATGTGCAAGAGAGACAGCAGTATGCACTGTACTTCCCTCAGCGAGAACAAAAAGCCAGTCCCCAGCAAGATTTTGCTGATTGCACCAATCACATTCTGGCTGACGCAGATGTGAGCAGCGTGAGCTCAGATCAACTTGCACATGTGCCATCAAGTGTATATGGTGTAGAGCATCTCCTGAGACTTTTTGTGAAGTTTCCTCATTTCCTTTCCAAGGCCCAGTTCCCTAGCGCGCATATCCACCTACTACATCAGTACTTCAAAGATTTTTTGCTGTAAGGAAAGTTTTGCTGTGAGGCGACCGTGCTGTAATTTTTCATGTGTGCACTGATGGTTCAGTGGTAGAATTCTCGCCTGCCACGCGGGAGGCCCGGGTTCGATTCCCGGTCAGTGCAATTTTTTTTCCCACTAAATTTGACATACATAATGAAGATTTTTAATGTTTCACATTCCGAAAGATAATCAAACTGAGTATTAAGCATTGCATACTCACATCTTGCATGTTCAATTCAAACTCAAACGAATTTATTTTTACAAGTAGGATCATTCTCTGGGGCATACATAGATGTAATTGAAATATACAATATTTAACTTCATAACGGACAGGCCAATCACAGGGGGAAAATGCGTGGAATTCAAGCTGTGGATTTAAAATCCTCTGAAATATCATTGTATTATCAAAATCTGATGCGTGTGATTTTTATGTGATTCTCTGTAATATCACAATGATTCCAAAATGATTCCACGTGCTTTTTTCCAGTAAGAAAGTAGTTGGAGAGGACATGGGTATTTTCAACTAGTTTAAAATTATGCATCAATTTAGAGATCCCTTTACACTGCAAAAATCTAAACTACATGTTTCAACAAGCACTGATGGTTCAGTGGTAGAATTCTCGCCTGCCACGCGGGAGGCCCGGGTTCGATTCCCGGTCAGTGCACTTTTTAATTTTTATTTCTTCCCCCCCCTCCCCCCGTCGTTTTTTTTGTACAATTGAACAGTAAGTAGTCAACCCACTTCCCTAAGTAATTTGTTACACGTCTACATTGAGATACTCAAGTAGTGCTAAATAAATGTGGGGACTTGTGTGTGGTGTATCTGCTCTAAACCATTTACTCCCTTCCTCTGCACACACAAGTTATATTGCAAAGATACCTGAACTATTTTCAGAGGACAGCTATGAAAACCCCAACACCAACAGCACAGACATAGCAGATTCAGTGGTGACATAATGTTATTGAACACACAACAAGGCACAGAATGAGAACACTTTGTTCCAAAACTGAAAAATTCATCTGATCATGTGTGTGCTTCTTTCATCACCCAGAGTCCATCGCGAAGAAAATGGATGCTTTCAATTGCAATACCTTTGTTCACTGTGGCTCTGAACATACATGAAGGGGGGAGGGTTTGTGAAGTCACATGACAGGGGGTAGGGGTGACAACAAATGGCTTACATGTCTTGTGTTGACATCTTGGTAATGCCAATACAAAGACTGTGTTCCTTTCCTTCTGCCATCACAGCCTATGTATTCAGTTAAGGTGCAACCACAATCATAGCTATTAAATAATGCTGCCTAGGCAGTTACATCTTGTTATCAATACGAGACTGAATATCAGAACCAACAACCAATTATACCTCCCATTGGGGGGGGGGGGGGGGGGGGGTGTTATAATATTATATTAACTCCCTTGTAATCAGATTTTCACAATTACACCCACAGACCACAGTCAGCACAATTTATCAACACAATTTGCAATTTAACTGAAATAACATTTTTGATTCTTACATTACAGCAGTGTGGGAGGCCCCTCCCACTTCGAAGATATTAATTATTGGATACAACCACTGTATTTTCTGGAAGTGGAGTTTCCATCTTTGCACCTTTAGATGTTAACCCTGGACACATGATGTTGGCACCACTGAGGATAAACTTTATTGCTCCCTTGTCTACTTGCACACGAGGAAGAATAGTTGGATCTGTTTGATTATTAGAAATCACAACAGAATTCTATCTGCAACACACATCATATGGAACGGAGGATAACTTGCATTTGTGCAGCAATTTAAGGGTGGGAATGTAACTCTCATCCCTCTGATCATGGAAGAAAAGCACTTCGTTCTTTACAGCCACCAATTCTATATGCTCTCGGCTGTACAATGAAACACAATGAACACACATTCATAGTAGGTGGCATAGATTGAAACTACAAGTACATGTAATGATGTAACGCGTGTGCATTTAAAATGAGTGAAGCCTGGGATTTCTCACCTACCACTTGATCATGTGCACAGCCTCTTTTTTTGGGATAATTTCATCGATGAACTCTTCGATTGGCGGGTATTGCTCGGTAAGCTTCGTTCTAATAGCACGTACTACGGACGATTTGGCTTGGTTGAAACCAGAAACGTCTTCTGCTGCATTAAACCTATATTTATGACAAGCCAAATTACAACCAACTTGAGACCCACAGCATTGTCTCACTTTTTAAACATCGCTGAGGATTTTTCAATTCTAATACGTGCGCACTTATACACGTGAGCATCTAACAATACATCATTACGTCATAGAATTGCAACAACAAAATTGGCTGGAGAATGACAGAAAAGAGAAGGAAAAACGAGTCAAAAAAAATTAATCCACCAGGAAGAAGTAGAATCCTAAGACAAAATGTGTTCTGCAGGAAGCCCTTTCTCATATCTGTCCCACATCTTTCTGAGTAGTTTTTCCATGTCAGCAGCATAACGTTTGGCATCAAACAAAGGTGATCTTGTTCTTGCTTCTTGAATACGAGCTTTCAAAGTGCTAAGCCTTTGTTTAGGTGAAGGGGCGCGGGGGGGGGGGGGGGGGGGGGGGGGGGAGGGGGAGGAGAGAGAAAGAACCAACACAAAATCATGAATAAGACATTAAAGATTACATCCACCCTTCCCACTTACTCCTGAGGATTGTTCCCCAGGTGAATGGCCTTGTCCTCATACTCCTGCCTCGAAGACGCCACAAGCTCAGGGAATCCCATGCCGCACAGCTGGGACGCAGCCACGCGAGAGGCCAACGTCTCCAGCGGCAACGTCAGGACAGGCGTCCCTGCCCACAGCACATCCACGCCCGTCGTGTGACCGTTACAGAGGGGCGTGTCCAGGCACAAGTCCGCCAGCCTCCCGCGTCTAACGTGCTCCTCTTTAGGGGCCACGGAAGAAAATATGATCCTCCCCCGGGGCAGGCCGAGCTTCATCATGGCATTGGTAACGTTCTGCTCTCCCGCCGCCGGGAACCGAAGCAGCCACAGATAGCTGTTGGGGACGTTCTTAAGTATGACGGCCCAGCTCTCCAAGGTGGGCGGGTCTATCTTGTAGAGCTGGTTGAAGTTGCAGTAGATGATGGCGTCCTCTGGTAGTCCGTACTGGGAACGGGAAGTGTACGGGAGATCGGTGGGAAGGGTGAGGGGCGTGTCCTTCTGAGCAACCAGAGATTGATGGGACTGGCCCAGCTGATGGAAGGTGTGTTGCTGCTGCTGCTGAAGGGTAAGGTTGACTCCTGGGGACTGGAGCAGGGCGGAGCCACCAAATGAGTGAGGGTGTCCCGCCCCCAAGGCCTGGGGATGAGGCGGAGGGGGCTGGGGTACCACCGCGTAATGTGGGGGCTGGATGACACCATTGATCCTTATCACACCTGACTGGGAGTCTATCGCCCTGAGAGCATCTGGGTTGGTGGTGCCCATTCCCTTGTGCAGGAGGTGTGGGAACATGTTGTAGTGGTCCCCGATGAAGAAGGTGTGGGGCATGTAGGCCAGCTTCTCAGAGTACTGCTCTGAGAGGTGCAGAGGGGAAGTGATCCTGTCAGTGATGATGTAATCCATGTAGTCGGCTCCGCTGCTGCCTGGGTATCCGAGCCACATCACCTGAGGTGGCAGGTGGAGAAAGGGAGGTAGGGGAAGGAGGGAATGGAATGGGGAAGAGGATTAGAAGGAATGGGGAAGAGCAGAGAGAGGGGATGAGGGGGAAGAGGAGGGGAGGGGGGGGATAAGAAGCAGGGAAAGGGTACACAAGGTTAATTGAGACTGAATACACACAATTTGACACCAACCACTATTACTTCCAACCCTCCAACACCCCCCAGTTCAATTACCTGAATAGGGGCTGGTTTAAGGGCAAATATCTCATTTCTGGCTCCTTTGGTGTAGCCATTCAAGTTGACCATGATATGGATTCCATCTCCATTGATCCTGTCTGCAGCCTGACCATTATCTGGAATCTGTTGGGTGTGTGTGTGTGGGGGGAGGGGGAACATGAACTGAGGAATCCTCAAACCTCAAAAATGCATACACACCTCCACCACCCACACAGATACACACACACACACCTCCACCCATCCACCCACACACACCCACACACACACACACAGTCCACCCACTTTGGACAGGTCCACGAAATGCTCAGACTCCTCCTGTATCTTCCGTCTGAAGCTGGTGTTGTCATCAGTTGAGAGGGTGTAACAGAATATCTCCACGTTGGCCTTGTTGTGGCAGCCTGGTATGCTTTGCATCAGGTGGGAGGTGGGGTGGTTACAGAAGTCAGAGGAGACATAGCCAATCCTGAGCCTGCCAGCGCTGCCCTTAAGGCTGGTGGGGTACGTGTAATGGTTCCTGCCCAAACCAGAGACCTGAACATGTGTGCAATTGTATATTAAGCGATACGTGTTACATAATGAAATGTGCATGTAAGTAAGCGTGTTCATGTATATGTGCATATGACGGTGTTAAATGAACAAAAATATTTGTGATTGTGGCTTAAGAGTTGACATTCTCCAGTCGTCATGGCTAATTTACACTGCACACCAGGAATGCTTTGAGTAAAGGCACAGCCCTAATGTTGTGGTGTCTCCTGGAGACAGTAGCTGCCAAGTCTCCCCACCACACCACACCACCCAGCATTGTATATATGCTTTCTCTTCCCATGCACACGTTCCATTCCCATACCACAGCCATGGTCCTATCCTCATCCACACACACACGCAGGTACACACATGCACACAAACATTCACTCATACACACACGCCACACACACATGGACACACGCGCACACACACAAGCACACACACAAGCACACACACACACACACGCGCACACACACGCGCGCACACGCACACACACACACACACACACACACACACACACACACACACACACACACACACACACACTTGCCTTCTCTAAGCACAGCATGGCATGTCTGGAGGCTATCCCTTTCCTCTGGCTGTGGCTCAGAGGGTACAGCATGCTGTGATGTGGGTGCACTGAAGGCAACCTGTTCTTAGCCAGCTGGGCATCCACTATCTGTACTATCTTCTTCATCCTGGTGTCATAGCTGGTCCAGTCACAGATAATCTGTAACCCCAGGTTGAATGACATCATATCTCACAAGCCCCCCCACCCCACCACCTCTCTCTCACCTGGAGGCAATGTGCCAGGTTACAGAAAGCATCGGGGAAGTCTGGTTTCAGTTTCAGTGCCATTCTGTAAGAGACAATTGCTTCGGGTATGTTCCCCGAATCCTTGTGTATAGAGGCAAGGTTGCTGTGGGCATCAGCAAATGCAGGATTGATCTGTATGGCCCGAGTGTAGCACTGCAGGGCTCCCTGGACGTCTTGCATCTCCTTAAGGGTGTTCCCCATATTGCTGTACGCGTCCGCAAAGGTTGGGTGTATCCTAGGCAGAGAGTTGGGAGTGTGTGTGGAAGAGAGGGCTATATGCGACATGGGTCACACTTTCTCCTCCCTCTCAGGTCTTGGAACCATAGCTGCACCCTCACAACCCCACCCCCTCCTTACCCCCCTCAACAGGCTCCTCCCACCATGCTCCTCCTCCTCCTCCTCCCCCTACCTGATGGCTTCCTTGTAGTGGATCAAAGCCTCCTGTAGCTTCCCCTGCATCTGAAGTATGCTGGCCAGGTTAGAGTGGGCTGCTGCAAACTCTGGCACAATCTGGGGGGGGGGGGGGGGAGGAGGGGAAGAGGAGAGTGGCCTCTATGAGTGTGGGTATGGAAGGTAACAAACCACACTCCTAAATGCCTATCATCCCTAGCTCACACCCACACACCCACACACAACCTTTAATACAAGTACAATGCAAAAGGGAGGGGGCAGACTTGATCAACACATCAGTGTTTGTGGTTGAAAGGTGGCAGCAAGGAAATGTTACCTCGAGAGCCTTTCTGTACAGGGCAATGGCCTCTTCGACGAGACCTTGTTCCCTTTTGATGTTGGCAAGGTTATTGAGTGAGTCAGCGTGAGAAGGGTTCATCCTGAGGGCAGTGTTATAGCAATCCTCTGCTTCGGCCACCTGAAGTACCAAGGGTAACCAGATCACATGTACTGCAGCAACCCATCTGCACATCTCACACACTAGACCCACACACACGACACTACACATATACACTAGACACCACACATACACGCAAGTAAATACATCTTTCATGAATTCACATTTCGGACAATAACTTTTGCCAAACTTATTCACACTTAACATTATACACATATTCACACAAATATTACACACAACTAACACATAAACATACACACATACACACACTTACACACACATCACACACACCATCACACACACACATATGCCCTTGCTACCTTTCCCTCTTCTTTCAGTGCGTTGGCTAGATTGCAGTAGGCATCAGGGAAGTGTGCCTGCAGTTCAATAGCTCTACGATAGGTATCAATAGCCAGTTCAATTAACCTGCAAGCGAATGGAAGAGGTACCAGATTAAAAAGTGTACACATACACCTAATTTAACCACATGTGTTAAGCACACACACACACACACACACACACACACACACACACACACACACACACACACACACACAGTACCAACTAACCCTTGCTCGTAGTACACACATGCCAAGTTCCCATGAACAATTGCATGGTTGGGACTAAGGGCCAGTGCCCGTAGGTACGCTGCCACAGCTCTGTCAAATATCCTTGCCTCTTTGAGAACGTTTCCAAGGTTAATGTAGGCATCCAGGAACGTAGGGTCCAACTGTACAGCCTGGGGCCAAGGGGAAAGGAATGGGAGAGAGGAGAGGGAGAAGGGAAGGTATTAGGATTAAGTAATGGTAATGGTTTATCATCTTGATATTATATCAAGACCATCTTTCTGCCTATTGCACCAAATCACCTTCTCAAAGTGATGAATAGCCAGCCATATCTCCCCCTGGGCGTTGTACACACAGCCGAGGTTGCTCCAAGCCACAGCAAAGGTAGGTTGAGTTTCAATGGCCTTCCTGTAGCATGCCTTAGGATGAAGAAGCATGATGTGACAATAACCACCAAGACCATACACACAGGGAGTGTCCTGTACCGCCTCTGGTCTATGCCTACATGTTTCCCCCATGTTCCCACCATAACCACCAAGACCATACACACAGGGAGAGTCCTGTACCGCCTCTGATCTATGCCTACATGTTTCCCCCATGTTCCCACCCTGTTGGTGTGGCTACTTCATTAGCTTTGGACAGTTACCATGACAGCATGCTCCTCATGCACACACACACACACACACACACACACACACACACACACACACACGCACTTTTGCATCTTCTAGTTTTCCAAGTGCCTTCAACAGGTTACCAAGGTCACTCCTAACACCGTACAGATCCTAGCACACAAGAGGGGGTGGGGGGGGGGGGGGGGGGGGAAGAGAGAAATGAATTAGCTATTCCGCAATGTAACTCGACCAATAGACACCACTGTAATTAATTCACAGCCCTGACAATTGCCCCCAAAAAAAAAGAAGAAAAAAAAAAAAGAACTTACAGGATTGTATCTCAGTGCTGTCATGTAAGCCTCCACAGCTTGGTGGAGCTCCCCAGCAGCCACCAGGGCTGCTGCAAGGTTGATGTAGCCGTCCACAAACTCCGGCTTCAAGCGTACAGCGTGCTTGTAGTGGTCCAGGGCCTGCTGGAGCTGCCCCCTCTCCTTGTAGACGTTCCCAAGATTGGAGTAGGCTTCGGCGAGGACTGGGTTCTTCTTGATGGCCTGGGCGCTGAACTGGGCAGATCTAGGACAGTACAGGGACAAGTGAGTATTTCAAATGTTGCCACCCCTCTATGCAATGTGACCACCCTCCTCGGGTCCTGCACTGTAACTTTTAGAAGTTAAGAGAGCTGGACAAGTGCAAGCATAGGTAATATTTGGAAAATGGCAGGGCTTTTGAAGTGGTCAATTGCTAAGTCCAGAGATGGTAGCGCGCTAAAAATTAAAATAGTAGATGCGAAGTGGACGATATGGGGGGGGGGGGGGGGACACCAGAGAAGATGAAATCACACAGTTTCAGTCCACACAGTCACTACTTATTTATTGTCCGTAGACAAGCACTTCGCCCGCCTAGGTACAACAGAAACGTACTTATCAAGCCTGCGACATTGGAAGTGGATGGAGGACAGCAGCAGAAGACATCCGGTATTCTCCGGTTCCCGCCTCCATAGTTCCATGCATAGCCGTTCAGACTGCTCGTAGTGCGCTGACTGGTATTCGACATGAGCCAACTCCGCCAGTGTCGCTGTGAACATAGAGCGTATACACGATGAGTGCGTGCGTGCGTGCGTATGTGTGTGTATGTGCATGTGCGCGTTATAAGAAGGAGCATTACAGACCTACGAGGTAAAAACTACAGGACACAACTAGCAGGATACACTGTTCCTATTCACTCGCAGCCCCATGAACAAAAAGCAGGTTCATATACTCAACGGGTCACAGCGATAGGGAACTTTGCCGCTCTTACATATGTTAAGGTACACGCTGAAGCTATACCGCTAATAGAACTATACAGTTACAGTAGGAAAAGTCGCAGGCTCGCATCGTGCGTCACACAACGTGGGCCTACAGAGCACCTAAGGACGGGTGCATTATCGAATAACTAAGCTCTGATGTGGCCCTAAACACAGCACGCTTCGTTTATACCGAGAACGATGCCCCTACCTGTATCGAAGCTCTCTGGATTCTGGTAGTCTACTGCGCCGCCTTGGTAGACGAGTTGGCTCATCACATCAACAGAGTAACCGGTATCCATTAGAATGTTCGCTTGTGCGTCGAAATTGAAATCGAACTTGCCGCAAATAGAATACTACTTAACCAAAGCTAGAACGTCTTCTGTAACCTAATAGTTTCTCTGCATAAGTTGGCGTCCTACGGATCGCATCTAGTAGTACTACGGTCGACTACCAGTCGACAGCCATTTTTCGTCTGCGGTTAATATGCAATCCTGGACCGGCACCAGGACGACGGTAAAATGGAAATGGCGGTTAACTTGAGGTATGCAGCGGTTTTAGATTGTAGGCCGCCCGCGTAGTAAAAGCAGCGACATACAACTTGCAGAGAGGCTCACCATTTGCTTTCTTGAATTGAAACTTGTTCACTTCGTCCATCGTTAGCGCGTACGGAGCCTCCGCTAGCAACCCGCTTCATACACCGCTACTACTATTTATTATTATTTTTTTATTTCTGTTCTCCCTGAAATGTTACTTCCCAGCACCTCACGGAAGTGGTCATAGTTATTGATTGATTCCCTTTATTAAAACCGACCGTAGCATTTAACCTATTTTCCTCCACTCCTCTCCACACCACCCTCCACCCCTTTTGCAACAGATGACAATGCACAGCGAGTCAGAGTTGGAGGCCACCCTACAGACCGCAGACCACTCCTCCACCACTGCCACCTACTCCACCCTCCTGGACTCCAGTGACCACACCCTCAGCAGACTCAACGTCACCAAGGATGACCTGGAGAGGAGACAGCTCTTACACAACCTCCAGCTGCTCAAGCTGGAGGTCTCCCAAAAGGAGCTCATCATCGACACACTGAAGGCAGACCAGGCCAGTCAAGGGGAGGAGCTCCAGGAGAGGTTGGCTGACCTGCTCCACGAGAAGCAGCTGGCGCAGGCCCGGCTAAAGTCGTTGTCCCAGGCCCATGATGCGGAGCTGAGGCGCGTCCAGGAGCGGACCCAGCAGGAGGTGTCGGCCCTCGCTGCAAGGGTGAGGGAGCTAGAGGGCTCCGCCCCTTTTACTGTCCACCAGGTGGAGGTCATTAAGCAAGCTGTCGTGGGTCCTTGCTTGTCAGAGTCAGAGTACGTAAAGTTACGGGCCAAGAACATTGACAGCCTACCACTGAAGGATTACATCATGGTGGGTACTGGGAGGAGGGGGGTGTGGTGGAGAGGGGAGGGGGGAAGTTCTTCTTCTTTTAACCCCGAGACAGAAATGTCTTACAATGACAAAAAAACCTTCTCCCAATGGAGATTTGGCAGCTATTGGTGACAAACTTAAGTAATTGAGTGCACACCCATACACTTTTACCTACACTCCACACAAAATACATTTCTCTTTTGCTCCTCCCTACCACCTCCCCCTCCCTCCCTACCACCTCCCCCTCCCTCCCTCCCTCCCTACAGGTCCATCTCTACGAACACTTACAACCATTGCATCAGAACTGCAGGGCTCTTACAGACCAGATCAAAGATCTTACGGATGACTTGTCAGCGATTAGACTGGAGCATGGTGCTTGTGGGGAGGTGAGTGGGGGTGGAGCCTGTGATGTGAAGAGAGGGTGAAGCCTGTGATGATGAGAGGGTGGAGCCTGTGGTGATGAGAGGGTGGAGCCTGTGGTGATGAGAGGGTGGAGCCTGTGGTGATGAGAGGGTGGAGCCTGTGGTGATGAGAGGGTGGAGCCTGTGGTGATGAGAGGGTGGAGCCTGTGGTGATGAGAGGGTGGAGCCTGTGGTGATGAGAGGGTAGTCTCCTTCAGCCATAGCCTTTGTTTCAATGAGATGCATATGTTCCATGGCTGTGTATATGTGTGTGTATGTGTGTATGTGTGTATGTGTGTATGTGTGTATGTGTGTGTGTGTGTGTGTATGTGTATGTGTGTATGTGTGTGTTCTCCTTTACTTGCAGAGCCTTGCACTCAGAGATGACCAGCTTGTACAGTTGGAGGCCCAGTGCTCCCAGCTATCTAGAGAACTATCTCATGTGCGCAGCCATGTGGAACAGGGGAACTACAGGATAGAACATTTCGATGCCATGAGACAGTAAGAGAAGTCTGGTAATAGGACCTCTGGCAATGCAGCCAGTACACATGTATTGGGAGCATTTCAGGGGTGGTGGTGGTGGGAGAGTGGGTGTGTGATATACACCACAATAGGTGTGACACCTTTGTACTTTTTGTTAATTAAGGTCTTAAAGCCAATTCTTTGTCTGTTGAACCTGTATCTACATGTACATCTTCTCCAAGGGAACGCGATTCACTAAGGACTGAACTGGAGGCCTTAAAACATACAGCGTTGGAACGTGAGACTGTCTTACAAGCCAGCAAGGACAGAGAAGGTGCTGTTCATAAGGAGGTAGGTAGCTATGGAGGGGAGGAGGGTAGCTATGGAGGGGAGGAGGGTAGCTATGGAGGGGGGGTAGCTATGGAGGGGGAGGTAGGTAGCTTTGGAGGGGGGGAGGGTAGGGAGGTAGGTAGCTATGGAGGAGGAGATAGGTAGCTATGGAGGGGGAGGAGGGTAGCTATTGAGGGGGGAGGGTAGCTATGGAGGGGGAGGTAGGTAGCTATGGAGGGGGAGGGTAGCTATGGAGGGGGAGGGTAGCTATGGAGGGGGAGGGTAGCTATGGAGGGGAGGAGGGTAGCTATGGAGGGGGGAGGGTATCATTGCTTGACACAGTTCTACATGTACATGCAAATGTAGGCAACAACACATGTTACAAGTTCAGTGTGTATGTTTATATGTATGGTGCATGTGATGAGTGACCAGTGTGAGCATGTCGTGTGTGTGTGTGTGTGTGTGTGTGTGTGTGTACAATGAGTGGTGTGTATATGTGAGAATGTGATAGTATGTTCATTAGAATGTTTATGTATTTGTGACCAATGCTGTACTATTGAGCTATGGGCGAATTCATCTAATGGAAAAACAACAAAAACAACAACAACAACAAAAACAACAACACTCCACATCAATGGGAGGTGTATAGAGGCGGTGTGGCACAGGGGAGCAAAGTAGCCAAGAGATACTAGTGTCTTCATTTATGTGTAGGGCATAGGGGTATGATGTCAGCAATCAACATAACACATTTTTAGCCTGTACAATATTATCAAAAAGCATCCTTACGGGTAGTAGTCTTAGGCAGTAGTCACCCTTAAAGAAATCACATATGGGTACTCTCTCTCTCTCCATCCCCTCACTCCACCCCCTCCCTCTCCACCCCCTCTCTCCATCCCCCTCTCTCCATCCCCTTCTCTCCATCCCCTTCTCTCCATCCCCTTCTCTCCATCCTCTCCCTCTATTCCCTCTCTCTACCCCCTCCCTCTCCACCCCCTCCCTCCCCTCTCTCCATCCCCTCTCTCCATCCCTTCTCTCCACCCCCTCCCTCCCCCTCTCCATCCCTTCTCTCCACCCCCTCCATCCCCCTCTCCATCCCTTCTCTCCACCCCCTCCCTCCCCTCTCTCCATCCCCTCTCTCCATCCCTTCTCTCCATCCCCTCCCTCGCCCTCTGCTCCACCCCCAACCATTTTATACAGCTGTTGGAGGAACAACACGCGGTGACTCTCCTCAGGCAAGACAAGGACTACCTTAACCGTCAGGTCAATGAACTCGCCGAGGGGCGTGCGCAGTTGGAGGAGAGGTGTGGCTTGTTGTCAAGGCAGCTCGATGAAGCTAAGATGGCCAAGGAGAAAACATACGAGTACTTCCTTAAGGCCAAGTGAGTGACATATGTGTTGTGGTGTGTATGTGAGAATAACTCGCACTTTTACGTTCAGTGTGAAGGGATGTGGATTTCCTTCATCATGTCCAGTAGTATGTCACTATACTACTAAGGATTCGCATGCCCACATGTGTGGTAGAAAAGGCTACTACTTAGTACCAGTCCCCACCCTCCTCCTTCACCCTCCTCCCTCCCTCTCCTTCCCCTTTACCCTCCTTCCCTTCCCCTCCACTTCTCCCTCCTCCCTTCTCCTCCACTTCCCCCTCCTCCCTTCCCCCCTCCCCTCCCACCTCCCTTCCCCTTTCCTTCCTCTCCTCCCTCTTTCCTCCGTCTCTCGCTCAAGTTGGTCTCACCATGTACATGAACACTCCATCCAGGCTGTAGTTCATGTTATGTCATGTGCACTTAGGATGGCTACATGCACTGTACATGTACATGGTGAACCATCATGTCATACAATATGCTCTTATGTCAATACATGAGCTGTTGTATGAGCGTATGCCTCTGTGTGATGTATGTAAAGGCATGGTGGTGACATGTGTATGGCTAGGGATGTATTCATGTGTGTATGTGTGTTCCATAATATGTACCATCTTCACCTTTGATGTAGTCCTCCATCTTTGCTGCATGGGGTGGGATGGAAGGAATGCTTTTGAATTGGCCAATTCGTCGTCCGTGTGCCAACAACATTTTGACTGGTTTTTGGTATGTAGATAATTCTCAATTGGCTGCACAGCCAGTGTGCACCACAGCCAGTGTGCACCACAGCCAGTGTGCACCACAGCCAGTGTGCACCACAGCCAGTGTGCACCACAGCCAGTGTGCACCACAGCCAGTGTGCACTGTGTACAGAACAGTCAACGTACCACCAATTTTTTATCTGCTTGTGTAAGATCAGATGGGGTGGAGCCTGGGGAGGAGGAAGACAATGATCTCACCACCCGTCACAATGGACCGAATGACTTGAACCGTAATGGACATACTCTGTCAAGGTTGCAATGGACAGTGCGACCTATTTGTGACGTCATGCTTAGATGATTATGTTAAGGGGGTGGGAGAACAGGTACAGGCACACACACCCTACAGGAAATGTCTGTCACAATTTTTTTGTCAACAAGATATATTTTTGAATACTAGTTTTTGAAACTCTTACAATCTGTGATCAATTGATAACATCACACCCCCTCCTTCCCTTCATGGAACAGGTATCTCCATCATCCCTTCATGGGACATGTCCCCCCACCTTCCCTTCATGGGTCATATCTCCCCACCATCCCTTCATGAGACATGTCCCCCCACCATCCCTTCATGGAACATGTCCCCCCCCCCCACCTTTTCTTCATGGGACATGTCCCTCACCCTTCATGGGACATATCCCCCCACCTTCCCTTCATCCATCCTTAGAATATATGGAAGGAGTACATGTGTGTGTTGTGTACTTCTAACACTTATAATATTATGTCACCAATTGTGATTAACCTTGTGAGGTTGTTATATTTTATTAACAGTCCCTCCCTTTCTCCCTCCCTCCTCCTGCCCTCCCTCCCTCCCTCACCCCTCCTGCCCCTCCCACCCCCTCCCTCCTGCCCCTCCCACCCCCTCCCTCCTGCCCCTCCCACCCCCTCCCTCCTGCCCCTCCCACCCCCTCCCTCCTGCCCCTCCCACCCCCTCCCTCCTGCCCCTCCCACCCCCTCCCTCCTGCCCCTCCCACCCCCTCCCTCCTGCCCCTCCCACCCCCTCCCTCCTGCCCCTCCCACCCCCTCCCTCCTGCCCCTCCCTCCTTCCTGCCCCTCCCTCCCTCCCTCTTGCCCTCCCTCCTGCCCCTCCCTCCCCCTGCCCACTCCCTCCCTCCTGCCCCTCCTCCCTCCCTCCTGCCCCTCCCTCCCTCCCTCCTGCCCCTCCCTCACTCCCTCCTGCCCCTCCCTCCCTTCCTCCTGCCTCCCTCCCTCCCTCCTGCCCCCTCCCTCCCTCCTGCCCCCTCCCTCCCCTCCCTCCTGCCCTCCCTCCCTTCCTCCCTCCTGCCCCTCCCTCCCTCCCTCCTGCCCTCCCTCCCTCCCTCCTGCCCTCCCTCCCTCCCTCCTGCCCTCCCTCCCTCCCTCCTGCCCTCCCTCCCTCCCTCCTGCCCCCCTCCCTCCCTCCTGCCCCCCTCCCTCCCCTCCCTCCCTCCTGCCCTCCCTCCCTCGTACTGCCTCACTTCCTATTACCAGGGAGGACCATAAGCGAGAGTATGAAGTCCGTGTACAGCAAGAGCTAGACTCCCTGAGGTCACGTATGAACCACGAGATGGAGCAGCTGAGGAACCATTCAAGGGACACCTTTGGACATGAAAATAGGCAAGCTAAGGCTATGTTGTAGGGAAGCTGTGTTGGCATTATGCCCACCACAGCTTATGGACTGTCCCTCCTTCTCTTCCTCCTCTTCCTCCTCCTCTTCCTCCTCTTCCTCCTCTTCCTCCTCCTCCTCCTCCTCCTGCTCCTGCTCCTCCTCCTCCTCCTCTTTCTACTATTTCTATTTGTTTGGAGGGGAAGTAAGGGGATGGAATGGAGGTGGAGCAGTGAGGGAGTAAGTGGAGCAGTGAGGGAGTAGGTGGAGCATTGAGGGAGTAGGGTCATTCTATAGCAGATCACCCAATGACCCCTTGTTTAAAACACTGCACCCTCTCAGATTTTGATGAAATTTGGTATATATGTTTAATATGACTGGGAAAGTTATCACATCAATTATCACCTTTTGTCATGAATTTGATTAGGAGATAATGGAGTTTTTATCTTTTATTAACCATTCTGACCTCTCAATGCTTGTACCCTCTTTTCTTTATAACCAAAGGTCCAAACATAGCATGTAAGGTATCATTTTAAAGCTCTTAGCGTGCCGAATCTCACAATGTTTAAATGTAATTATTATAGTAATAACGGTGACTGTTACAGTGCTATGAAATATTTAACCTTGTATTGCTCAAAGGGGATAGGTTGTTAATTAAAATGCCACCATTCCCCACAAAGCCCTATGAATCTTTTTAGTAAAGGATAAAAAAATACGATGGCAAATCATACAGTTAGCAGACTATACGTATTGGTAGAAAGACTATGTTTTTTCAAACGTGGGTTCTGTGGCACTGTAAGGCGTCAGGTGTTGATATAACCGAATGTGGTGTTAAATGTAAACAGAACAGGGTGCATGAAACCTTTCTTTGGCTAATCAACTCCTGAACACAAGGGTATCACTGGGAAAACACACAGGCAACACTGCACCCTTTTGTTGTGTACGTTCGAAATGGAGACGGTTCCCTTGGAGTTGACAGCCACTGCGTTATCATTGATACAACCCAGCATACAACCAGCACCGTGTATGCCTTTCTGAAAACGTTATTAGAAGACCTGAAAGTAAAGTATCCATCCATCAAAAAGGTCCACTACTTTTCTGATGGCTGTGCAGGCCAGTATAAAAATCGTTTCAATTTAATAAACCTCTGTTTCCACCAAGAGGACTTTAGGTTGCTGGCTGAGTTGAACTTTTTTGCGACCTCCCACGGCAAGACTGCTTGTGATGGAATAGGGGGTACTGCAAAACGCCTCACACTTAAAGCCAGCCTGCAACGTCCTGTATCCAACCAAATCATTACTCCTCGTGATATGTTCTCATTTTGTAGTGAGAGCATTTCGGGAATACAATTTTACTTTGTTTCCAAAGAAGCAGTCCTGGAAGCAGAGGCATCCTTAGAGGAGCGTTTCAGGACTAGTCGCACCATAAAGGGAACTCAGAGATATCATCGCTACATTCCACAGTCCACTAACACCTTAGCAGTTCATGAAATCTCCTCTGGAGAGAGGACTGCTGTGGTCAGTGTCGTGGAATCACTGCAGGTTGATACCTCTGATGTGACCAAGGCAGCTACATCGCATGCATGTACGATGAAGAAGTCTGGTACGGGCTAGTGGAGGAGATATCTGAGGAGTTTGGGGATTTTTTAAATAAAGTTCATGCATCTAAGTGTTGGAGGTAGGAGGTTTGTTTTTCCCGAAAAGGATGACACTTGCTGGGTTCGTGAAAGTGACATTCTTTGCACTATTGAGCCCTCAAATCGTACCAGTGGAAGAGGAGGGTACTCCATTTCAGAAGAATCTAAGTCCAAGGCTGAAAAGGCTCATACTTTGTGGGAGAGAACTCTGAAGTAGAACTGTAATAGCCCACCTATGTACCTGTTATAATTATATGTAATTTTTATAGGTATTCTCTTCAGTTAATACTGTAAGTGGTTACTGGTTTCTAAAAGGGAACAAAAATTTTATGATTTGCCACCAAAGTTTTTTAATTATCTCATGTTGCAAGGGTAGGGCTTAATGGGGAATGGTGGCATTTTTAATAACTACCTATCCCTTTTTAGTGATACAAGGTTAAATATTTCATTGCACAGTAACAGTCACCTTTATTAACATAATGATTACATTTAAGCATTGTGAGATTTGGCACGCTAAGAGCTTTAAAATGATACCTTATATGCTATGTTTGGACCTTTGGTTATAAAGGAAAGAGGGTACAAGCATTGAGAGGTCAGAAAGGTTAATAAAAAATAAAAACTCCATTATCTCCTAATCTAATTCACGACAAAAGGTGATAATTGATGTGATAACTTTCCCAGTCATATTAAACATATACACCAAATTTCATCAAAATCTGAGAGGGTGCAGTGTTATTTACTGGGTGATCAGCCATAGAATGTCCCAGTAGGTGGAGTAGTGAGGGAGTAGGTGGAGCATTGAGGGAGTAGGTGGAGCAGTGAGGGAGTAGGTGGAGCATTGAGGGAGTAGGTGGAGCAGTGAGGGAGTAGGTGGAGCAGTGAGGGAGTAGGTGGAGCAGTGAGGGAGTAGGTGGAGCAGTGAGGGAGTAGGTGGAGCATTGAGGGAGTAGGTGGAGTAGTGAGGGAGTAGGTGGAGCATTGAGGGAGTAGGTGGAGCAGTGAGGGAGTAGGTGGAGCAGTGAGGGAGTAGGTGGAGCAGTGAGGGAGTAGGTGGAGCAGTGAGGGAGTAGGTGGAGCATTGAGGGAGTAGTGAGGGAGTAGGTGGAGCAGTGAGGGAGTAGGTGGAGCATTGAGGGAGTAGGTGGAGCAGTGAGGGAGTAGGTGGAGCATTGAGGGAGTAGGTGGAGCAGTGAGGGAGTAGGTGGAGCAGTGAGGGAGTAGGTGGAGCAGTGAGGGAGTAAGTGGAGCAGTGAGGGAGTAGGTGGAGCAGTGAGGGAGTAGGTGGAGCATTGAGGGAGTAGTGAGGGAGTAGGTGGAGCAGTGAGGGAGTAGGTGGAGCATTGAGGCAGTAGGTGGAGCAGTGAGGGAGTAGGTGGAGCATTGAGGGAGTAGGTGGAGCAGTGAGGGAGTAGGTGGAGCAGTGAGGGAGTAGGTGGAGCAGTGAGGGAGTAGGTGAGGGAGTAGGTGGAGCAGTGAGGGAGTAGGTGGAGCAGTGAGGGAGTAGGTGGAGCAGTGAGGGAGTAGGTGGAGCAGTGAGGGAGTAGGTGGAGCAGTGAGGGAGTAGGTGGAGCAGTGAGGGAGTAGGTGGAGCAGTGAGGGAATAGGTGGAGCAGTGAGGGAGTAGGTGGAGCAGTGAGGGAGGGTGGAGCAGTGAGGGAGTAGGTGGAGCAGTGAGGGAGTAGGTGGAGCAGTGAGGGAGTAGGTGGAGCATTGAGGGAGTAGTGAGGGAGTAGGTGGAGCAGTGAGGGAGTAGGTGGAGCAGTGAGGGAGTAGGTGGAGCAGTGAGGGAGTAGGTGGAGCAGTGAGGGAGTAGGTGGAGCAGTGAGGGAGTAGGTGGAGCAGTGAGGGAGTAGGTGGAGCAGTGAGGGAGTAGGTGGAGCAGTGAGGGAGTAGGTGGAGCAGTGAGGGAGTAGGTGGAGCAGTGAGGGAGTAGGTGGAGCAGTGAGGGAGTAGGTGGAGCAGTGAGGGAGTAGGTGGAGCAGTGAAGGAGTAGGTGGAGCAGTGAGGGAGTAGGTGGAGCAGTGAGGGAGTAGGTGGAGCAGTGAGGGAGTAGGTGGAGCAGTGAGGGAGTAGGTGGAGCAGTGAGGGAGTAGGTGGAGCAGTGAGGGAATAGGTGGAGCAGTGAGGGAGTAGGTGGAGCAGTGAGGGAGGGTGGAGCAGTGAGGGAGTAGGTGGAGCAGTGAGGGAGTAGGTGGAGCAGTGAGGGAGTAGGTGGAGCATTGAGGGAGTAGTGAGGGAGTAGGTGGAGCAGTGAGGGAGTAGGTGGAGCAGTGAGGGAGTAGGTGGAGCAGTGAGGGAATAGGTGGAGCAGTGAGGGAGTAGGGGAGGGAGTAGGTGGAGCAGTGAGGGAGTAGGTGGAGCAGTGAGGGAGTAGGTGGAGCAGTGAGGGAGTAGGTGGAGCAGTGAAGGAGTAGGTGGAGCAGTGAGGGAGTAGGTGGAGTAGTGAGGGAGTAGGTGGAGCAGTGAGGGAGTAGGTGGAGCAGTGAGGGAGTAGGTGGAGCAGTGAGGGAGTAGGTGGAGCAGTGAGGGAGTAGGTAGATCAGTGAGGGAGTAGGTGGAGCAGTGAGGGAGTAGGTGGAGCAGTGAGGGAGTAGGTGGAGCAGTGAGGGAGTAGGTGGAGCAGTGAGGAAGTACATACTTTATGCACCATGTACACAACTCAAATCTTTACCACATTAGCAATGTGCAATATGTTCCTTATTGCTTCTATATATACCTTGCAAAGATCTAAATGGTACATGTATGCATAGTGTATTTGTCAGCTGTATTGATTATGTTGTGGCATGACTTGTTTTGATGTGTAGGTGTTCCCATGGTAACAGGGCATTCACTATGTTCTGGTTAGTAACATAGTATCCCCTATATGAGGGTTTGTAACCTAGGAAATAGCTCCTAAAATTTGATTTTATGAACTATTTTATGAATCCTCTCTTGGGTGTCAAATAGATTTGAGTATTGGTCAGGGTGTTTACCCTTTTAGAAGCCCCAGTAGCTAGTGCTGGCTGAGCTGTATTGGTGAGGGGGGGGAGGAGGAGGGGGAGGAGTTGCAAATTACTAATATGACATACATGTATGTGATGTTTCCCTAGGAATCGGTTTTTTTTTTTTTGAAGGGTTGTCTGCTGGAAGTGTAGTTATAACACCATACATGTACAATTAATCAATTTAGGACACAGTCTTATAGTAAATTTATCTTGCAGACAGTACAGTATCTCTGCCAGTTCCTTAATACAGCCCACCAGTCAACTTAGCAGGGCAAGAATTTGGCCATAATCTTGGATCTAAATAAAACTGAAACCAAAACACCTGTAAAATTGAAATTTGCATATAATCAAGATGTCCATTTTAACTATGGGTGATATAAGTGTCATCTCCAAACCCACCTTCATCTCTGAGATAGGTGATGTCATTACTAAATGCTTGTCACAAATTGCAAAAATGGACACTTGATTATATGTAAATTTCAATTACACTGGTGTTTTGATTTTCAGTTGTATTTGCCTTTTTGGCCAGGATTTATTTTGCTGGGATGCAAATACGGTTCATGGGATCATGTAATGCGTTTCTGACCCAAAAAGGCGAAGCTTCGATGGGCGTGGCTCACAGCCCCGCCATAAATATCATTATTGCAAGTAGAAGTCACTCTCCCTGGTGGTAGAGCAACCTGCATGTCCTTTAGAGGTACTGGCATACTGTATCGTCCCTGGCAGATTTTGCCTATTACAAACTCGGCATTGACGTACAGTATGTTTACACGTTACGTCATGTGGTCTGTCCCTTGAATCACGAGACCCCCCCCCCCCTCCTTTATTTCTATCAGAGATAATATAGTATAATACTCTGTTTCTATGGCCGCTCTGGATGTGAAGGTCGTTCTCCCCGACCAAGGGGCGGATGAGAAGCTGAAGGCCTTCGCTGCCAGGTCGGAGGCCCTGATCAGGGAATGGGAACCCAAGGTGGCCGACGCCCTCGGGTTCGGCCCCCACGGGGGCGAGGTCCATCCCACTTCCATCACGATTGTCTTCCGGGAGATGGATGGCATCGCCTACTGGAACGGCGATGCCATCAACGTCGCCACGCAGTGGGTCGCCTCGCACCCCGATGACACGGGGCTGGTCGTCCATGAGCTGGTCCACGTGCTCCAGGCCTACCGGGATGATGTCCCCTTTTGGTTCACCGAGGGCGTGGCCGACTACATCCGCTTCCAGCTGCACGAGCGGGGCGAGTTCGGCATCTGCATCGACCTCGCCCGGATGAAGCCTCGCGATTCCTACAGGGTGACGGGATGGTTCCTCGCGCGGGCGGAAGCCAAGCATCCCGGGCTCGTCCGTGCACTCCACACCGCGGCCAAGACGGGCGGCGACGTGGAGCAGGCCTTCATCGAACACTGCAAGGGGAGGAGCATTGACCAGTCCTGGGCTGACCTCGCCGCCGAATCTCCCGCCAATACGTGAGCGTTCAGAGTGACTTGTGTCCGCCAACGTACCAAGAAGATCGCGGTAGCAGCATCATCTGGCCTCGTGCCCGGACCGAAATGGCATTGTACTATTAAGAAAATATTTCAGTGTACCCGTATATATAACCTGCACCCAATGGAAACTGTGTTCATTATGGTGTCAAATTGTTATGGTTTACTCATAATTTCCTGATTTTGGACTCTGCACTAGACAAGTGGATGGGAACCAGTCATTGATAATCGTATTAGCTCAGATATGATGTCAGAGGGTCAGTGGGAGGAGGTCTTAGATTGCCTGGGGCAAGCGTGATGCTGTTTGTACCCTTTCTGAAACCCCAACAGCTGATACTGCTACCTAACAGTGTGCACTGTGTAGTTGTGATTGGGGTCTTGGGGTTTTGGTGTATTTAAACCCACTATCCGAACCTGGGCTAAATAGTACTCATCTAGCAATCCCGTGTGTAAAAATACCTTTGCACGCCCTTGGTGTATAATTTGCCCTACTCTGAGCTGTGGCTATTTTTGAGCCTACCCCATCTATGCCCATCTGTGCCCATCTATGCCCTTCTGTGCCCCATCTCTGCCCATCTGTGCCCTTCTCTGCCCATCTGTGCCCATCTATGCCCATCTGTGCCCATCTCTGCCCTTCTCTGCCCATCTGTGCCCATCTATGCCCATCTGTGCCCATCTATGCCCATCTGTGCCCATCTCTGCCCATCTCTGCCCATCTGTGCCCCATCTCTGCCCATCTATGCCCATCTGTGCCCCATCTCTGCCCATCTATGCCCATCTCTGCCCATCTCTGCCCATCTCTGCCTCATTGTTTGGTTCCATTAACAAGGCCACCCCCACCTCTTCCCCCTCCACTAGTTACTTCTTGAAATGCTGAGCAGTTATACAATGTACATTTGATGGCTAAGCACAGCAATCATAACTGAAAGTTTCTGTAGTCACAACATAAATATATATGTGCGTAAATTTTCTCTATGCTCCAGCTGCAAATTCTCTATGGATGAGTTGAGCCAGCAAACCTGGGGGGGGGGGGGGGGGGGGGGGGGGAGGGGGGGAGGGGGGGGAGGGGGGGAGGGGGGGGGAGGGGGGGAGTACTGTGCCAATACGGCTTCATGACTTACATGTGCATATCCTGTGACCACACCCCCACCATGCCTTGTGACCACATCCCACTGCCTTGTGACCACATCCCACTGCCTTGTGACCCATGCTTGTATAGCACATGTACATGTAAAGACCATTTTAAGTCCCAACAGGAAGTACGCAATAACTGTTTTGAGGATATACCACAGTACTGGTGCTGCAAACCATAGGGAGGAAATTGAGTGGAACATTTAATGTATGTAAGCAAAGCATTAGGTGACCATGGTATGTTGAGTCCAAGGGAATCTCCCTCACTCCCTCACTCCCTCCTCCCTCCCTCACTCCCTGCCTCACTCCCTCCTCCCTCCCTCACTCCCTGCCTCACTCCCTCCTCCCTCCCTCACTCCCTGCCTCACTCCCTCCCTCCCTCCCTCCCTCCCTCACTCCCTGCCTCACTCCCTCCCTCCCTCACTCCCTCCCTTACTCACTTCTCATACCTTATTATTTCCCCTCCAAAAGGAAATGAGTACAGGATCTTTGGAAGGAGTGATGTGTAGCATGTTGGGGGTGTGGTGTGTAGCATGTTGGGGGTGGGGTGTGGTGTATAGCATGTTGGGGTGTGATGTGCATCATGTTGGGGGTGTGGTGTGTAGCATGTTGGGGGTGTGGTGTGTAGCATGTTGGGGGTGTGGTCTGCATCATGTTGGGGTGTAGGTGTATCATGTTGGGGGTGTGGTGTGTATCATGTTGGGGTGTAGGGTGTAGCATGTTGGGGTGTAGGGTGTATCATGTTGGTTGGAGGGAGATTATAGGATGTGTGGTGTCAGCAGTGCATCACCAGATTGCTGTGTGTACTTTTTTAACACAATGCACAACTTGCCAAATCTTCACACTTTAACACAATTTACATCTCATACACATACGTGCCCACACCTTTATGCCACACAAGATCTCTGCAGGAGGCAAGGGACAGTGCCTGTGCTGAGAGGGATAGGGCGTTGGCCGTGGAGAGAGAAGTGAGCACAAAATACGACCGTCTCCTGCAAGAGTAAGGATTCTGTATGGCCAACTGGGGTAATAGGGTGCAATGTCTACAGATGCAATGTAACATGTGCATGTACATGTTTTGAGCTTCTCCCATTACCAAAGGCAAGCACAAGACACGTGTTGTGTGTGTGTGCACGTGTGTGTGTGTGTGTGTGTGTGTGTGTGTGTGTGTGTGTGTGTGTGTGTGTGTTGTGTGTGTGTGTGTGTGTGTGTGCGCGCGCGCAAAGTTGTGTCTGGTCTGTATGTGTGTATGTGTGCAAGGATGTGTCTGGCGATACTGTGTGGTCTGCAACTTGCGTAATGCTCAATCCATGGTATCTGATAATCTCCTATGCCTCTGATCATAGGTTTCGCCAGCTGCAGATGAGTGCAGACAATCGATTCTCAGCTCTCCAGAGCGAGCTTCAGATGAAACGCTTTGAGTGTGAGAGGTCCCATGTGGTGCAGGAGCAGCAGACGAAGGACCTGAGGCAGTGCGAGCTGGAGAGGGAGAAACTTCAGAAGAAGGCGGAGGTCCTTTCCCGTGAGCTGTGGGTTGTCCAGAACGAGGGGAAGCTTAAGGTCCTGGAGCTGGAGGCCAAGGTCAGGGAGCAGGGAGAGAGGCTTGACGTGTATGAGAAGCTGGAGAAGGAAATGGACCAGGTGGTCATGCAGGCTGCTGAAGGTGGGTGGGCGTGTATTGGAAATAGTGCTGCTGAAGGTGGGTGGGCGTGTATTGGAAATAGTGCTGCTGAAGGTGGGTGGGCATGTATTGGAAATAGTGCTGCTGAAGGTGGGTGGGTGTGTATTGGAAATAGTGCTGCTGAAGGTGGGTAGGCGTGTATTGGAAATAGTGCTGCTGAAGGTGGGTGGGCATGTATTGGAAATAGTGCTGCTGAAGGTGGGTGGGTGTGTATTGGAAATAGTGCTGCTGAAGGTGGGTGGGCATGTATTGGAAATAGTGCTGCTGAAGGTGGGTGGGTGTGTATTGGAAATAGTGCTGCTGAAGGTGGGTAGGCGTGTATTGGAAATAGTGCTGCTGAAGGTGGGTGGGTGTGTATTGGAAATAGTGCTGCTGAAGGTGGGCGTGCGTGTATTTGAAAAAATGCTGCTGAAGGTGGGCGTGCGTGTATTGGAAATAGTGCGGGTGAGCGTGTATTGGAAATAGTGCTGCTGAAGGTGGGTGGGCGTGTATTGGAAATAGTGCTGCTGAAGGTGGGCGTGCGTGTATTTGAAAAAATGCTGCTGAAGGTGGGCGTGCGTGTATTGGAAATAGTGCGGGTGAGCGTGTATTGGAAATAGTGCTGCTGAAGGTGGGTGGGCGTGTATTGGAAATAGTGCTGCTGAAGGTGGGCGTGTGTGTATTGGAAATACAGCAGGTGGTTGTACATGCTGTCCATTGAGATTAAGTGGGAATGGCAAATGCTGCAAATTAGCTTGGGGTGTTACAGGGTGTGTACATGCACGTATATGGAACAGTTTCTGAGATGTTTCTTTCACAAATATTTAGCTTGCAATACAAAACAAGGTTGGATGATACCGAATTTCTGGTTAACTGTGGCTCATTTGCACATGTGCTTAGGAGGGGTCTGTCATGGGTGGCTAGCTGTGTTAATGGCACCTGCTATTAGAGCAGTTTTATTGTGTAACATGTTGTCAGGCCAGACAATAGTGTTCCAAGATGAACACAGAGAGCTGCATGGTACATTGTGCACCTTATGTGTGCACCTTATGTGTAGATGCGGCTAACATACTATATAGTGGTTTTATTTACATGTTGAAAACGTATGCTTATTTTTTTGTTGCCATGCCAACAGTTGAAAGTGATGTTGATGCAGAGAGGGTCTTGTTTTCATATGGCTTTGGTGCCAGTGTTCCAAGCACATCCAGGAAAAGGATGCAGCAGAGGTTAGAGCATGCCACAAGTGGGTGGGTGGGTCATTGGTCAAGCCAAGGTCAAAGGTTACTGATAATTAAAACAAGAACAGGTGTACTAGACATGACTGTAGTTTTGGTGTGTAAGGTGCATGCTTGTGTGGTGTGTCTTATCTTTCTTAATATTAAATCGCAGTGTGCAACTGGCCAGACGGGTGTTGCAGCTTGAACGGATGAATGCATGCCTGAGGAGGGATGAGGAGGCTCTGAAGGGCAAAATAGGGCAGCTGGATGAGGAGGCATGCAAGCACATGCACACACACACACACACACACACACACACACACACACACACACGTGTACACACAAGCACACACACACACACACACACACACACACACACAAACACCACTCATACAACACACAGTCTGCTGACAAATACTGCCTTTACACACAGCTGTTCTCTTCACTTATACATACTTGCAGCTGTCACAGTCAAAAGCGCTGCTAGAGAAGACCCATCAGCCATATCTGTACCTGATTGAAAGCATCAAGACAAGAGATGAGCAGCTGAAGGCGACCAATGAGAAAGCTGCGTCTTTGGAGGGCCAAGTCAGGTACATACTGATGAAGGCGGGGAGATCATGGTGGGGTCTAATTGGAGGTGTGGATGTTTAAAGGGAGGAAAACCGACATTACGTTGGTGCATGGTGGCTTTGCCCTACAGCAAGCTGACAGAGGAGAAGGCACGTCTTCTTCAAGCCAAGAACATCATGGCAGCAGATCTAGAGAAGCTCCTCAAGCACAGGGAAGTAAGTGTCCCCCCCCCCCCCCCCCCCCCCCCCCAAATAATAATAATAATAAAAAGGAGGGCAGGTGGGTAAGCAGCCCATTTGCAAGCGGGCTACCTAGACATGTGCATGTATGCATACACACATTAGGTTGCCAATGACAACAGTCTGCTTCACTTAGGCAGTTCAATTGACTGTTACAATTTATTGTGCTGTGGTCAAATTCATGGCCTCTGGTTTATGCAGGAACTGAAGGTGATGAAACAACTTATCCTTGATCTACAAGGTAAACCCTCTTCAGCACAGGACCACAATGAGGGTCACAAGGCCACACAGGCTCCTCCTATGCTTCCTCCCCCTACTGTGTTTGTGAGTTCACCCATGCCAATAGACTAAACATCAGCTCTGTCAGAGATTGGCATTGCATTGTGAGGTAACTTGGATAATTGTTTGTACAGACTAAGCAAGAACACTCCAGATGGCACAAAAGGCAGGAACAGCTGGGCAAGGTTGCAAATTCATCAGCAAAAACCAAGTTAGTTTATCTCTGCCCTCATTATTTTATTTTCAATGTGGGTAAAAATAAAAATTAAAATTCAGACACACCACTGAACATCAATGAAAAAGAAAGAAAAACTGAAGACCCCAACAATGATGAAACACTGGGCTGTGCAACAATCCACCGAAATGACCATAACAATGATAGTGATAAACACAAATTATTAAATATATGGAAAGCGACACACACAAAATGGACGCAGACACATGACACATGATTAAAAACGTATTTGTGGTAGTTCAGTTACATCCACAGCTATAAGACAAGGGCGAGGATGGAAGGGGGAGGTAACTGAGGGGCCTGTCTGCCACCGAATGGATAGAGAGTTTCCGGTTATACTTGACCTTTGACGGGCGACCATCGCTCTGCTGTTGGCCTGTGGACGGACTCACGCCAGTGGGGGAGCTCCTGGACGAAGAAGTGACCAGTTCATAGTGGAGGATGCGGCTTGCTGAGGCAGTTGTGTGGTCATCGTAATGGCTGCCGCACACAACAATGATCTGCTGGGCTATTGCCGGCGTGCAGAGGGGAGAATTGGCCGAAGGGGGACGATAGGAGGAGGAGAAGGGAGAGTCCTTGAGTGGGGTGGGATCAAGTCCCATGATGGGGTAAGGGCCGCAGTGGACGCCGGCCAGGAACTTGTACTGCAGGCTGGTGGCGCCCGCCTGTTGGCCGGCCGCCTTTGGAGGCACCTCCGTAACAGAGAAGACGATGAGGTGGCCGGCGTTGGTGCCGACGTAGAGGAGAGGGAAGGAGAAATTGAGGGCTGTAACCTCAACCACGGGATAGGCTATACCACTGATGTCAGAGCTGTATATAATCAGAGAGGTTGCGGGGTACAATGTAATGCATACAAATATGAATTAATTAATGTTGCAGATCTGGCAGATACACATATACCTGTCATCGCTATTCATTCCACCAAATCACAAACAACTATACCAGCTAGGAGTACACAATTAAGTACATACATATATACCAGCAGCAGCCAGGTGATACATATATATTACCAGCCAGGTGATACATATATATTAGCAGCCAGGGGATATAATGTAATGTGATATAATGCGCGCTTATTCAACACGCTACGAGCGAGGGGGTAGGACGTGCAACACTTACTCGCAAGCAAAGTGGAAATGCGGGGAGAAGGTCTTGGTATTCCACAGGGAAACGACGGAACATTTGGACAGGCAGCTCCACACGCCAATGTCCGTACTAACCAGCTGGACGACATCGGCGTTTGGGGGACAAGAAGCGATTGGCGGTCTGCCAAGCAACCTCCGCAGTTCTCTCCAGTTGGACCGCGCAATGATAACAATGTTCCCGCCACAAGCGCACCAAAAGGTGTCTTTGTCGGAACAGTGAACGGGCACTATCGAGTTGACGCCGCTGGTAGCCTCCGATTCCTCGCCACAGCTACCGAGTTGGATGACAAAGCGCGGGTTTTTGAACGGATCCCTCAGGCCGCCCCTCTCGTCCGAGGGTCCCGAAAACACGAGTACGTTGCCGTTGAACGTACCGATGACGACGTCCGTGGTGGGCCTACTGAGGTAGCCGCAGATGGATAGGACGGCTGCCTCCACGCTGCTGTAGAGGGCGTTGGTTAGCCTGAGCTCCGAGGACAGCTCGTACACGTGAAGCCCGCCGCACTCTGTCCCCACCCACAGCTGCGTATCCCCGACGAGAGAGACGCACAGGATCTCGGCGTTGGTCATGGCTGCCATGTCCGTCGACGGCCCGAACTTGGCCGGGAGTGGGACAGGGAGTCGGTCGACCAAGCAAGCGGAGCTGTCCAGTAGTGCGAGGGAGAATCCGGGACCGCCGCTCAGGATGAACTTGTGGTGGTTAACGTGAACGGGGCTGGATGAAGACGGACAAGGGGTGGAAGGCTGTACGGAGGAGTTGGAAATTGCCGGCAGCTTGAGGACGCCGTGCAATTTCATGCTGACGACTTGAGAGCGAGAACCAACGTATTCGAGATCTGCCATGTTAGTAACTGAGGCACTTCAGGACGTTCTGTCAGTGGCGACGGGGGAGGAATATACGTATAACTATCTCTGCTATTCACTGACAGCGAGAGTATGAGTTATACGGACGGCTCTCCAGTGTCGTGATGAAAATAACAACAAGTTTTACAAATTAACGGTTAAAGGTCATATGACCTTGTGCGGATGACGTAATAGAGGCGCGGCATGTGCCCATAGTCTCTTCTTAACCAACAACCCCCTTGTTCGAACGAGGGCTGAATGGGTAAGAACAGCCGTGGCTCTTGACAGAGTTGTTGTTTAATATGGATGGGTAAGTCCCTCAACTACGAGACCCCATCTCTTAGTAGTCCTTGAGTGCCAGTGCACGCGACATCTGTTTCCTCTCTCGTGTTGCACAGTTCTGTAATATCGGTGGTTGTGCTGGGCTACAAGGGCGTTGGAAAGTCCACTTTTATTGAAGAATGCCAGGTAGGTACTCCCTCTACTACGTTTCGTCCAGTAGCAAACCCTGAAAATATGCCATTTACTCCATCTAGCGGTCTTCAGAGGACCCGGATGGAAAGAGAATAAAAATATGTGGTAGCAAGATTGCAGTGAATTTTGTGAGCGCTAAAGTTTATTGCACAAGTGGTTTTATGTGTAAGCGTGTGTATTAGTGCCTTCCCTTCAAATAAGGTTGAAGATCCTGACCGACAGAGACTTGTTCATGCTCTCGCAACCGTCGTTCTGTTCGACATTACGAACGAGGTAGTCAGTTGTAGTTTTATGTATGCATGCATGCGCTTGCACATGTAACAGCGTTCATTGCTACATGCAAAATGTTTGTTGTAAGCATGTACATGTGTGTGTGTGTGTGTGTGTGTGTGTGTGTGTGTGTGTGTGCATGTGTGCGTGTGTATGTATAATGTGTATGTGTGTGTGCATGTCTATGTGTGAGTGCATGTCTGTGGATTGGGGTGTACTTCTGAGTTTTTCCCACGTTACCTCATATCTGCTGTGACTTGGTGTCAACACTGGCTTCATATACAACTGCAGGCATCGTTTGCTGAACTGAAGAACCTGCTGGACATGGCCCAACACATTGCTCCGGCTGCCTTTCCTGCAGTTCTGGGAACTAGGGCAGACGAGAGCAGCCAGCGTAAAGTTGATATTTCAGATGTTTTGGTACGCTGTGGGTAGAAAGAGGAGGAAGAAGAGGGAGGATGAAAATAAGGGCTGTGGAGAATGGCAAGAGGATACCAGTACAAATAGTGAAATGCTGAGTATTTTGCTCAATAGGAGGGATTGAATTGTAGGAGGGATTATGGTATGCATACTGATCAACACCTTTGTCATAATAGTGGTGTCTGCTTGTGTGTGGGTCTGTAGTTTACTGGTGTGGTGTGGGTCTGTAGTCTGCTGGTGTAGTGTGGGTCTGTAGTCTGCTGGTGTAGTGTGGGTCTGTAGTCTGCTGGTGTAGTGTGGGTCTGTAGTGTGGGTCTGTAGTCTGCTGGTGTAGTGTGGGTTTGTAGTCTGCTGGTGTAGTGTGGGTCTGTAGTCTGCTGGTGTGGTGTGGGTCTGTAGTCTGCTGGTGTAGTGTGGGTCTGTAGTCTGCTGGTGTGGTGTGGGTCTGTAGTCTGCTGGTGTGGTGTGGGTTTGTAGTCTGCTGGTGTGGTGTGGGTCTGTAGTCTGCTGGTGTGGTGTGGGTCTGTAGTCTGCTGGTGTGGTGTGGGTCTGTAGTCTGCTGGTGTAGTGTGGGTCTGTAGTCTGCTGGTGTGGTGTGGGTCTGTAGTCTGCTGGTGTGGTGTGGGTCTGTAGTTTGGTGTTTGGTTTGGGTCTGTCAGCCTTGTATGGTATGGCAAGTATGCAGTTCAACATAAAGGGTTATCATCTTTAATGTTGAATCGCTGTCTACGAGTAGACGCATATCATCTGTAGACGATTGTATCGTATATATCGATGGAATAAAGTTAAAAATGCTACCTACCCACTGGTGTAGTAGAGCTCTTCATAGGGGTTATTGATGTAAATAGAGCTCTTAGGGGTTACTGATGTAGTAGAGCTCTTAGGGGTTACTGATGTAGTAGAGCTCTTAGGGGTTACTGATGTAATAGAGCTCTTAGGGGTTACTGATGTAGTAGAGCTCTTAGGGGTTACTAATGTAGTAGAGCTCTTAGGGGTTACTGATGTAATAGAGCTCTTAGGGGTTACTGATATAGTAGAGCTCTTAGGGGTTACTGATGTAATAGAGCTCTTAGGGGTTACTGATGTAATAGAGCTCTTAGGGGTTACTGATGTAGTAGAGCTCTTAGGGGTTACTGATGTAATAGAGCTCTTAGGGGTTACTGATGTAATAGAGCTCTTAGGGGTTACTGATGTAATAGAGCTCTTAGGGGTTACTGATGTAGTAGAGCTCTTAGGGGTTACTGATGTAATAGAGCTCTTAGGGGTTACTGATGTAGTAGAGCTCTTAGGGGTTACTGATGTAGTAGAGCTCTTAGGGGTTACTGATGTAATAGAGCTCTTAGGGGTTACTGATGTAGTAGAGCTCTTAGGGGTTACTGATGTAGTAGAGCTCTTAGGGGTTACTGATGTAATAGAGCTCTAAGGGGTTACTGATGTAATAGAGCTCTTAGGGGTTACTGATGTAGTAGAGCTCTTAGGGGTTACTGATGTAGTAGAGCTCTTAGGGGTTACTGATGTAATAGAGCTCTTAGGGGTTACTGATGTAATAGAGCTCTTAGGGGTTACTGATGTAGTAGAGCTCTTAGGGGTTACTGATGTAGTAGAGCTCTTAGGGGTTACTGATGTAGTAGAGCTCTTAGGGGTTACTGATGTAGTAGAGCTCTTAGGGGTTACTGATGTAGTAGAGCTCTTAGGGGTTACTGATGTAGTAGAGCTCTTAGGGGTTACTGATGTAGTAGAGCTCTTAGGGGTTACTGATGTAGTAGAGCTCTTAGGGGTTACTGATGTAGTAGAGCTCTTAGGGGTTACTGATGTAGTAGAGCTCTTAGGGGTTACTGATGTAGTAGAGCTCTTAGGGGTTACTGATGTAGTAGAGCTCTTAGGGGTTACTGATGTAGTAGAGCTCTTAGGGGTTACTGATGTAGTAGAGCTCTTAGGGGTTACTGATGTAGTAGAGCTCTTAGGGGTTACTGATGTAGTAGAGCTCTTAGGGGTTACTGATGTAGTAGAGCTCTTATTATGGTTTAGGCTATGCAGTTAAGTTGCTACTTTCCTTCCTCCCCAGGCCTTCTGCAAGACTAGGCCCTGCACAGTGCCCTACTATGAGGTCTCTAAATGCATGGATGGAAGTTGTGTCATGGCATTAAGGGAGATCCTAGCAAGACCGCTGATAAATGAGCACGTGGTATGTTATGGGGACCAGAGCACGTGGTATGTTATGGGGACCAAAGCATGTGGTATGTTATGGGGACCAGAGCATGTGGTATGTTATGGGGACCAGGGCACGTGGTATGTTATTGGGACCAGAGCATGTGGTATGTTATTGGGACCAGAGCATGTGGTATGTTATTGGGACCAGAGCATGTGATCTGTTATGGGGACCAGAGCATGTGATATGTTATGGGGACCAAAGCATGTGGTATGTTATGGGGACCAGAGCATGTGGTATGTTATTGGGACCAGAGCTTATGGTATGTTATGGGGACCAGAGCATGTGGTATGTTATGGGGACCAGAGCACATGGTATGTTATGGGGACCAGAGCACATGGTATGTTATGGTGACCAGAGCATGTGGTATGTTATGGGGACCAGAGCACATGGTATGTTATGGGGACCAGGGCACGTGGTATGTTATTGGGACCAGAGCATGTGGTATGTTATTGGGACCAGAGCATGTGGTATGTTATTGGGACCAGAGCATGTGGTATGTTATTGGGACCAGAGCATGTGATCTGTTATGGGGACCAGAGCATGTGATATGTTATGGGGACCAAAGCATGTGGTATGTTATGGGGACCAAAGCATGTGGTACCTGCAGGGTTGGCTGTAAGGGTTGCATTCATTTACGTGGTACACCTATCATAGTATGTTTTTGCAGCTAACATAACATGTTATTACAACAACGCGTCATCAACCACAGCGCATGCAAACCCCTAAGGATAAAAAGTATAACTTTTTTTTTTAATTATCATTCTGACTCCATTCCATCATCTGAATTGGATGAATCAGATATGTTTAGCGATAGCCTGCGTTTGCAGGTCTCTTTCCATCTAAGGATGGATGATGTGGGGTCAAAGTCAGCAATTTCAGGACTGTGCAGCTGTACAGTCATCAAATCGGTGACCACGGTGTCCCTAAGCCTGCTCCTGCAGTCTGACTGATCACTTTTGTCAGACTAAACCCTCGTTCACAATCTGCACTGCTGGCAGGCAAGGAGAGTAGCAGATCCACCAGCTGGAGCACATTTGGACAAGTGTCTTGGGCTGTCCTGAACACATCCACCCACTCAGGCTTCTTTGGTAGGACCTTTGTTGTTGTTTCAGCGTACCTGGATACAGTGGCCATGTACTGATACATTAAGTCTGTTACACAAGGTGAACCTACACTATGTCCTTGAGCAAATTTCACTCCGTTAGAACAACACTGACATCCACACCACACTTCTCAAGGATGGGTCCAAAGTGCCTTTGCAAAAGAGCTACATCTTGATTTCCAAATTCTAATTAATGAATAACTTGCTTAATAACATACTTTCAATACTAACTCGTATACCTTCATTCGCCTGGTGGGGCCAAGAATGTAGGGACAGAAAATGCATAGCACTCGTGTCATCATCACTTCCATTTTCTCCTAGTCGCTTTTCCAGCTGTGCTGTGAGACCATCCACAAGGCACTTCATGTCAGCCTTTAGCTGAACAACGTCGTACTTTCCTGATAAAGGGATCCCCATAAATGATGACTCATTTTTAAGGGCTGATGTCAAATAGTGGCCAGGACTACATGAACATACATGCAATAGGGGATTAGCTTTGTATTATGTAGGTCATTCACCTCTTTGTTAGTGCCTGTAGCTTAGACAGAGTTGACTTCAGTGTCCCAATGATATGCCCTGGGGAATAGCTTGGAGACTGTATGGCCAACGATACAGAGTGGAGAGAGTCTACAACATCTGTAACAAATGCACCAAGCAAAACGGTTTTTTTTAGGAGAGCTTTTTAAGAGAGCCCTTTGCTTTGGCCTTGCTATCACTAGACACCCCTGCTCCTGTTGCAATGGACAACTAAAAAAGAGATTATAAATACTTTTGCTTGTTTGTAGGATTCACCTTATCTGCTCGAAGTGCTGCATTAGGGCTGGATACATACTCCACAGCTTCTTTAGTGCCAGCATGGTGTGAGGCAGCCACCCTTGTACCACCAACCCTGCTGGGTGCAAGGAACTTCATACCTGCTGCAGCACAGGATGACTTGAGATTCTGAGCACTTCAATGGTAGAATTTATAGATGGAAAATAAAAGCTCTGAGAAGGTGGTCTTGAAGCTATATTCTCCAACAGTTGCCTTGAACCCCAGTTCCAGCCTATGTGCCATGCAGTGCATTGTGAACAACAGTGGTTGTTCCCTCATCAGCCGAGTACTGACGCCACTGTTGTATCCAGTCATTACAGATGCTCCATCACTGCCAAATCCAACCAGCTTGGTAAAATGGTCTCTTTTGTCATCTGGAGATTATTCTCCAAGGCTTGGACAACTGCATTGTATATGTGGTCAGCTGTACCTTGGCTAATATTTACATAGGCAAGAAAGTTGACAGCAACCAGCCTGCCTATGTATTGGAAGCCAGTAAAGTAATTAAATGAGAAGCACTGTACCTGTGTACCTTATATAGATAATTTCAGCATCACTATGTAGTGCCATCCATCATGACAGAGAAGAAGTTGTTTGACTGTAGTTGTGCATGCAAACCAAACCGCTGCTCTTCTGCAATGCAGTGGATGAATTTGCAGCACTTCCTGTCAGTCCTGTAGGATGCTCCCACATCAAGACCCTTTTTCTCGTCCAGAGCACACATCCACTCCATGTCAGTTTATTGGTCTACCAGCCTTGGCAATGGCATGGGCATTTCTAAACAGCAAAACCAATCTGTGCATCACTGCCTGCTCAGCTGTTGAAGTATGTCCACTCAGTGTGTGCATGCAGGACGTATGCTGGATGCTATTGTTTTCATGTAGATAACATTGGCATAATAAATGGACACAACTGAATGAGCCTATTATATACATATGATAAATGGACACAACTGAATAAGCCTATTATATACATATGATATGTACCTTTCAGCATGATGCGTTAGTGAATACCTACGAAAGCTAGTGCTGCCATCAACAAATTGGCCTGATGTTCCTTCTTGTGATGAGCATACTGTACAAAACATCTTGCCTTCCTCAAGCAACAACCATGGAAAGACAGTCAGCCATTGGTCTCTAAACTGGCAAGCAGGTTCACACATGCTTGTAGTAGCAGGCTCATCCGGATCCATTGCAATAACAGAGCATTAGAGCGCAAAAAAAAAAAACGGGAATGTGTTATGTACTAACCATGCAGAGCGCTGCGCGTAAGACCGTACAATAAGCCCATTGTTTACTTCTACAATGGAGCCCTCTTCATGCATATGTAGATACGGGTTCGAAGCTGAGAGTTACGACTGCCTGAGCGCGTGCTAGACTGACGAGAGGGAAGTGCGCATGCGCGGGTATACCGTGGTCATGTTAACCACGGTTAACTACTTTAACCTTCATCTAGCGTGGTGGCGGTATTTCAAGCAAATTCACTATGTCCGCCCCCTTTACGGGTGATGCATTATGACGTTTTTGCTATTAACGTAATTACCGACAATCGTCATCAAAATATGAATGTCATTTATTGCGGCGAACCCTGCTGGTATGTTATGGGGACCAGAGCATGTGGTATATACGTGTACATTTGCCTCTCATGTGTGCTTGGGAGGGGAATATATTTTTCTTTAGTTCACATGTGCATGTGTGTTTAAAAGTTTAGGCATTATCTATTGTACATACATGCATTCAATTACAGCTGAAGGCCACAACTGACCAAGAGCTGGCCACATTTGTGCACAAAGTAAGGAGTCATATGCACTGAGGAGGGACTTGCATGTTTTGCTTCCCTCCCCTTCTCTACCTTTCTCCATCTTGTCTCCTGTTTCACTCCCTTACCCCCCTCTCTTCTTCCCTTCTCCCTCCTCTATCATCCCCTTCTTCTGCTCAGACCATGAGATGGGCCATATCTTGTAACAGTGCCAACATTCTCTCGCACCTGAGGGGGTTGGGCTACACTGTCCCTCCAGAGCTCATCCAGGACTGTCCCGAGGAGATGAAGGACTACTTCTTTGGAGAGTACCCACTTCGCCAGGTGCCCAAGTTCTTCCACCCTGTGCTGCCAGACCTCCCAGCTCCGAGCGATGACGAGGAAGAGCTGTGCGAGAGGGATCAGCCCATGACAGTGGTGGATGCCCGATCTGTCATAGAGGTGTCATCCCTCTACTGCATGATGTGGAGGGACATCTCCCTGTCATGCTTTCCCTCTTCGTTCCTTGATCCCTCCAATCACTACCCCATCGACCAGATTGTCCACATCAACCTCTCCCGTAACAGCCTGACCTCTGTCCCGGCCGTGTTGTTCCAGCTCCCAAGCCTGGAGTCCCTAGACATTTCTCACAATGACATAGGTGCACTGCCCGGCATAGAGTGCTGGAGCCCTCGCATCAAGCTGGAGGTCTTGATAGCGTCATACAACTCCCTTGGCGGGGACAGGCAGCTGACACAGGTTGTTATTCCAAGGCAGCAAGGCGGTAGCAGCCTGCTTATATTTAGGTCCTTGTGGTTTGTGGACCTGAGCCACAATGACCTGCCCACTTTCCCCAATTGGATCTTCCACTTTCCTGAGCTCAGTCATATTGACCTTCGACACAATGAAAAGGTTAGTTTTAAAAAAAATTTTTTAAAGGGAGGGGGGGGGGGTTTTGGGTTATGGATGGATCTGATCTTGGTTTGCATATTACCACTGTCTCTTTAGAGCACATTGAACCATTGCACGTGCATGGTAGTAACATGTATGACTGTCACTGTATTTAGTGGTACTAAATGTTGTTCTTGTCAGATGGCGTTACATAATCATGCCCTCAGTTAGTTGCCTGAATCCCTGTGGCGGCAGTTATTTTAGTACGCCATACATGTACATGCTCATGGATTTCCAACGTTGATGTACAAAAGGAAAAGTTCATTACCAATAGCCAACCAGTGGGGCTGCATTGATCAAAGATAGCATAAGCGATTGTGTTGTGTGTACTAAAGTAGGACCACAGCCTGGGGTTGCAGTGTGTACATGGCATCCCCTGTTGTCTTCCAACAGTTGCAGTGTATTGAACAGCGTGTACAGGCATGAGATGCCCTCACACATACATGTACATAACAGTGTATGTCATGGTTTGTTGTTAGTCATCTCCATGGCAACATTTCCCCCAGATTATTCAAATTCCTTCTGAGCTCTGTCATTTTCAAAAACTGGACTCTTTCCTGTTGGAGGGAATTCCCCTTCGAGTCCCGCCTCTCATAGTGGCCCACCAGGGACTGAAGGTCCTGAAGAGGTACCTGCACCTGAAGGCAGCTCATGGCTCCTCCCCCTGGCACACCTTACCTGTGATTGTTGTTGGCCCTGAGGGATCAGGCAAGACAACCTTGTTGGCCAAGCTGAGGGGTGAAGACTTGGCTGGAATAGAGCGAGCCAGAGGCTTGCAAGTGAGTGAGCAGGTGTCCCCATGTATGTACATAGGTTTAGATTATGATGTTAGACACACATTCTGCAATATCTGCCAATCCTGTAACTGTATACACAATGTGCCAATCTTTGTGAACACACTAGCATACATGTATACTGCTGCATTTATTTACAGGGCAATGGCTCCAGGATATTTCGTTCCTTAAGGCTGGTTACAATATGACATTAACCCAACGTCATGTCAACATAACGTTTTATGCTGACGTTAATTAGGAGTGTAGTTAATGTCAACATCAACGTTGTTTACGATCGAATAGACTAGACTTCTAATCCGATGTCAGTGTAAAATGTTACATTGGCATTACGTTGGGCTTAGCGTCACACATTGCATTGCAAGTCTGCCTTTAGTTCCCAAGTACTATTGTACATGTATAATACCTTAAATCTCCAAGGCCAGGTCCTACCCATAGGACCAATATTGTAAAATGAAAATTTCTACCATCCATATTTCATGTCACTTCATGCTTAATTTACCAATTATCAATTAATTTTTACATCCACACTCTTATATAACAACGGATATGGTTATTATTATCACAGAGAAATGTACATTATCTATTTATAAATTCTAAGTTCATACATGTAGCTATTCCAAAGCCAAAAGTCCTGCGCATAGGACGATAATCCTATGTATAGAACAACGGGACGTTAAAGATTAACTAGCATATTGAACCTTTTCAACATTCTTGTGTGATTGAACCAAACCTAAGTGCTTGATGGTACATGTATGTTCTTACACTTGTGTAATAAGGTTCACACAATCTCTAGTTCACACAATCTGGCTGGACGTCAATTTACTGTACAGTATCTAAACATGGTAGAACCTGAGCTAATTGGGAACCTCCCTTCTACACCCTTGTAAATGTATTGGTTTGCTATGGTTACAGCCCTGGCTCACTCATAGAAATCACAGTAACAATTTTAATCACAATAGAAGTCTCGATCACAAGGGAAAATAAAGCATATTACATGATCACTGATAGTTTGCATAGTTACCAATATACATGTACATGTATGCCCTAAGTATGAACAGCTGCGATCTTAGCTATCACCAAGCTGGGACTAATTAATTAGACACTTAAATAGAAGGATGTACATGTATACCACCCTTAGGTGCTCTTGCTGTGCTGTGGACGCTAGAGCCTAGGGCTTACGTGGATTCTATATTATATACATGCACATTATTATCCCTCCAGTGTCTAACCTTGATATCATTTTCACCTACTTTTAATCGAACTCTTGTCAGCACAATTTGTTAAGATAAAAAATAGAGAAAAAACGTGAAGAAAAATATTCTCCAATGAGAAAGTTGGTGGGATATAGGAACTGAAGGCAGAGATGGTGTAAAAAGGAACCGGGTTTTGGGGAAAAGAAAATGAGACAAAATCATATTCATTTGGTTCTGTTACATTTACACATGCTAAATATAGCATTTTATCTCATCTTCCTTTCCCCAATACCTTGTTCCCTTACTTTGCCTTCAGTTCCTATGTCCTCCCAACTTTCTTGTAGAAAATGTTTTACTCTTTTTGCAATCAAACCTTGCTAAACGCATCCTTTGCTTCTTAGAGAAATACAGTGTGACCTCCTGTTACCGGACGCACACGTTTTCCAAGTCTCATACACTGTTTCTTCAGATAGAGAGCAATATCAAAAGATCCAATGGTTCAATGATGTCCAAAGTGAATTTAAAATGGAAGCCCTGTGCTTTAGTGTTTCTAGTTCAAAGTTTTGATGTCATTGAATGGGAGGACCAGAAGATGCAGGCTAAAACTGCCTTTTTTGCCTACTTGCAGGCGTGCAGTCAATTTATCATTAAACTGTGCCTTCTAAGCTTATGTAGCCATGTTTTAAATTCCAGTCTCAATCCCCTGCAACTAATGTTGCAAAACTCCACTCACCTGCATCCCCTTTCCTTTCACTCTAGGTCACTGAACTGAAGCAGAAAAATCTACTCTTGCGTTCGAAGTCATGCACTCTGGACTTCTGGGACTTCTCTGGAGACCCCAAGTTTCGCTCCATCTACTACTGCTTCCCCTGCCACAGGTACCTCCACCTACTGGTGCTCAAACAGGGTACTCCACCCTCAGAGTTAGCCCACTGGCTCTCTGAGATACACGCCATGTCTGCTTCCCCTAAGACGAAGGTGCCAGTGGTGGTGGTGTTCACACAGATGGACAGGCTCAAGAAGTCAGAGGAGTACAGGAGCGAGGTGGAGAGGTACCTTGATGTGAAGGCCTCCAGCATCCAGTCCAACAGGTTGGACGACCTAAGTACCCTGTCCACCTCATTGCAGCCACCCTTGCCTGTCCCTGTGGCCAGTCTCCAAGGTGCTGGGGACCAGAGCTTTAGGGAACATGCTCGTGAGCAGGGTACCAATTCCAGCAGGGAGCGGGGGTCTGATCAGGAAAGGGATCCCTGCCACCTCTTGGCACTGTCCAATGTGACACAGCTGTTCTTTGTGAGTGGTTCTACGGGGGAGAACGTTGGTGGTGTGAGGAAGTACCTATTCAAGATGGCCATCAAGTTGGCCGAGCCCGACATGGCTCCGGGCCTGCAGCTGATTGGTAGGGACGTGCCGCTGGTGTACTCCAGGATGGAGCAGCTGATCAAGGAGTTTAGGGTGAAGTCCCGTGCCGGGAGATGGAATGGGGAGGAGGGAGGAAGGGCTAAGGGGAAACCGTTTGTGACATTCTGGGAAGCAAAGAGATTACTGCAGCCCCACCTTAATGATGCAAACCTCACAGAGAGTGACTTCAAATGTGCATTCAAGTTTCTGCACGAGGTTAGTGCACTATACAGTACGTGTGACTGTGTACCCTACTGGTCCCTCCTACACATGTATACATGTACGTGTAATTGAACATCTACATCTACATATTGTAGGTGTTCAAATTCATTCGCAAAAGAGTGTGTATTGTTTGCTCCATACGTTAACTGTTAGCAATGGTGTTTGTGTGGTTTTATGAATAGTTAGGCATACATGTATTAATTTTTTTCTCAAGAGCTTTCAAGTAAAAAAAAATTCACTCAAGAGGAAAGTTTGTTTCCTGCTTTTCCCCGTGTCTTACATACAACTGCTGTTAATTCACTTTACTTTTTGTATACTAGTACTGTAAGTACATGTATATTTGTGTGGTACGGTTCCATTAGGGTTATGATATATCATTTCATCTTTTGAAGGCAAGCGTTGTGTATGTCTACGAATGCCTGGATGGTTCTATGATTGTTGCCCTGGACCCTGAGCTGTTGGGCTACCTCTTGTACTGTACAATTAAAAATCTCTATGAAAATGAGAAGGGAAGTACTCCAATGTCTGTTCTATCCAATTACAACCTTTGTATGCTCTGGGGCATCCCTCCAAATACACTGCCTTCACAGGACATGGAGGTGTCATCCCAACAGCTGCTGGAGTTCCTCGCTAGTATAGACATCTGCTCTCCACTCCACTCTGGGGTCACGTTGTTTCCTATTGCAGCCCCAACTCAGCTACATGTAGAACTGAACCTCAACCTTGTCACAAGAAGGGTCTACCTCTTCACCTACCTCCCCTCACAGTTATTCAATCACTTTGCCTCAAGGGTTACCCTGTCCCTCTGTCCTGGGTCAGCAGTGTATCCAGTTGTGCACAGACTTGATCTGCCTACTGGAGATGATCTACAGCTACCCAACGGCCCCTCCCTGCAGATGTGGGCCAACACGCTGCTCCTAAAATATTGTGACGGGTCTGTTGTCATGATCACAGTGAGCAAAGGGAAGGAGATTGGACCGGATGCCCTACCCAGCTATGGTAGGGTGGATGTGAAGATGACTGCACCATCCTTACAGGAGGAGGCTCGGTTACTGAAACTTGTTACTGACGTGTTGGACAATGTAAGTTGTGCACGAAGCCTCAGCACACTATGTATTGTCCTATCTTTGCTCGTTTTTTCTGCTGTCCCTTCATCCTCCCTCTATTGCTTCCACAGCTTCTTGAGGTGAAGTATCCAGTGATTTACAATGGTCCGCAAATGCTGGAAATCTGCGTTCCAATCCTTTCGGATCCCACCAGTAACGCAGTGTGTAGTGAGGACGCCTGTAAGCAGGGAGGCATCCCCATAGCCCTACCCCAGAAGGCTCCCACACCAGTAAGCTCTCCCAGTACCAACGCTGTGGGCAGCTACCTGAGCTCCACCACCAACGAGAGCTCCTGGGAGGTCCTCTCCAGACGGAGCAGCATCACCACAAAGTTCAACGTACACCAAGATTCGAGCTCTACTCACAGCCTTGTGCCTGTGTGGGAATGTGTCCAAGAGGCCATGCATAATCCTGTGACCAGATTCTGTGGTCGAAGGATGGCTTTCCAGGAGGTGATCCCAGACCTCCTGTATGCTGACCTCCCCAAGCAACACATCTATCGTGCTGCCCAGTGTCAGTCAGGTACCCTGTGCCTCCCTGATATGGATGAACAGGATATAGTAACCTCTGATGTGAGTGGTCTGCGTCTGAAGAAGTATTACACAATGGTGGAGGATGATGTATACATGCACAGGTCGGCTGATGCCCAGAGAACGGTGAGCTTTATTTGATACATGTATGTATACCCCTGTATATAGATGTACAATTCATTGTAAGTTTTGTTCATGTATGTGATGTGTTTACCCTTGTGGTAACGCAATATAGTAGATTGGTAGTTTGTGTATAGGAATTGAACTGGGTTGTGTATAAAATGTTAAGTGTGCCTAGCGAGACTCCTGATGAACGGATGGCGCACATGTAGATTATGGCATAAATTGAACAAGGAGTTAAAAACAAAGTATATATATACATACTTAGGTATGTCATTCTGAAAAGAAATTTTTTTACTAAAATGATTCTTTTAGAACCAATGAATGAAAAGGACCTAAATAAGCACATGTACAGTATAGTGTCCAACGTTGTGTATTTGTGCTATTGTACATCATTCTTTGATGCTTCGTTATACCACTATCAGCCTGTTTTTTAATTACTATTGTCATAATAAAAAAATAATCAGCAACTATGTTTTGTAGTTCCTATATACATGTAGGAATTGATCCAGGTCGTGAAATCGAAAACGGCCTACAGTGTACAACAGGGTGTGGTTTTCAGATTATAGGGGGTGGGCAAAAATAAAGGTTTTCCATTCGTACAGTTAAGTGGCATCATTAAATGGTTTGGACCACCCGATTAATTAACTGAACCACATTATTTTCAATATGCAATGCTCTTAAACACTTTTTAGTGAGCATTGCTTCATGTAAATCAGCATTAAAGGGGCACAAATTCCTTAAGGTGTACCCTCAGTTTTAGGATCCATCAATTATAAGCGTGTGTTGTAAACCAGCCAAGCGTTTTTCTCTATGTCTGCCTACATCAGAGATGTCAGGTCCTTCCATGCCAAGTATCATAAGATCGTCCTAATGATTGTTGGTAAGTTGCATGCTCTTGTCTAAAGCTTTTAGTTCCTTGAATAACCTCTCCCTCAAAATTTCTTTGTGTTGTAGCCCCACAAAACCTTTCATGAGTGAAATTTACAAACAGTTTCTCTTCTACGCCCTGACACTATGTGCAAGCATCCACGTACAGAAAACGTCAAAACGCACTAGCTTGAAGGCCCTTGTTCAAAATCTGTACAGGCAATAAAACAGCATTAAACACTACAAATTAAGCAGAAAAGTATGATAAATATTTGTACATGTACAGCAGATTTGGGTTCTCTGTGTGTAGTTATGCTTGCAAACCCCTTGATCCTGACTGCCACCACCAAAACCAACCATTTGGGAAACTTTCAAACCAATCTCCTTGCACAGTACTCTGTTTGTGGCCATCAACAATGCAGCCACATTAGTTGTAGTTAGCTTCTCCTGACCTACAAGTAGCTCGTTCAACTCCGGACCCATCCTCTGCTACATTGCCAATAAAACACTTTACCAACAGAACTACGAATTTTCGAATATGCAACATCTCACATTTTGTCAGCGAACACTTCCAGCATGAAAGTTACGGTGGTGGTTAAATGTTAACAAGCAGAGTTTGGAAGAGATTTTACCAGGTCAAGAACTCAGAATTGCAAAAGGAAGCATAGATACGTGGCAAAAGCCACTAAACATCACTGGAAAGCTGAATTGACTAATTGCCAAAGAATTTCTTTTCTGTCCCTCTTAGTGGACAAATGTGCCCCACGGGGGATGCCCAGGAAAATAGACATTAACTTATATAGAAAACCTACATGTATAATTGCCAAAGAATTTCTTTTCTGTCCCTCTTAGTGGACAAATGTGCCCCACGGGGGATGCCCAGGAAAATAGACATTAACTTATATAGAAAACCTACATGTATATTTTAGTACCTGTACATTCAAAGACAAGCTGTTATAATAGCCATACATGGGTATAAATTACTGTGTATGGTAATGTGACAAGATGGATATGTGGGCATAAATTATTCTCTTCCTGAACAGTTTTGTATGAAGGAGTTTCTAGCTGGTCCTAGGAATGACTTCAAGAAGCTTCTTGACCTCAAGTGTCCCTACCTTGTGTCCCCCGTGGGGATCAATTTCAGTCCCCTGGTGCTAGCATTAGAGGCTCCCCCCCATGGGGTCCTCAGAAACATGATCACAAGTGACCCAAAGAGCATGATGAATGATCTCGTGCACTGCATATCACTGCAGGTAGGCTACGTGACCTCACCAAGCTAAAATTCCTGTTTCCTGATTGGCCACTTTGTCATATATCACGTGATCCACTGTATGCATATGACTGCTCAGAGCCCTCTCCCCTCCTCCCCAGTGTGCTTCTTTGTTGTCTCTCCCCATCTCTCAATGTGACCCCTCCCCCATCCAACCTCTCCCTAGGTCCTCAGTGCCCTCCAGTACCTCCATGACCACTCCCTCCACTACCACTCCCTCACGTCAGAAAACATCTACATATGGTCACTTGACCCACCGAGCATAAAGCTGGGGGAGGAGGGCATAGTGCATAGATCAAAAGACTGCACGGTAAGGTCTACTCTCATGTGTGTGGGATGTGTGGATGTGTGGATGCGGGGTGCAACAGTATGGGCTTACAGTACATGTATATGGTCCACTAAAATTTTTACTGTGTTTCATCTCATGTGTTCTGGCAGCTTTGCTCATATCTCAATACAATTGAGGACAAAACAGTTCGGAAATCAGTTGGAAATCAGGTATCTACATATACTCATAGTCCAGGTGTATGGGCTTATAGTTTGTACACTGTATATGCACTCATAGCCCATGTCTGTCTATTTAAATATGCCATTGGCCTTTGTCGTCATCTCTATCACACTCTCACCCTCTCGTTCCTCCCCTTGCAGATTGACTTCATCCTCCTGGGATGCCTGGAGTACGAGATGGCCACTGGAAAGAGGCCCTTTGAGGATGTGTACGACCTTGATGTCCTCATCATAGCCATCCTTCACAACAAGCTCAAGATCAACATCGAGGCCCACCTCACAGTCCAGGGCCAGCAGCAGGGCAAGGAGCCGCACATCACCGGGTGCCATCGTATGTGCCTCCAGTCCATTGCCAACGAGTGCCTGTACGACCCACCTCGCGACCCCACCTCCCTCACGGTCCTTGGGGCGCGGTTCTCGCTGTGTGCCGGGAACAGCTCCTGGGTGCCCATGAGGATGCTGGTGAACGTGGAGTGCATGGTGTGCTCCGAGGATGCCACCTTGGTCTACTGGTCGTCCGGTTCCCGTGGACTTGTTACGGGAGTGCTGGAACCAAAGACTGGAGACTTAAAAACCAGTCTTCTCCAAGAGGCACCAACTCCGGAGTCTGGACTGTTTGCCCACAAGCGCGGGAAGCCCATTCCTATAGCAGTGGGGCACACCACTGCCCTGGACATGGTCTACGCTACCCAGCAGCTCTGGGTGGGCACTGAGAACGGTCTGATGGGGTCGGTGTACGTGTTCAACCTCCCCGACATGCGACTGCACCACCACCTCCACCTGCAAGACGCAGTACTCTCGCTGTGTGCCCTGAACGGGTGTGGCGTCCATTATGGTGGGGACGAGATGAAGTATCGGGTCCTCCTTGGGATGGCCAATGGCACCATCATCCTGTTCTTTGGGATACACCAGGGGAAGGTTGTACCAAACCCCCTCCAGGGACCCAAGATGCAGGTGTTTACAACTGGGCGCAAGCCTTGTTTGAACATGTGCACCACCAGCAATGGCTACATCTGGTGTAGCTGTGGGGACTCGTTGGAACTGCTTGACATTGTTAGCCTCAAGTCCCTCAGGAAGCTTGACGCACTGGTTGTTGCCACGGGGGGGAATGAGACCCCCAGGCAGCTGCGTCGCGGGGAGGTGATCATATCGATGGCCTCCAATGCACTTGGGGTGTGGACTGTGACCAGACGGAGCACTTTGCTGAGGTTATGGGATGCTGTGACTGGAACCATGAAGGCCAGCTACAACGTCAGGTGATCCACTAGAAGAGTGGTGTGTGTGTGTGTGTGTGTGTGTGTGTGTGTGTGTGTGTGTGTGTGTGTGTGTGTGTGTGTGTGTGTGTGCAGTGTGACTACTATAAGCATACACCATTGACCTGATGTGTTGGTAATCATATTGGAGTTGAGTTCATGTGATTGTATACGAGATCACATGATGACCCATTGGTGTGAACACATGAGATGATGTGATGATAAGGAGGTCCATTTGGTTCCAGAGGTTGATCAGTATGTTTGCATTGATGTTTGCAGCCATTTAAATGTTCATCCATTATCCCCTCTGTGTAGGAATGTGTTGGAGGGGGAGGATCATGACATCACAGCACTGGTGACCCACGGAGCAGCCCTGTGGTTGGGGACCAGGACTGGGTACATACTACTGCTGGACCCCTCAGCCCTTGTTGATGGACACAACCCGTTGCTAGGGTTACAGTACTGTGGGGAAGGGAAGCTGAAGCACATCAGACCACTTGTCTCCCTCAGCAAGCCTACTGCTAGATTAGAGGTGATTATACAGCTGTACATGAATGTATACAGATAATTACGGGTGGGATAGTGTCCGGCTAAATCACCATTGTGGGGTCAAAGTTCTATCACCATAAACATTGCACACATGTGCATTGTACAAATCAGTAAGTTCTAGCAACCATTCAATGCTTTCAATTCAGTTTCCTCCCATACCATTTCTCTCTGTGGAATTAATTTTGGCACACTCATTGCCATGTATACAAAGTTGTCTGCCAACCTATTTGGTTTTATACTTCCAGGTATGAGTGCTATACCCAGGTGATAAAATAGATGTCAAATTGCGCAATTTATGCATCGAAATCGGCTAATCTTGCCGAAACGCGTGCTTTTAAAACACTTTATCTCTTTGTGCACATTTTTGCGTATACACAAAGCTGTCCAGTTTCTATAAATCCAAAGATCAGTTGGTTTGCCATCATGCCGTTCCAAAAATATTCACATTCCAAGTATGAATGTGATTTCACAGGCTTCAAGTACCAAATCCCAAAAAAGCCCACAAAATCACGTTCGTACTGGAATGTGAATATTTTCAGAACGATGATGCGTGGCAAGCCAACCGGTCTTTGCATTAGTATAAAATGTGTAGTTACAAAATGTGACTCTACTATAATGCATAATCAATGATATAAAGTGTTTTGAAAACCGCATGTGATTTCCACGCATAAATTGCGCGATTTAGAGTCTATTCTTTCACCTGGGTAAATACTTCAAAAATGCTGTATATGTTTATATATATGTAACAGTCTTCAGATGATTGACTTAAACCTGGATGCATTCATATTGCTGCGTGTACCATATCGTGCCAATGATCTTAAGAATACTATTTAAGTATCACAACAGAGGTGTGAAAGAACAGTCATTCAAGTCTGGGAACCATGTTTGTGCTCATAACTATAGCAATGGACCTAAATGGTCAGGTGTCTGTCTGGGTAGACCTGCCAGATGGAGGCACAGTAAGAAGGCGCTATGACCACATTCATGCCAGAGCTGCACCCTTAGTGACACCAGCCATAAGCGCCTGGAGTGATTCCATGCCAGCTGAACAGCAACCTCCTTTGCAGCCTGTAGCAGAACCTGTTACCCTGCCAGTGGTACCTCTGGCTGCCAGTGGTACCTCTGGCTGAACCTAGACTTGAGATGGTCTGTACATGTATATATATAATATATATATATATATATATATATATATGGATCAGGAAGCTTCTTTGGTGGGCATGATATAAGGAAGGAGGAAATGTGTTATCTATGACATCATCGAGTACCTGCAAACAAAAGGCTGTGCAGAATATTATTATTGGTTGTTATTTTAATGGATTAGCCAGTTGCACGTGGTCTTATGTGATTGGCCGTAAACAAGCACACACTATACAATTCCAGTATACTTGTTGACGGTAGCTCTGTTCTAGTGTTTGGAACCAACCACTCTGGTTACAATGTTCAGTGAGGTATAGCCATCACCATACACACACGGCTATTCTGCATGTGGAAAGAGCACATGGTTATGCAGTTTATGGGGAAAGAGGACACTCATATAAACTACACACTTTGCAATGAATTGAAATCCTAAATAAGTGATGTGTAATGTGTATTGAAGTGCTGAGTCATCTGACCTTGCGCTCCTCTTCCCCATCCCACTCCCCAGGTGGTTTGCAGTATTGAATATGCTGACGAGGTCTCAGGAGCCCTGCTGGCTTGGGAGTTCCATCCTCTTCAGCAATGGAGGTCCAAGGACCACCGCATCAAGAGTGAGAGTCTCCCCACGAGTCCTGTCTCCCCGCTACCTCTTAATGTGCAACTAAGCACGTCAGCGTGAAAGGTAGCTGTTGGTTTGATGAGCAGTTGCAGATGTCACAGGAATTCATCCAGTCATTGTTGCCACATTTTGGGACTGCACAGCGTGTACATGTTTACATTTGTGTATTTGTTTTTGTGGTTGTTGTTTGATCTGCATTTCAATTTCCAATCTAACCAGTCACTGCACATATGGAAGATCAGTGTTGTACATGTAGTTGATGTGTGTTGTGAGGTGGGGTGGGACTCTTCTAGTGGATCACCTGACGTTGTAGCTGGCCTTCATGGTTCCAGTCACATCATCCCATAACCTCAGCAAAGTGCTCCGTCTGGTCACAGTCCACACCCCAAGTGCATTGGAGGCCATCAATATGATCACCTCCCCGCGACGCAGCTGCCTGGGGGTCTCATTCCCCCCCGTGGCAACAACCAGTGCGTCAAGCTTCCTGAGGGACTTGAGGCTAACAATGTCAAGCAGTTCCAACGAGTCCCCACAGCTACACCAGATGTAGCCATTGCTGGTGGTGCACATGTTCAGACAAGGCTTGCGCCCAGTTGTAAACACCTGCATCTTGGGTCCCTGGAGGGGGTTTGGTACAACCTTCCCCTGGTGTATCCCAAAGAACAGGATGATGGTGCCGTTGGCCATCCCAAGGAGGACCCGATACTTCATCTCGTCCCCACCATAATGGACGCCACACCCGTTCAGGGCACACAGCGAGAGCACTGCATCTTGCAGGTGGAGGTGGTGGTGCAGTCGCATGTCGGGGAGGTTGAACACGTACACCGACCCCATCAGACCGTTCTCAGTGCCCACCCAGAGCTGCTGGGTAGCGTAGACCATGTCCAGGGCAGTGGTGTGCCCCACTGCTATAGGAATGGGCTTCCCGCGCTTGTGGGCAAACAGTCCAGACTCCGGAGTTGGTGCCTCTTGGAGAAGACTGGTTTTTAAGTCTCCAGTCTTTGGTTCCAGCACTCCCGTAACAAGTCCACGGGAACCGGACGACCAGTAGACCAAGGTGGCATCCTCGGAGCACACCATGCACTCCACGTTCACCAGCATCCTCATGGGCACCCAGGAGCTGTTCCTGGCACACAGCGAGAACCGCGCCCCAAGGACCGTGAGGGAGGTGGGGTCGCGAGGGGGATCGTACAGGCACTCGTTGGCAATGGACTGGAGGCACATACGATGGCACCCGGTGATGCGCGGCTCCTTGCCCTGCTGCTGGCTCTGGACAGTGAGGTGGGCCTCAATGTTGATCTTGAGCTTGTTGTGAAGGATGGCTATGATGAGGACATCAAGGTCGTACACATCCTCAAAGGGCCTCTTTCCAGTGGCCATCTCATACTCCAGGCATCCCAGGAGGATGAAGTCAATCTGCAATGGGAGGAACGAGAGGGTGAGAGGGTGATAGAGAAAGGCCAATGGCATATTCAAATAGGCATGGGCTATGAGTGCATATACAGTGTACAGACTATGAGCACATACACCTGGACTATGAGTATATGTACCTGGACTATGAGTATATGTACATACCTGATTTCCAACTGATTTCCGAACTGTTTTGTCCTCAATTGTATTGAGATATAAGCAAAGCTGCCAAAACACGACAGTAAAAATTTTAGTGGACCATATACTGTAAGCCCATACTGTTGCACCCCATATCCACACATCCACACATCCAACACATCCCACGAACATGAGAGTAGACCTTACCGTGCAGTCTTTTGATCTATGCACTATGCCCTCCTCCCCCAGCTTTATGCTCGGTGGGTCAAGTGACCATATGTAGATGTTTTCTGACGTGAGGGAGTGGTAGTGGAGGGAGTGGTCATGGAGGTACTGGAGGGCACTGAGGACCTAGGGAGAGGTTGGATGGGGGTGTGGTCACATTGAGAGATGGGGAGAGACAACAAAGAAGCACACTGGGGAGGAGGGGAGAGGGCTCTGAGCAGTCATATGCATACAGTGGATCACGTGATATATGACAAAATGACCAATCAGGAAACAGGAATTTTAGCTTGGTGAGGTCACGTAGCCTACCTGCAGTGATATGCAGTGCATGAGGTCATTCATCATGCTCTTTGGGTCACTTGTGATCATGTTTCTGAGGACCCCATGGGGGGGAGCCTCTAATGCTAGCACCAGGGGACTGAAATTGATCCCCACGGGGGACACAAGGTAGGGACACTTGAGGTCAAGAAGCTTCTTGAAGTCATTCCTAGGACCAGCTAGAAACTCCTTCATATAAAACTGTTCAGGAAGAGAATAAATAACTTTGGTATTAACGCACACAATTCTATAACTTTGGTTTAAATGAATTATGTGCTAAAGTTGTAGCTTTGGTAAATAATTGGATTATGTTGCGTTTATACCAAAGTTATAGGTTGTGTGTGTTTATATCAAAGTTATACATTAGTTATACCCGCACTTATAGTTTGTATAACCATAGTCTGTTTGCAGTCTAATAACATGAATGTAATTTTTAATAGAACAACAAAGCAGCGAAGTGTTAAATGTAATTGTGATATTCTTTGCGCGCAAAAAAGGTGCTGTACATCTACAACAGGTATATATATATATATTCTCTCAGTGTCACATTAAAAGGTGCTGTACATCTACAACAGGTATATATATATATTCTCTCAGTGTCACATTAATGAGCAAGGCCCGCTTTTCCTTTCAACGATCTGTGGAGCTGGCAGAAGAAATAAAATAATTTATATCTAAAACATGTTGAACGAAATATACTTACGCCTGCTCTGAAGTTCTTTTATCATTTCTGTTAAACGTTTGTCATTAGCCATCATCGTATCCATAAGCGACTTGCGTTCAGCCTGCATTTGTTCTTTATTATCCTTTGATTGTTTGGCAATTGCTTTCATATTTGCTTCCATTAGTTTGCTATAGCGTTCGCTCTCTGCTTCAAATCGTTCAGAGTTTTCGTTTGCTATCCTTTGCATTTCTTCAGCATAACGAATTTTCATTTCTTCCAGCTTCTCTTCATATGATTCCTTATCTTTATTCATTTGTTCTGCAAGTGCTGCACATTCAATTAATTTTGCATCAAACTCCGCAAGTTGTTTTGCATCATCAAAAGCCTTCTGCCTGAACCCTGCCAGCTTTTCAAATGTTATTTTATCTTTGTCTACACTTTCTTTTTTCTCTTTATATACATCCCACTTTGCAGGTCCTACTGCTGTTCTCAAGTAACTTTCTTCTTGAACCCTTAGGTCTTCTAGCAATTGTTTGAATGTATATTGGTTATCGGTTAAATCCGTCTTTGCAATGATAGGTTTGTAAAGAGCATCAAAAACACTTCTGCAATCATCATGTGATGCTTTGTAATTTCTCTCTGCATACTTTTTAAGACTGCCACCAATGACTATTTTTTTGGTCACAATGGTTTCTGAGTAGGGTACCATAATACTAGATTCTTCGAATATTGCACTCTTCCTTTCCAATTCTTGTAAAAGCGTTTCAATACTTTGATCTTTAGAACTGGATGTCAAGAAGTGCCCAACCTGTTTAATTAAAGCATGTCTTTTACTTTGAAGGATGTTTTCATGAATTCCAAAAAGGGTGGTGTTATCCTCTTCATTCTCCTTTTTGCGCATCTCTTCCATGGGCATACCTACTTTCTGGGTCACGGCTTCTATCTCCTCTTCATACTCTTGTACAAGTTTCTCTGTTGTCATTCTGCACATACTTTCAATTGTAGCAGACCACATGTCACTGAGGCAGGGGATTGATGAAGGGTCATTTACTGCCATTACATATTGCTCAGCCAACTGTGCTAACAGGCCCCCTGTTACCTTACTACCAGGCAGTAGACCACGCTTTTCTCTGACATGCAGGCACAGATGATTAATAACATCATCCACTTCCTGGTTGAAAATAGGATCTAAGCATTCTTGATTTGAGGCAATATTTTTCATAACTTCTGGTTTAGAAGAAGGTGGTCGAATAGTTTTACATTCGACATTTGGGAAACAATACATTATTGCCATTCCAACCTTATCCTCATTAGATTGCTTTAATGGATTGTTGCCACAGCGGAATACTTCTTTTGTGAGATACTCAGTCGGAGTAACTTTCTTCTCACCTACTGTAGGAATGAGATGCACATCTCGCAATAGCCAAATGAAGTTCGGGAAATGATCCTTGAGTTCAGACTCATCATCCATCTGCTTTACAACAATAGATTCCGCAATTTTCACGAATTGCCTGTATAGAAAGGGATTGAGAGTAGTTATATAAAATTATATAATTAATATAATGTTATATAATGTTATATGGGACAGTGTCCAGCTAAATCACCCTTATGGTACTTTTTCAAAGTTTCCAGAACAAGCAAAAGAAAAGTAACGCTCGCATTGAAATGTATGGCTAATTATAAATTCAGTGCCTAATAACTTTGTGATGGATAGTCCGATTTAGGATGCGTAAGGACCATTTGACAGAAGCTCATGGGTGTTCAAGGAAAATCAAAAAATTTGAAAACTTGAAAAACTAGCCAGAAGGGTGATTCTGCTGGACACTGTCCCATATACTAATGACAGTCAATACAATATTATTATTTATTCTGCAGTGCGTATACGCCTATACGCTTTGTAGTTACATTTAGTTTAAATCTGGAAACCTATCCAATTCCACCTATCCAATTCCATATCTGACGCCGAAGCGCACATCACAATGCTGTAATAATAATTAATGCACGTACTGCATTGTCGCCAGATCGTTCTTACGCGGTACACCAACAGAATTGTATATAAGGCACGAACTCAGCAGAACTGACAAAACCAAAATGCTCGCGTCGTCTCTCGCATTTGCCTCCGTACAATCTGTTCCTTCCGAATCCATCAGCAATAATGTGAACTCATCACACTCAAGGACCGTGGTCCCAATCCAAATACCGAATGTCTTGGGGTCCATCGTGTGCCCCAAAGCAAATGCGTCAGCTGATCCTAGCATGCGGGAGAGTATGTACGACTTGCCAGTACGACAAGGGCCGCATATGGAGATGACAGCGACGGGCTTTGTAATACTTCGTAACATCTCCAGCGCTTCCGGAAGAGGCTTTAGAGTGGAGCGAGGTTTGCTCTTGTCCAAAGATAGCTCGTTCTTCTTAAAGTCATATGTTCCATTGCTGGGAAGAATCAATGGTATTGACGGTGGGAGATCCGAGTTGAACCCCTCGAGATAGAGCTGTCTCGTTTTGAAACGCTGATACATGGCTAGTTACCGGTTTGGTGTACGTATCGAAACAAAATGCAAAAAGATGACAACGTTTTTAGCAATAAATAGTCTGCAATGCATGGTACCGTATATAACGGTATATATATAGAACATTAAGTTTGTATAGGGTGCTATAAAAGTAATACTGTGGTATTTTTATTCAGCTAACGGCAAGCCAGAATTTTTTGCCGGGTTGCACAGCAACTAAGACCTTTTGACGTAAAAAGGATATAAAGTATTGTACCCTCTGGATGCTGTTTTTTAAATTACTCATTGTCATCATACAAACATTTGGACTAAAACTGGCTGGCATAGTAACAGCAAGCCTGGGTTGTTCCATTGCTAGCCCACTCATTTTCACCTGCTCAGATGATTTAACAGTAACATTATGTGGGTGGAGTGGCAAAATGTTTGAAAATATCTCAATACTTGCGCTCTGCATATGCACAAATTCATCTGCTCAGTAGCAATAAAAGATAGTCCTACACAAAATTTCCCTCTTACTAGAGATCATGGTAAAAGATCTAGTATGAATGACGTTGTTAACAGTAGCATTTCTTTGGTGATAGCCACTCTGATCTTGGACCACATATATACAGTAATTATTTAGCACACTCACAGTAAATATCAAAGTGAATGGAGTTTATAGGCATTATTTTGCGGCAGAGTATTGAGCCAATAAATTAGCAGCCTCCAACATTCCAAATGTAATAAATAAAGCATGCAGGGGACACATTTTAAATACTGTATCCTGCATGAACTTATTTTGAAAGCATGAAAATAAGTATTTGACCAAATCCATATCCATATATAACTGGGCTAAACAGCGTATATGCAATCCAACGTTTGTTTCTCGGAGGGGGGCGAGCACATAAAGATCAGCATTCCTTACATATGACAGTACCAATCATTCTGTGATAATGTGTGGGTGCACATGTGTTATTATACTCACAAACACACTATACCTAATATGCTATTGTGATCAGTCTGCATGGGATAGGTGATATAGAAGTGGGGACTTGCTCCTTCATGTATCCAGCCAGATAAACTAGCTATTTCCTAGTGATTACATTATACTGTTGTAGGAGGAACAGTTTGTGCGAGTAAATTCTTTATCATTCTCTTGTAAGGTGTGTCAATTAATACACATTTGTATTGCATACACAGAATATACAGCAATGCAAAAGGTCTTCCATTCACATGCGGTATTGCTTTGTAGCATGGCAACTGAGAGCTCTCGTGACAGAGGAACAATAATGTAGTACCCTCTCCAAATGTCAGTAGTAACAGTAAGCCAAGGCAAAAATGGTTTTTTTCACCTGACTATAATCATAATTCTAGCCAACTAATGTGAATGGGGGTGCTTCACGTGTTCATATGATTCAACAGGAACATTTAATGTCTCCCATCCAATGTGGCCCAAACGAACCCATACAGCATGCCATATTGATTTGATGCACAGCAACTGAAAGCTCTTGACAGAAGAATGATAATGCAGTAAAACTCTCCAAATATCAATTTAACTTTTTCATATTCAGTCGTATATGTAATCATACATACATTGGACAAAAACTAGCCAGCACTGTAAAGGTAAGCCTAGGGAAATGGTTTGCTTCACCTCTCAGGACTCTAACCATGTTGCTAGACAATTTGCTTTAATGAATGGTTCAGATGTTTCAACAGAAACAATAGGTAGATCAGTGGAATGGCGATGTGTTCGTATTGCTTGCAATCTGCAATGAGCAAAAATTCCCCTTCTTCAGAACATGTAGCTCTCTTAATAGGCCTCATTTAATGCTGTCTGGTAAAAGGCAGATTAGATCTTGTGGGATGATGATGCTACTACATTGTTGACAGAAGCATGATCTTGGAGACACCATACCTACAGTAATTTATAATTAAAAACCAGCCCTTAGTTAGTAAATATTTGGTTTTGGTTGCGCTGAGTAGTCAGCCAATCTATGTAACAGCCACAAGCCTGGCATTCCAGCTGTAAATACAGTGTCAAGACTTGCATTTTTAAACAGGAAAACAAAATTACTTATAAAAATCATGGATACTGTTGTTGGTTAAACAGTATATATTCAATCTCAGGTTTGTTTTCGGATTCCTTCTATCCGTCACTTATTAATAAATGGTGCTTCACTATTCAACAGTAACATTAGTTGGATAGAGAGGCAATGTGTTTTTGCCCACTCATTTCTTCCCAAAATGCAATATGCACAAACATAACCCTTCAGTATAGTAGTAATAATACAAAACCTTTCCTACTTACCAGAGATCATATTCACTGTCTGATAAGGAAAGTTCCAGATAAGATATTGTGAATGGATGACAGTTGGATGATGTTGTTGATAGAAGCTCATCAAACGTGAACACTTGGGCCATGTATCTATTTTCAGCAGGTGAAGCACCATTTTTAATGCTTAGCCTAGCAACTGGACTACTTGTGAAGGCATAATCCGTAAGTCTAGACCAACAGAGGTTGTTTCAACCCAGTCATGTAATCAATGGAAAATAGCTTTTTAACATGGCTGGACATAGATGCAAGTAACACACGTACTTCTATAGGACCTTATCACATGCAATCATCCCAAGAACATATTAGGCATCCTATTTATTGTCACATATATGCCTAAAATAAATCCTAGAATTATGCAACAGGGCAAAATCTGTGTTCATTACATGTAAAATTTACATACAGATACTGACGGTGTCAGGAAATTGTACAATGTCACCCCCTCACAGAAACAGACCTTATATCCTATACACTTTGCATGGTCTAAATGCTGTCTTCAATGTCATGCTTCTGTCAACATCCTGCACCATATACCACAAGATCTTATCTGGAACCTACAGTGTACTGGCTTTTACCACCAGACAGAAATATATTGCATAATCTCTGGTAAGAGGGAAACTTTTAGTGTACATAGCTCTATGAATTGCAACCAAGCAGGTATAAACGAGAACATAATGCCACTCCATCCACCTAATGTCATTGTAATAAAAAATCTGACCTGGTGAAGCACCATTCATTATAGTTGGCTAGCTGTATGATTAGAATCCTGACAGGCTTACACATTTTATGCCTGCCAGTTTTAGTCCAAACTTACATGTGATTACAAAAATTTAAACAAACATTCAATTGCTGTGCAACAATGAAATGCTGCATTTTTAAACATACTAGTAGGTGTAGTATTATTGCATACATATATGCCCACGCATTACCCCAGAATGATTGGTAGTTGAGTTCATGTACCGACAGATGTCTGGAAAGCTAACATACACATACCCATCCCATACATAAACAAAACCTGCGATTGCTGTTTAGCCTATAAAAGGATCATAGTTTTTATAATAAAGCATATTAATACTTAAGGCATTTCCGCACTAGCAAGGCAAACCGGATCGGTCCGCATTGCGGCCAATGAATTTAATCAGTATGTACTCATTGATTAAATTCATTGGCCTCAATGCGGATCGATCTGCTAGTGCGGAAACGCCTTTAAGTAGTAGTAAGGTACAAAACCTTTCCCACTTACCAGAGAGATCATATTCACTGCCTGATAAGGAAGGTTCCAGGTAAGATATTGTGATTGGATGATAGTTGGATGATGTTGTTGACAGAAGCATGTAAAAGGTGAACCCTTAGGCCATGTATCTATCAAAAAATTTTAAATAAATACTCACAGTAAATACTAAAGTGAATGTGGTACATAGGTATTAAATTGTTTTGCTTGTGGCTGATTATTCAGGCAATCAATTTAACAGCATCAAGCATTCCAATTGAGTCACATTTTAAGTACTGTAGCCTGGTAAGAATTGTTATGAACCTATTTTAAAAACAGGAGAAGAAATATTTGATCAACCCCCAATCATCAATCTAACTGTATATAAGCATTTTACCTGAGGGGGTGACCATGTAAAATTCAGCTTTCCATTCAGCACCAATCATTCTTGGATCATTATTGAGCACCTTCTGGGGTATACTGGGGGGTATTATTTTCATCTGCATTTATCAAGCCAGATAAACAAGCTATTCATAGTGAGTACATTATACTGTTGTCTGAGGAACAGTTTGTGAGGGAAAAATTCATTACCAAGAACTAGTAAGGTGCATTTGTCCCTTTGTACACAAACACACTTGCATGAACTCGTATACGCACAGACACAGCTAGAATACACACAGACACAGCTAGAAAAACAAGTTTTTCTAGCTGTGTCTCTGTGTATACGAGTTCATGCAACAAAGCAATACTGCATGTTGCATGGGTTCATTTGGTCCACATTGGATGGGAGAAGTTGCAACATGCAGTATTGCTTTTTTGCACAGCAACTGAAACTTCTTGATGGAGGAACAATAATGTATTACACTCTTCAGATGTCAGTTTAACCATTTCATTTCAGTTGCAATTGGGACTAAAACTAGCAGACACAGTAAGGGTAAGCCTTGGCAAACGGTTCGGTTTGTTTCACCTGTCAGGATTCTAATAATATTTCTAGCCAACATACTAGTGAATCACTTATTTAAATGCTTCAACAACAACATTAGGTGAACAGACAGGCAATGCATTTGTGAATAATCTCTTGCATTATGCTATATAGTTGTACAAATTCCCCTTCTTCAATAAGAACACTATAAAGTTTCCCTCTTACCACCAGAGAACATATTCACTCTTCTTGGTAAAAGCCAGAAAGGTCAGATGAGATCTTGTGGGATGATGACACTGCTACATGGTCTATTATGATGTTGTTGACAGAAGCATGTTATTGGAAACAGCCTTAGACCATGTACCTACAGTGATTTAAAAACAGCGTTTAAATATTATGGTGCTATTATTTGGTTTTGTTTGTGGTTGAGTATTCAGCCAAATAAATTAACAGCCTAAAGTATTCCAGCTGTAATAAATGAGGGTTAACCTTAATTATCCAAGTTCAAGTCCTACGCATAGGACCAATATTTGAAAATTCATCATAAATAGAAATGCAGTTTTTTGGCATCCATTTCTCTACTGTAGATTGATTTGTCTATCATGCTAAATTTACTAATTGTCAGTCTATTTTTTAAATCACACCCTTCGTTGCACAATGCAAATAAACAGATACGGTTCTTAAAAATGCATTATGTAGAGAATTTAATTGTCACAGAAAAAAGTACAACAAGTAAAACCTTTTTTGAATGCTTTTTGAAGCATGATGTGTGTGCTACTATTTACATTCTATGGCAGTGTTTTTACTCTAATTGGTTTTGCCATTTTTACCAAAAATGCACTGTACGTTTACAAGATTTTGTCCATTCACTTGGCTATTCCCGCCACATGCGTCTGACAAATATCTATCGTTCATAAGCTTGTGGAGCTAGCAATTTACAAATCTACAATGTATATGCTTAGTGCTAAAGACCTGTCGTACTACCCCCTTCTTTTAACATGTTGCTCTGATCTTCCCAACATCACATTTTGATACTTTAAGTTGCTTTGCGATCTACCGCAAATACATCTTTTAGCAATGCAGTATTGATTGTATTTGACAATCTTTGAAGAATTACAAGAAAGTAAATTTTCTGAATTAAAAACCATTTCTACTGTACAATGATATTTTTGTTTATTCTTTGATCAAATCAATTTGCTAAAAATTAATTTTAACTTGCGTCCTACGCGTAGGACGGGACATTAAAGATTAACATACAGTATCCTGGTAAGACTTGCATGTACATTTTTTTTAGAAGAAACGCTTTATTATAAAAACCATGCATGATCCTTTTATAGGCTAAACAGCAATCACAGGTTTGTTTATGTTTTGTTGCACAGCAATTGAATGTCTGTTTAAATTTTTGTAATCACATGTAAGTTTGGACTAAAACTGGCAGGCATAAAAAGTGTAAGCCTAGGTAATCAGGCAGTTTCACCTGTCAGGATTCTAATCATACAGCTAGCCAACTATAATGAATGGTGCTTCACCAGGTCAGATTTTTTATTACAATGACATTAGGTGGATGGAGTGGCATTATGTTCTCGTTTATACCTGCTTGGTTGCAATTCATAGAGCTATGTACACTAAAAGTTTCCCTCTTACCAGAGATTATGCAATATATTTCTGTCTGGTGAAAAGCCAGTACACTGTAGGTTCCAGATAAGATCTTGTGGTATATGGTGCAGGATGTTGACAGAAGCATGACATTGAAGACAGCATTTAGACCATGCAAAGTGTATAGGGTAAAAGGTCTGTTTCTGTGAGGAGGTGACCTTGTACAATTTTCTGACACTGTCAGTATCTGTATGTAAATATTACATGTAATGAACCTGTATTTTGCCCTATTGCATTATTAATAATTCTGGGATTTATTTTAGGCATACATGTGACAATAAATAGATACCTAATATGTTCTTGGGATGATTGCATGTGATAAGGTCCTATAGAAGTATGTGTGTTATGTCCAGCCATATAAAAAAGCTATTTTCCATTGATTACATGACTGGTTGTAATCACAGTTGAAACAACCTGTTGGTCTAGACAAGTAAGTAGTCCAAACGTATGTATACTATTGCTAGGCTAAGCATTAAAAATGGTTCTTCACCTGCTGAGATGTTACAACAGCATCATTAGGTGGATGGAGTGGTTGAGAATATCTCAATACCTGCACTCTGAATATGCACATTCACCTTGCCTAAACTTTCCCTTTTACCAGATAACATAACTACTTTGTCTGGTCATCCAGATAAGATCTTGTGGGAGGATGACAGTCTATCTACATGGGTAGATGATGGTGTAACAGAAGCATGTATCCTAATTAAAAACATCCACAGTAAATATTAAAGTGAATGGGGCACACAGATACCAGAGGCAGAGCATTCTGCCAATCAATATTTAACAGCCTCCAACATTCAGTTGTAATATAGCAGGAGAAATTTTTAAGTACTTCATCCTAGTAAGAATTATTAAGTCTGGAGTGAACCTATTTTAAAAACATGAGAAGGAATATTTGATAAAACCATGGAACTATATACCACGTACAGTATTGCTTTTGTTGCACAGCAACTGAGAGTTCTTGACCAAGGAATGATGTATTACACTTTGCAGCTTAGATGTTTGTTTAGCTTTTCATTTTCAGTTGTACATACATGTGGACTACAAATAGCTAGCACAGTATGGGTAAGCTTAGGCAAACAGCTTGTTTCACTGTCAGGAGTGTATTCATTGCTAGCCAACTTACTAATGAAACTGCAATTCAAATGTGTCAACAGCAATATACTGGTAATGCATTTGTGAATTAACATTTTAAATACTGTAGCCTGCATGAACTTATTTTGAAAGCATGTATTTGACCAAAACCATGGATCCATATATAACTGGGCTAAACAGCGTATATGCAATCAAAGGTTTGTTTCTTGGGACGGGGGTGAGCACATAAAGGTCAGCATTTCTTATATATGACAGTACCAATCATTCTGTGATAATGTGTGTGTGCACATGTGTTATTATACTCACAAACACACTATACCTAATATGCTATTGTGGACAGTCTGCATGGGATAGGTGATATAGAAGTGGGGATATTACTTGCATCTGCATGTAGCCAGCCAGATAAACTAGCTACTTCCTATATGCACAAACATAACCCTTCAGTATAGGATACAAAACCTTTCCCACTTACCAGAGATTACATTCACTGCCTGATAAGGAAGGTTCCAGATAAGATATGGCAGAAGCATGTAAAAGGTGAACCCTTAGGCTATGTATCTATTTTTTTATAAACACTCACAGTAAATACTAAAGTGAAAGGGGCACATATAATATTAAATGGTTTTGCTTGTGGCTGATTATTCAGCATCAAGCATTCCAATTGTAACATGGGAGTCACATTCTAAGTACTGTAGCCTGGTAAGGATTGTTATGTCTTGCATGAACCTATTTTAAAAACAGGAGAAGAAATATTTGATCAACCCCCAATTATCTATCTAACTGTCAATTATAAGCATGTTTACTGAGGGGGTGACCATGTAAAATTCAGCTTTCCATTCAGCACCAATCATTCTTGGATTATGTGTAGATCATTATTGAGAACATTCTGGGGTATACTGGGGGGGGGGGGGGGGGGGGGGTATTATTTTCATCTGCATTTATCAAGCCAGATAAACAAGCTATTCATAGTGAGTACATTATACTGTTGTCTGAGGAACAGTTTGTGAGGGAAAAATTCATTACCAAGAACTAGTAAGGTGCATTTGTCCCTTTGTACACAAACACACTTGCATGAACTCGTATACGCACAGACACAGCTAGAATACACACAGACACAGCTAGAAAAACAAGTTTTTCTAGCTGTGTCTCTGTGTATACGAGTTCATGCAACAAAGCAATACTGCATGTTGCATGGGTTCATTTGGTCCACATTGGATGGGAGAAGTTGCAACATGCAGTATTGCTTTTTTGCACAGCAACTGAAACCTCTTGATGGAGGAACAATAATGTATTACACTCTTCAGATGTCAGTTTAACCATTTCATTTCAGTTGCAATTGGGACTAAAACTAGCAGACACAGTAAGGGTAAGCCTTGGCAAACGGTTCGGTTTGTTTCACCTGTCAGGATTCTAATAATATTTCTAGCCAACATACTAGTGAATCACTTATTTAAATGCTTCAACAACAACATTAGGTGAACAGACAGGCAATGCATTTGTGAATAATCTCTTGCATTATGCTATATAGTTGTACAAATTCCCCTTCTTCAATAAGAACACTATAAAGTTTCCCTCTTACCACCAGAGAACATATTCACTCTGCTTGGTAAAAGCCAGAAAGTTCAGATGAGATCTTGTGGGATGATGACACTGCTACATGGTCTATTATGATGTTGTTGACAGAAGCATGTTATTGGAGACAGCCTTAGACCATGTACCTACAGTGATTTAAAAACAGCGGTTAAGTATTATGGTGCTATTATTTGGTTTTGTTTGTGGTTGAGTATTCAGTCAATAAATTAAACAGCCTAAAGTATTCCAGCTGTAATAATGAGGGTTAACAAATTTGAAATACAGCATCCTGGTGAGACTTGCATGTACTTATTTTTTAAAACATGAGAAGAAATGCTTTATTATAAAAACCATGATCCTTTTATAGGCTAAACAGCAATCGCAGGTTTTTGTTTATGTTTTGTTGCACACCAATTGAATGTCTGCTTAAATTTTTGTAATCACATGTAAGTTTGGACTAAAACTGGCAGGTATAAAAAGTGTAAGCCTAGGTAATCAGGCAGTTTCACCTGTCAGGATTCTAATCATACAGCTAGCCAACTATAATGAATGGTGCTTCACCAGGTCAGATTTTTTTAATTACAATGACATTAGGTGGATGGAGTGGCATTATGTTCTCGTTTCCTCACTTACATACCTGCTTGGTTGCAATTCATAGAACTATGTACACCAAAAGTTTCCCTCTTACCAGAGATTATGCAATATATTTCTGTCTGGTGGTAAAAGCCAGTACACTGTAGGTTCCAGATAAGATCTTGTGGTATATGGTGCAGGATGTTGACAGAAGCATGACATTGAAGACAGCATTTAGACCATGCAAAGTGTATAGGGTAAAAGGTCTGTTTCTGTGAGGAGGTGACCTTGTTCAATTTCTTGACACTGTCAGTATCTGTATGTAAATATTACATGTAATGAACACAGATTTTGCCCTGTTGCATTATTAATAATTCTGGGATTTATTCTAGGCATATACGAGACAATAAATAGGATACCTAATATGTTCTTGGGATGATTGCATGTGATAAGGCCTATAGAAGTATGTGTGTTATGTCCAGCCATTAAGTACCGAATTGAACTTTCCTGCCAAAAGATATGGTGGGTTTGAACTCCAAGGGATATCGGATATTGTAACACTGGCATGGAGCTTATGCTAGACCCCAAAATTTATTTTACAATAGTGAAATGGTGTAGTATGGAGTGTTGAAAATAGGACGTCCGTTGCATTTACCGTACGGCGATTTTAAAGTGAATCATTTTAATAACTTTATATAAATAAATGCGAAGGGACATTTTCTCGTGAACTGACCCACTAAGGAAAAGGATTGTGTGCATATTGCAGATTGCAAGAAATGAGAATATTCACAAACGCATTGCCTGTATATCCATCTAATGTAGGTGTTGATGCATTCGAATAGAAATTTCATTAGTAAGTTAGCTACAAATATGATTACATGTAGAGTAGAAACAAACTGCTTGCCTAGGCGCTTACCCTTACTGTTTTTAGTCCAAATATGTGTATGATCACAACTGAAAAAGAAAAAATCAAACGGACAATCTGGAGAATGTAATACATCATCGTTCCTGGTCAAGAGCTCACAGTTGCTGTGCAAAAAAGCAATACTGCAGGGTTCATTTGGTATTTGGATCCATGGTTTCATCAAATATTCCTTCTCACTGTTTAAAGATAGGTTCATGCAACACTTAACAATCACTTTAACATGTACTGGGGATGTTTTTAAATTCTTTAATCACAATAGATACATGGCCTAGGGTCTCTCCTTTGGCATGCGTCTGTGGACAACATCATCCACCATATTGTCATCCTCCCACAAGATCTTATCAGGAGCCTCCTTTACCAGACAGAGTGAATATGATATCTTCTAAGAGGGAAACTTTTAGTGTAAGGTGAATTTGCGCATATGCAAAGTATTGAGATATTCTCAACCACTCTTGCATCTTGCTGGTGGAACATCTCAGCAGGTGGAGCACCATTTCGTAATGAGTTGCCTAACAATAGTATCGTTGAATCAACTTGTTGGCCTTATTCTTTAGTCCAAACATGATTACAACCAGTAATGCCATACATTTCTTATATGGCTGGATATAGATGCAAGTAATATGCATACTTCCATAGCACGTTCCTATCACATGCATGTAACCATCCTTGTACCCCCATACACTTCGTGGTGTAAAGAATGATACACTTCTGTCAATAACTTCATCATATCCTACATGTAAGACCTTATGAGGAACCAACTGCTCATACATGTACCAAACAGAGTAAATATGTATGATCTCTGGTAAGAGGGAAACTTTTAGTATGGAGCTATGAATTGCAAATGTGCAGGTGAATTGAGCACGTGTAAGTGCAGGAAAGGGAGTATTACATAATGTCACTCCATTCCACCTAATAAAACATATGAGCAGGTGAAGCACCATTCGTTAATGAGTTGGCTTGCAATGTAAATAGAGTCCTGACATGTGAGACTGCCTGATTACATAGGCTTATTTTATGCCTGCCAGTTTTAATATACGTATGAAATTTAACCTGACATCTAGAGAGTGCAATGCCTTTTTCTTCTTTCTTAAAGTGCGCTCAATTGCTGTGCAACGAAGAAATGCTGAATTTTTTTTTAGGTGTGGTATTATTGCGTCCAGACAAACCCTCACATCATCCGAGAATGATTGGTAGTGCAACAGTGGTGAGTGCATGTATAATATTAACTATGAAGGTATTGACATATGTCTGGAAACACCACCCCATCCAAAAACAAACCTGCGATTGCATATATGCACCGTTTAGCATATAAAAGGATCATAGTGTTATCAAGCATTTCCTCACCTGTAAAATAAGTCATGCAAGTGTTACTACTAGAATTTATAACACTCATTATTACAACTGGATGGTTTGAGGTTGTATAATTGATTCAGCTGCAACCAAAGCCAAATAATAGCACCATTCATATTATGACTAAGGCTGATTTTTTAATTTGAGGCACATGCTCTATGGGCTGTCTCCAATAACATGCGTCTGTTGACAATATCATCCCTATGTAGTACATCATGCCACAAGATCTCATCTGGATTTTTACCACTGTGAATATGATCTCTGGAAAGAGGTGTACTTATTACAACTGAAGAAGGGGGATTTCTGCAAAATGCAGATTGCAAGAGTAGGAAGCAATCACAAACACATTGCCAGTCCATCCACCTAAAGTTGCTATTGAAACATCCGAACCATTCATTAGTAAATTGGCTAGCAATATGGTTACAGTCTTGAGAGGTGAAACAAACCATTTGACTAGGATACCCTTACTGTGGCTGCTAGTTTTAGTCCACATATACATGTATGATACTGAATAAACCTGAAATTGTTAAACCAGCATACGCAGAGCATAAAGCAGCATTGTTCCTACATCAAGAGCTCTCAGTTGCAAACAATACTGCACATGTTCATTTGGTTGGATCTATGGAGTTTTATCAAATATTTCTTCTCAAGTTTTTTTATAAATAGGTTTATGCAAGACTTAACAATTCCTAACAGGATATAGAATTATGTTTCCAATTACATGTAATTACAACTGGACTGTTTAATTGATTGGCAGAATACTCAGCCACAAACAAAACCATAAGTATCTATGTACCCCATTCACTTTAATATTAACTGTGGATGTTTAAACAATCACAATATATACATGGCCTAGGGGCTCTCCTTTGGCATGCTTCTGCGGACAACAGCATCCACCATACTGTCATCCTCCCACAAGATCTCACACTGCAAGAAAAGTATGGTTATCCTAAGTTATCTAGGCTTGAGATAAACTCACAAAAGTTACCCTAAATTCTGCACAACTACAGTTATCTGATCTATGAATGTAGTTTTGGGGGTTTAAACCCCTTCCCCCCTCCATCTCCTCCCAGCTTATTTCATACACCATCATCTACCATGTAGATGTACATGCATTGTCATCCTCCCACAATATCTTATCTGGATGACCAGACAAAGTAGTTATGTTATCTGGTAAAAGGGAAAGTTTAGGCAAGGTGAATGTGCATATTCAGAGTGCAGGTATTGAGATATTCTCAACCACTCCATCCACCTAATGATGCTGTTGTAACATCTCAGCAGGTGAAGAACCATTTTTAATGCTTAGCCTAGCAATAGTATACATACGTTTGGACTACTTGTGAAGGCATAATCCGTAAGTCTAGACCAACAGGTTGCTTCAACTGTGATTACAACCAATCATGTAATCAATGGAAAATAGCTTTTTTATCGTAGAGAGATCATGTGCCAATTGATTTGTTCAGTTCTTTAATTTTTAAACCACCCATTACAAAGATATAGCTTTGCAAAGTCAGTATACATTTCCCGCTCGATTTGCGCCATTGTATGGCCTAAGACAGCATGAATATTCAACTCTTTCCTGTTGATAACCTATAGCCACACCTACACGACCAATTTGTGGTCAATAGAATTGTTGTGCTCGACATATCGATTGTGCTGCTGTACAGTATACATGTTACGCGATGCAGGCACACATCCAGATAAGGCAATATGGTGACGTGAAGCATGAGTGAAGACGATCGAACTCGACTCATTTGGCTACAACGGTCATAGGCAGGTACGAATCTGACAAAGCCAAGGACGAGGACAGTGTGCAAGGTTGAGAGTGGTCATACTGATGATGATGGAAATTATGACAATGATGTCATGAGGATTTCGACAGTACGACGATGATGATGGCGGCAATAAATATGATGGCGACGACTGATGACAGGGACAAGGTGGTGAAGGTGAAGGTAGTAATAGTGGTTATGAAACTGATGATGATGGGATGATGGTGGTTGTGGTAATGACAGTTATAAGGATTATTGGTGAATTTCTCTGATGTAGATTTTTAACACTGATACACATTGAAAAATATGTTCGAAATGACAAATGGAAGTTATCATAAATGATGCGAATATCAAACCGGAACAATATTGAATGCTTTAAGCATTTCCACTCAACAACACATACATGCTAACATATGGTACATGATTATCTGGACAGAGGCAAATTTAGGGTGCCCCCCCCCCCCCCCCCCCCCCTTTCCGATGAACAATGATGTAATGCATATACTGCAATCTATGTGCCAAAGTCACTTCCTGTTAGTGTACCGTTCATGGATTTTCAAGCTGGCATATAATTTGTGTGTATGAGGCGTGCGGTACAAGGAGGGCACCCTTTCTCTCATCAATTACTCATACCGAAGCCCCATTCCTGCATCCACCACTGCTAGATGTACACACCGCTAAGCCTACATACTGTACACTTGTGTGTGTGTGTGTGTGTGTGTGTGTGTTGTGTGTGTGTTGTGTGTGTGTTGTGTGTGTGCAAAATTGCTCTCTATGTACACATTTGGATAAGGTCATTTTTCTTAATGCAATCAATGTGGGCCTCAAATGCAATACAACATGGAAAGTTGCTAACATAGATTCCGATATCATAAGGTGTGTGCAATTATGACTGGATACTTAGTCAATGTACATGCCATGCCTTCACACTGGTATATAGGAGTCTGCATACAGAAGTGTACACCAGTGTGAAGGCATAGCAGTGAACAATGACCAAGTGTGAAGACATAGCAGTGTACAGGTGTGTACATACATGCATAGCAGTGTAGGCCACGTGAAATGGTGTGCTGAAAATGGGAAGTCAATAGACTTATCAGTTCAGATGATATATAACAATTATTCAAATTTTATGCTGTCTGTTTCGATGACTATCACACCATGCAGTCATATATCAACAAAATGCATGCACATGTGTAATAACACACACATACACACACACATGCACACACACACACACACACGCACGCACACACACTCAACTCAAACCTTGATGTTGGCACTTGTCACAGCGCTTTTCTGGTTTCTAGACCAATCTGGATAATGTGAGTGCTCATAATTGGGGCATATCACTGGACGGGCTATTCTAGTACTATAACTACCATTACTACCATGCTGTCACCACAAACATCACCTTCATCATCACCATCGCGCTACCACCTTCACCTTTACCACCTTGTCCCCGTCATCAGTCGTCGCCATCATATTTATTGCCACCATCATCATCGTCATTCATCAGTATGATCGCTCTCAACCTTGTACGCCGTCCTCGTCCTGGACTTCGTCAGATTCGTACCTGCCTATAACCAAATGAGTCGAGTTCGATCGTCTTCACTCATGCTTCACGTCACCATATTGCCTTATCTGGATGTGTGCCTGTGTCGAATAACGTGCATACTCAGGGGCGGATACAGGATTTTCCAAAAGGAGGGGGGGGGGGGGGGGGTTTGAGACCCGCGATACGAAACGCGGGGGGGGGGGGGGGGGGGCAGAAGGGAGGGCGGTACCTTATATGAAAAGGGGGGGTTGCAACCCCCAACACCCCCCCCCGGATCCGCCTGACCGCTTCTGATACTGTACAGCAGCACGACCAATATGTCGTGCGCAATTAACACCACGTTGTAGGTGTGGCTATAGGTTATCAACAGGAAGAGTTGAATATTCATGCTGTCTTAGGCCATACAACGGCGCAAATCGAGCGGAAAATGTATACGGACTTTGCAAAGCTATATCTTTGTAACGGGTGGCGTAAAAATGAAAGAACTAAACAAATCAATAGGCACATGATCTCTTTATGTATGCACCACATTTGAAGTGAATTGACCTTTACTGCCAAAAGATATGGCGGGTTTGAACCCAAGGGGTATTGGACGTTGCAACACTGGCACGGAGCTAATGCTAGACCCCAAAATTTATTTTACAATAGTGAAATGGTGTAGTATGAAGTGTTGAAAATAGGATGTCCGTTGCATTTACCGTACGGGAGATGTAGCGATTTTAAAGTGAATCATTTTTATAACTTTAATAAATGCGAAGGGATATTGTCTCATGGACTGAGCCAAGTGCACTAAAGTTTACTCTTATCACCAGAGAACATATTCACTCTGTTTGGTAAAATCAGATGAGATACTGTGGGTTGCTGACACTACTACATGTATTGGAAATGGCCCTTAGACCATGCACCTACCATTAATAGAAACAGCCTTAGTAAATATTAACAGAAAAGAAGGGTGATGATATTTGCTTTTAGTTGTGGCTGAGTACTTATTCAGTCAATCAATGACACAACCCAATGCATTTTATTTGTGATAATGTTTTACATGTACTCAACAATGTGTGGGTGCATATGTACTCAACACTTAGTATGTTTAAAAATTCAGTATTTTCCCATTGCACAGCCTGCAGGAAATGAGTGCTTTTGAATAGGATTTCACTCTCTGGATTTAAGTTAATCGTATTTACATTTGGACTAAAACTGGTAGGCATAGGAATGGTGAAACAAATGTTTGGCAATGCCAAGGCTTACCCTTATATATATATGGGACAGTGTCCAGCTAAATCACCCTTATGGTACTTATTCAAATTTTCCAGAACAAGCAAAAGAAAAGTAACACTCGCATTGAAATGTATGGCTAATTATAAATTCAGTGCCTAATAACTTTGTGATGGATAGTCCGATTTAGGATGCGTAAGGACCATTTGACAGAAGCTCATGGGTGTTCAAGGAAAATCAAAAAATTTGAAAACTTGAAAAACTAGCCAGAAGGGTGATTCTGCTGGACACTGTCCCATATATAATTATATATATATAATAATTATATATATATATATATATATATGTATGCATGATTCTAAATCAGTTAAACTGACATCTGCAGAGTGAATACATCATTGTTCTACTGTCAGTTGCTGTGCAGCAAAGCAATACTGCATGTTGGTTCATTTGGTTCACATTTGATGGAAGTCATTTTTATAGCAGTGCATCTGCATGGAAGTGTGTGTACATGCATATAAATTGACACAACTTACAAGTTCACGGTAATGAATTTTCTGGTCCTGCAACAACAGTATAATGTAATGATTGTAAAATAGCCTGTTTATCTGGCTGGATACATGCAGATGAGAGTTACATTCCCACCTCCATACACCGTGCCCCATGCCGACTGTGCAAAATAATAGATTAAGTGTAGCATATATGCACCCACACATTATTATAGAATGATTTCTGCTGACAGTAAAGCTGACTTTTTTCATAGTCACCCTCTCTGGGAAACACACCTACAATTGCATATATACAGTTTAGCCCATTTAGATGGATCAATGTTTATCAAATATTTTTTCTCACTTACATAAAATGATTTCTCCCAGACTTCATGCAATATTTAAAACGTGTCTCCTGCATTACTACAACTGACATGCTGGTGGCTATCTCATTGAGTGGCTGAATATACTTAGCCACAAGTGAAACCAGATAGTACCTATGTACCCCACTTGCTTTAGCTTTTATATTTACTGTGGATGTTTTTAATTAAAATCCATGGCTTAAGGGCTTCTGTTAACACCATCATCCACCATGCCATCCTCCCACAAGATCTAATCTGGAACATTCTTGAGGGACAAAGTAGATATGTTATCTGGTAAGAGGGAAACCTTTAGGTAAGGTGAATATGTACATATTCAGAGTGCAGGTATTGAGATATTCTCAACCACTCCATCCACCTAATGATGCTGTTGTAAAATCTCAGCAGGTGAACCTCCATTTGTTAATGCGTAGATAGCAATAGTACAATTGAAACAACCTCTTGGTCTATAGGCTTACACATACTATGTCTTCACTGTTTAGCCTATAAAAGTATCGCGGTTCATTTTTAAAAAATGAGTTCATGCCAAACCAAATAATAGCATCTTTCGTAACTTTGTATATGTACTAAGGCCGATTAAAAATTACTGTAGATACTACATGGTCTCAAAGACATCCCCCAAGATCATGGTTCTGTCAACAAAGAAGTAGCATCATCATCCCACAAGATCTAATCTGCCTTTTACCAGGCAGCATGAATATGATATCTGAAGAAGGGGAATTTTCACGCTAGAAAATGTTATAGTATTCTCAAATGCATTACCAGTCCGCCTACCTTTTTGCCATTCAAACATCTGAACCATTCATTAACAGGTTGGCTAGCAATATGGTTAGTGTCCTATTTGACTCATTTCTTGCATTTACATATGCACAAATTCACCGCTCAGTAGCAATTCATACGTCTTTATTAAAAGTTTTACCAGTGATCATGCGCGTTCACTCCATCCCAGATAAGATGTTATGGGATGGTGACTATATATATATATATACATGCAATCACAGGTTTGTTTTTGGAAGGGGTAGCCATGTGTACATTACTTTTCCTGACATCTGTCAATACCCTTATTGTGAATATCATTCGTGTAGTCAACACTGGTGCATAGCCAATCATTCTGGGATAATGTGGGTTATATATAACTCGATAATACTCTACCTAGTATGTTAACAAATGCAGTCTTTCGTCGTTGTACAGCACTCGAGAGCTCTTGAAGAAAGAAAGAAAAGGCATTGCACTCTCGGGACGTCAGTTTAAATTTTTAACTCATACTTAGATTTGGACTAAAACAGGCAGGCATAGTAAGGGTAAGTTTAGGCAAGCAAGATTGCCAGGACTCATTAATGCATTGTCCCTCACATGTTTTTTTTACAATGACATAATGTGAAATGGACCAGAGTGGCAATATCTCAATACTTGTACTCTGCAAATGCACAAATTCACCTTATATACTAAAAGTTTGTTTCTTACCAGATATCATATTCACTAGCTCTGTCCGGTAGAAGGCCTGAAAGTTGCAGATAGGATCTTGTGGGATGATGACAGTATATGTAGTAGCATATATGTCAATGGAGACAGTCCTTAAACCTAAGATTTTTAATATATAAATGACTGTTTCGCAGATATCAACAGGCAGGTGTTGCTCCTGAAGCTGAGAAACAAAGGCTTATTTAATAGGACCACATGTGCCCTGCTGATGTATTTTGCCTTATCTCGTTTTGCGGCCTTTGATCCGCTTAATTAACTCGTGCAGCCAACAGTCTAGAAGCTAGATTGACCTCTGGGTCTACAGGGAAGAAAGAACGATGATACCGATAATGACAGAGGATGGTCATGTATCCCTCTATTGGCTGAAACGTATGGTGGATGGGTGCCCGCCCGCCTAAACAAAGCAACTGACATGCACGGGCCTCTGCTGCAGTCAGTCACCACTCACCAGCAACTTCTTTAAAATGAGTTGTATTGCCGTTTATCCATTGTATTTAATGAGGCAAAATGCTTGTGCGTTGCTGGCCCATGCTTTTTACTTGCCGTAGCTCGAGAATTGTAATGTATGAACGCCATTATTTGTAATTGCATGTTTTATTTTTAGTTCTTCAGATTTGCAACACATGCACACACCCATCCACATGCCTTAGTAAATGGGGTATCCTCCACAATGCATTTTGCCTTCCCGCTATTTATATAGTGCCACTCGCGTTATCCAGATTTCTAGTCTCTATCCACAACATTGTTTTCAGCCTTCGCAGTCACCACAAGATGAGGACGGCCGGCCGACCAAAATTTGGAGTCCGGAGACCGTCGCGATAAATTATTCATGACGTTCCTAAGTTTACTATTTAAGTACGGTAGTTGACTCGAGTTGTACTCCAGCAACGCGTACCTCCCGACATGACATGATTTGATGACTTCGGTGGCATCGATTTATAAATGGCCAGCATCACCAAAACGAAGGTTCGCAAGTGCATGCATAAGTATTGGGGATTGCATTGTGATTAGTCGTACAATAGGAAGCTTCGCTACCTAGGGCAAAAGTGTTGAAATTCTACGATGACATCCTAAATGTAGCAGGAGAAATGGTTAATGGTCTTGATGACGAGAATTTGAAGTCAACAGCAGTGCAAAAAATCGCCTCATTAAAAATACCTATGGGCGGCGGTGGAGATCAAGACTTCTTCGAGAAAACTAAAAGGCTAACAGCACTTTTGCAGAACTTGACATCACAAAAGCTATATCCCCCAATGTAGGCCTATGTCATGTATACATGTACAATGCATGTAACTGATTAAATGTTCCGTGCCTTTTTTCTGTTTTGTTTGGTGCAGAGCACCTAAGCCCTCTAAGCGCATCAAGTCGGATAATCTTCCAAACCGCCTATCTAAAGACCAGTTAATTCCTGACATCAGCAGCACGATTATGACCAGCACGAACCACAGTTTTGACGATCCTGAAGAGGAACATAGTGGTGGTACAGGTAGAGCGATACCTTTATGCTTACCAAACAATATAAGCTGGGATCCTCACCTTAAGAAATGCATTAAGCATGGGAATGATGACCGTTCATCACTAGTATTAAATGAATGTGCTCTAAAGATTCTTGAGTCCATCTCCGGTCCTGTCTGTGTAGTGTCAATAGTGGGCCCTTGCCGTACAGGAAAGTCATACATTTTGAGTCGCCTTATAAGTAGCACTGGGAAGAGTCATTTCGACCTTGGTCATGAAATGGATCCTAAAACAATGGGAATTTGGATGTGGGATAAGCCATTTAAACTTAAGCTCAGCAGTGGTATGGATGTAACAATGGTGTTGTTGGACACGGAAGGAATTGATGCGGCCGGTGCAAGTGAGCAAGGCGATAATCAAATTTTTACTCTGAGTGTGTTAGTTAGTTCTCTTCTCATTTATAATTCAATGACGCTGCCAAGGAGAGACGACCTAAGCAAGATGCAGTATCCTATTTGGCTGTGTGTTGATTGGCTAAAATTATCCATTGTCTTTAGTTTTCATGGTGCTTGTGTGCATGAATGCAACAAAAGTTAAACAGTTTTCTAATAATTCCATGTATTAATTGACTGCCCTAATACTCGGGTTAATGAAACCACGTTATTTATTTAACAATTAGCTTTATTGCTAACTTGTCCGAGTCAATTCAAATTCAGACAGGACAGTCAGAGAAGAGTACGTCAACAGTGAAACTTGTGGAATGCAACCCTCATTTCATGTGGCTTTTGAGAGATGTGACGTTACAACCAACAGACAGAATGAATAAACCTTGTCATGTTAAAGACTATCTTCTACAAAAGGTAATCATGGGAAGATTTTGTTTTTACCTTATTACAGCATCTAGTTAATTTGACAATGCAGGTTCTTGCTGAAGACCATGCTGGAGATGAAACGCAACGTAAAATTACACAATGTCTGCTGGGGTTTTTCAGTTCATTTGATGCTGAATCACTTCCACCTCCATCTACGGATATACATGTCATGCAAAATATTGACAATCCATTGTATTCAAAGGAAGTCAGTACATTATTCTTACATCAGGTGGAGAATGTAAGAAAGAGAATCTTAAATAACTGCACACCAAAAAGGGGATTTACAGCAGGCAGTGTTATTGATGGACATCGTAAGTTTAAATAAAAATGCTATGCAATCTTGTCCTCATTATTTTACTTTGTCATCAATAAATATAGAACTCTCTATGCTGATAAATATATATGTAGAAGCATTGAACATCCCAGGATGTGTCCCAGCAATAGGATCAGCATGGCAAAGAGTGTTGGAATCCACATATTCAGAGTCTGTGGAAAAGGCAGTGCTTCTCTACAGTAGTGCCATGAGTAAAGTTTCTCCGAAATTGCCACTAGATAGTGCAGAGCTTTTGAAGCATCACAATGATGCTATAACTAAAGGAATTCAAATGTTTCAGGCTAGAGCATCGTTGGATAGTGAGAGTATGCTCTATCAGTCCTACTTGGACAAGTTTATGGTAAGAAATGCAGATGGTGTAAGCAGAATCAATGATTTTCCTTTTTTTTTCAAGATTCGCATAGCTGAATATAGTGCAGATGGTCAGTGTGTAGGAGGGATGCTGCATGCATATCTACAAGACAACCTGAACAAATCCAAAGCAGCTTGTCAAGAATTACTACAAAAATTAAGGCAGACATATCTGGATCCTCTGATAGAAGCTCTTGGTCCTGGTACTAAATTTGGTGACATTGCAATGGCATTCAATACAATACTTACCAATTTTAATGAAAGTGATGCTGCAAGAGGACCAGCTGCTGAAGACGTTATGGATAGCTTTATTGAGGTATGTGGTTGAAGTATTTTGCTGCAGTGATAGCAGATTTAATAAGTAATGGTGTTTTTTTTTTCATGTAAAGTACATACAATACTTCATCTTCAAAAAACATATGCATTATAAATGCCAATTGACAAAGTTACCACTTTTACATTGTTTTGATATGGTGTTTTTAAAATTTTTATTGTGAATGAGTTGGCACCATAAATACCTCTCTACATGTAAGTCAAATGTTTAAAATTTGTATTCATTTAAATATATCAGTCCTATGTGGAACTTTCCTGCAACACGTTCCAAATCATCATTTTATAATCACCACATATTCAATAGTCGCACTGTACCATTTCTTTGGGTACAAATCATTACTGGTTGTGACACACTGTGTTACTTAATAAATCACACCCGCCTGCTCAAGCTGATCTGATTCCATCTCCACGACTTCTTTGAGTGTGTTAACCACAAAATTGAAACAGCAGATCAAATGTGATGGCCTAAGAAAGCACAGAATGGGAAACGAAACACATGCTCAAGAATAGTGATAGGCTCTAGGTTCATATCAAATTCTTAGATATGCCTGAGCAATACCATTTGTGTATATTCCAGAAACGAGAACTGGGAGTGTGTGCATGCAAGAGGGCACGAATATGAATGCACATGATTATTACAGCAATCATTGTCTTATTGCCACTTGTCAAACGTAGCTTTTATTACTTGATTGTTACTTGTTTCTTTGAGAAATTGGCCAGGGCTTTTACTATAATCGATATCATCGGCATGTCTCAAATGTATGCAGAATAATATTAAAGCAATTTGATAACCAAAGCTACCTGTTATTTGTTATTTAAATTAACAGAACATTGAAAAAGAGCGCAAGCATCTGGAACAACAGTTAAAAACCATAAAGGACTATGATAAAGATGCGCAGAAAAGAATTGATGAGCTAAGAGATAAAGAAAGGATAATCAAGCAAAAAGAGGTATGTTTATAGTGAGTATTATATAGAACTCAAAACAAAATGTACCTTTAGAATGAATTGCGACGGGAAAAACAACAATCTCAAAGTGACTATAATACCAAGGTAATAATAATATTATTTAGGCTGTGTATGTTAGCTGGGTAATTATCCTCCACATGAAATCATTGTTAATGAGAGTATTAAGCAATTGAATCAAAAGAAAAACCAATGCTTTACATATGTAGGTGTAAGCATACTAGGAGCAATAATGTAAGACAGCAAGCACATGCCACTGTGCCCACATGTATCATATGGAGAAATCGCCCATTCATTGGTGGTCATCTTGCATTTTATTTCAAATTGAATTCTAAATAACCTCAGAAAATACTAAAAATTGGTCTGAATTTGAATTGTAGTTTTCATTGCGTTGCAATAAAGCAATGTTATACTAAAATCAAGACAAAAAATTAATTACCGTCGTAGTCTCGTCCCCGGGCCAGGGAACGAGACTAGCTGGTAATTACAATTTAACTGCTCAAATTAATGCCATTTTATAATTAATTGCACTTCGTTAATAAACTCCTTAACGTGTCAAGCCAATAGCAGCCCCCCGCCCATCCGACAAGAGGTGGATGCGCATCAATTAGCACAAATAACAAAACTCGGACTTCGATCGGCCGCGACATATAGTACCCGTTTACCAAGGCAGTCTATTAAACTTAAGCGCTAACCCCTATAGCCTTGGGAACCCATGCATTGTCGTAGTTCTCTTTCAGGATATGTATGGCTACTGTTTTATTATTTTTTTATTGTACGCTCTAAGATACTGTGACGTCACGTTGAGAACCTCATAGCAGGGCCTGTACTTAAAAAACATAACCCTTGTTGTGTGGTAGCAATTCATGTATGCAGTGATGTATATTCAGGGGTCTGGTCCCAGCATAACGTTTTTGGGCAAGATTCTTGCCAAGGCGAGCAAGATCTTGGCAGGAGGCCTAGATCTTGCCAGGAGGCTGAGATCTTGCCATATCTTGGGTAAGATCTTGGCCGGAATAATCTTGGCACCTTGGGCAAGATCTTGGAAAGTCTTGGGCAAGTTGGTCAAGATCTTGGGCAGGAATCTTTTCCAAGAACTTTTTTCTGGTGTGTGTGTGTGTGTGTGTGTGTGTGTGTGTGTGTGTGTATGTGTGTGTGTGTGTGTGTGTGAGTGTGTGTGTGTGCTTGTGTGTGTGTGTGTGTGTGTGGTGTGTGTGTAGATGTTGCATGCTCATAAGGTTTCTTGACCACATCACATCAGTAGTGGTCATGTTGTATAAACAGATCCCAAATTGATTTGTCACATCTACATATAGACAATTTTTGTAGCCAATGTCCCATGCCATGCCTTACACACACATGCGTGAATTATCATGAAAGTCCCCTGCTGTGCTGAGCCATTTGTGGCATTTGCCCATTGCAACAGAAATCAGTTTATGTGGAGAGAACTGAAATGTTCACACTACCAAACAACACATACATAAAAAGTTTGATTCCTGCACATGTTAGTGACTTCCATTCTCTTCTCCAGACCTTACTCCAACAAGTAAATAAAAACATTCTCTACGAGAAAGTTGGTGGGATATAGGATTTGATTATGACATTGGTGGTGTAAAAAGCAAGGAAACAAGGTCTTATCAGAAGGGAAAATGTCATAGTCCTTTATTTAGCACACAAACAACACATGCCCTAGAAATGTGCTAAATATAGGACTATGACATTTTCCCTTCTGATAAGACCTTGTTTCCTTGCTTTTTACACCACCAATGTCATAATCAAATCCTATATCCCACCAACTTTCTCGTAGAGAATGTTTTTATTTACTTGTTTTCTTAATTTTTTTTCATACCCATCTTTAGATACCATAATTAAATTATACAAGACATAGGAGGCTGATAGTCGATTGTTTATCAAAGTATTATATTATATAAAAGCGAGTCCTCCAGCCGATTCTGAAGCTATTGGTGAAATTTTCATCGCTTAGAAATGTTCCTGTCCTGAGTTATGCGTTGCCAAGAAGAAGGAGAAGAATAAGAAGACGACCCGCCCCTTGTTCCGAGACTGGGTACGAGGACGGGCAGTACACTCTTGTTCTCAACAACCACGCGGTTCAGCGACATGAAACAAAAGCGAAACTACTCATTTTTGACTTCTAGATCGATTGCTAAAACAAGCTACATGATCCGATCGTCGGTAGTGTTGTTACAGACGGATCGCGTTTTTTTAATGACATTCATAGTCGGGGTCAAATCCTATATGGAAGTTTCTAACGAAATGGGTTGGTAGGCATGGCTCTGAACACACACACACACACACACACACACACACACACACACACACACACACACACACACATGGACCAGCATCTATTTCAAAAATCATCGCATTGTCAAAGACAGAGACATTGACATTCAAGTACAAACCCAGAAGCACAGTTTTAGGATTATCAGCTCTCTGTCAAATTTGTGGTTAACTGGACTAAGGTATAGTACATGTAGTGCTTCATGCTGTGGCCTACAAAACCATGCTTGTGGTATACATGTAGCATCAATTTCAAACCCACATGTCTTCCAAGCTAAAAACGTCCTTCCTATTTTCAGGACTTATTGCCACACCATTCTTTATTTTAGAAGAGATCCATCCATCCATGTGTTGGACTGGTGTGTTGTATGTACTGGACTGGTGTGTTGTATCTACAGGACTGGTGTGTTGTATGTACTGGACTGGTGTATTGTCTGTACTGGACTGGTGTGTTTTATGCACTGGACTGGTGTGTTGTATGTACTGGACTGGCCATACCAGTCCAATACACCAGCTCAGTACATATAACAGTCCAGTTCAACACACCAGTCCAGTACATATAATACACTTTATGTACTGTGTTGTATGTACTCAACTGGTATGTTGTATGAGAGTTGGGGGGGGGGGGAGGGGGGGAGGGGGTGAGGCATTGCCCATGCACCTTTATTAAAGAGGGAGGGTGGTGGTGAGAAGTACTAGACACCAGTGTACCATCTTCAGAATTTTTAAATTTAGGTGAGATCCCCCCCAACCCTACACACACACACACTCTACACACACACAGATACCCTACACACACACACACACACACACACACACACACACACACACACACACACACACACACACACACACACACACACACACACACACACACACACACACACACACACACACACACACAAAACTGCCTTGGAGAAGCCATGGGTTTATGTGAAGCCATGTGTGTGAATAGCTCAGCATATAAACTTTCCAGTGGCCCAGTCCTTACAATCTAGGTGCCACTATCAAGGCTTCCTTCCAGTAAAAAGCTACAGACCCCACCATGTACATAACAAAAAAACGCGCACACAAGCACACAATACCCACACAAGCACACACACAGTTTACTATGACGAAATGCAAAGTCTCTCATTTAAGTCATTTAGCACATCGAATGTAGAAATATGTGAGGTGGTGGCAAGCAGATAGGCCAGCTAATAGCTAATGCCTCTGTACTGCATGTAAGGACTCAGGAAGTAGTGAGACACATCCACCCATAATCAGAGTACTTGGTGTCATTTACCAGTAGGTACATCACACCTACAACATACTCGTCCAGTGCATACAACAGTACAGACAACACACTTATATTCTTATGAACACACCAGTCCAGTACATAAAACACACTTGTCCAGAACTTTCTATACACCAGACCAACACACTAGTCCAGTACATAAAACACACCAGTCCAGTACATACAAACAACACAACAGTCCAGTACATGCTTGTAACACGCCAGTCCTCACATTAACAACACACCAAACCAGCACACACCAGTCCAGTTTATGCGTTCTTAACCCTGAAGGTTACCAAATATTAGTATGGATGAGTTTAAAGAGCTCACAGTGTGTAAAAATAGAATTAAATACTGATGTGGCAATAAGTTCTGAAAATGGGAAGGACGTGGGTTTAGCTTGGAAGATATGTGGGTTTGAAATTGATGCTAGTTTATAGTCATTATACTTTATATACCACAAACCTGGTTTTGTCATAAAACGTCCCATATACTAGGAGTATTCTTACACACATTAAAACACACATGCACCACACACACAAACACCAATACATATATACACAAAGAAACATGCGCACACACACAAACACAAAGAAACACACACACATACACACACATACACACATAAATGCACCGAAATAAACACATACTAAAATACACATGCACTAACAACAGCCTTAGTCTTACGTTCTGGCACCACAAAATACTTTTTTTTGAATCATGTGCCTTCAGGCTCACTCAATCTGTCATCTGCATGCAGTGCCACCTTTGGGAGAGATAGAAAGTTGGAAGAACAGGGAAAGAGAGAGAGAGTGATGGACAATGGAGATTCAGATTTAGCCATGCACATACCTCACATTAAAACAATCCACACAACCACACATAGCCATGCCTATAAATCCAACCCTTTCAAATAGTACAAATTCAAGTTCATTTTGAGATGTGAAGCAAAGCTATATTTTTAGTGGCCAGTATGTTAATTTGATCCTATCAAATATCAGCAGTGGTAAACCTAGATGTTGTTTCTACACAACCCTTTGCCCTATAAGCTAGGCAGAGAGCGTTTAATTCTCCAGGTATTTATGGAAAGATAACATCAACTCAACATAGCATGATTTAGGGAAGGAGGTGCACCCTTATTAAGTATAGCACATACGATCAAAGGCTGTGAAACTTTTTATATGGTAATGTCAGGATTTTGTTACATTTAGTTACATGTTTTGCACAAATTGTTTGGACACTATCCCTTAGCTAACTACCACCCATAATAGCCATCCTTTGCTTCCAACATTGCACCAATGCTGCATACGTGCATGCCAGACAGAAATGCTCCGTTGCACACTTTCAATCGGAAAAAAAAAGCTCATACGTTTTCTGATTGCAGCTTTGTTCATATACTTGTGCACACCATTATGGTTGAGTACAGGGTAGTGTGGCTAAGTTGGTAATGGACCAATATGTGATCTATTCCATGTGAACCCAAATGGTGCTGGTTTGAGAGCATTTCAAAATGGCTCAGCCATAAGTGCATAATGTATTATTAACCATAATTTATTTAATTTTGGGGCAGACTGAGAGACTGAAGTCTCTTCATACCACTTCCATATCATGTCTTACACCCTCCCTTAATTCAAGCTAAAAAATTTATCAAATTAGTCCATCTATTGTAGTTCGGACCTGATCCATAGGTCAGATTATCAGAGCCTGAAGTAGTGGTTATCATTAAACTATTGAGCAATACATTTATGACCCTCGCATCTACATGTACCACATATTTTTATTACCTGTGTTTGTTGATAGAGGGTGGCAATTCATTGCAGACGATTGTGGCGTCAAGTGTGACTATAATGCTGTGGGACAAAAATATTCCATCAATTGATTATACATATAAGTAATGCAACTTATAGAGAAAGGTTGGCGACCAACTCATGTATAACAAAACGCGACACAACACAATTCCCCCCCCCCCCCCCCCCTCCCGTGTGGATTGATTAGAACAACACGCACGGCTATACGACTTATGACACACTGCTAGTGCTCAAGGTTACAGCGCATGCCACTGTAGGGTACTGAGGCGTAGTGCTAGCTCTGGCATTATATACCCAATAGCAGGCAGCCGTGAATATAAAATGTCACGGATACGCATGCTGTCGGCTGAACAAGCTACTACTTAGTGGCCACTTTGCTATGCAGTGGTCCCTGCATACAGTATATAAATGTATATAAATGAGCTGCACTGAAATTGAGCAACAAACCTTGCCTTCAGTAGCATTAGCAGTAATAGCAGGAAAGAGCGCGCGGCACACTTCGTCCAGATTCAATTTTTGTGGGCACGAGACAGAGCACTATATGAAATCCAATATGGAGTACTTCTGTGGAGGATGGAACCAAATTTTCAAATGGGAAGACCTATTTTTAAAAGCATTGAAACCGCCATGTCGAGCACTGTATTAAAACTAGGATAGCCAGCGCTTCACCACTATCAGAAGACTGCTTTGTTAAAGGCCGGGAGGTGTTTGTCTGTCTGCCACTTGGCAGTGGGGGAAGTATTTGTGCTTCACAATCCTCCCCCCCCCCCCCCCCCACACCTTGTAATCTCGTAATCTGGAGCGTAACCCCCCGCCAGACGTGTAAAACTACTTCTGGATACGAGACTAAGTAGAAAACCCTAACGTCCGTATTTCAATTTTAGTGGGCACGAGACGGGGACACTATGAAATCCAAGAAGAAATACTTCTGTGGAGTACGAAGACCTAAGTTTAAAAGCGGAGAATAGTTGCTTTGTGTATCAGCTATACTTTTCTGTCATGAGCTAACGGTACAGCTTTAAGGTTTTGACATTATAGACTGTGGAATTTTGTGATGAGGAACTCACCCCGTTGACTTCATGAACATTTGAAAAAAAGGCCCCTACAATTCAATGGAACCGAGGGGAAAAATATGGTGATGTGTTTAAAAATCTTGCCAAATGTGTCGCACTAACATTCTGTCATAAGCTAAGTTGTAAAAAATATTTTGTATGCTTTCCCCATACTGTGTATGGAATGATTACGGAAATATGTCGTGATTACGCAAACCGCGAATTAATGAAGAGCTCCCGTTGACCGCTCATTTCTCGATATGTCCATGAAATTCAGTTCCATTACCATGAAAAATTTGGATGTTAATTACATGTGGGTACAGCTTGGTGTTGTGGATGATTGTAGAGTGATGATAACGGAGGAGGCATTGATGTAATGACCTTCATCTCTAACTCTAAAAAGTACATAACTGATAATGTTTAATCTCCAGCTCATCATATGCTAAGTAAAATACGGTTAGTGTCTTTAATTTGCTATGAAGAGTGAATAAGAGCAGCTTATTTCATTTTCCAATGGTACAAAGATCACTCCTCCGTTTCAACGTTGATGATATGAAGAAAATCTAGTTTATAATGATTTTAACAACTTGTAATCAGTCTTTTTTACAATGACTTTGACACAGCATATTGACAGAATTATTTATACCTTATTAGTAATTGAAGTTTGTCATGCTTTAAAAGAATATCATTAATAAAAATATTTCATTGACTTTGAACCTAGTAAGCACAGTTTGCACCATAGGCATTGCATTACTGCTGCCAACTTGCCGCACAAGAAATATGCAATTTTATGGTACTGCTTTGCCATCCAAACTTGACGCCTTCGATTTCCTTATGAGGATTTGACAGATGGCTGATAAAATTACTTTAGTCATGTGACCAATTCTACTTTCCATCAATGATAATTCTAGCTACCTCATTGTTTCTATACTTCATCACTGTCCTTATGTAAAGACTATGGTCCTTATACATTATTATAACCACATGATTATTATTATGGAAAAATACAGTTTGCTAAGACCTTTGATCAATTATTTGATATCATATTGCATGGCGAAGACCTTAAGCTGCAGTTTGGATCAATGGGCACAATTGTTTATTTAACTCAGTTAGAAGCAATGAAAACTAAATTTGAAACAGACTCAAAACGGCTTCAAGATCAAGGGAAGGCAAAAGCTATTGAACTGGAGAGACGTTATGAGAACATGGCTGCAGCTAAACTGGATGAACTTAAATCGACGTATCAATCTGAATTGGACAAAGCAACACAACAACTTAAAGAACAGATTAATCAACTGAATGCCGATGCTACTCGACTAGAGAATGAGCTTACAAGATACCGTAAGTGTTCATGTGTATAATTGGTGCATAGAATTAATGATAGCACTCAACTAATTATTACATTATTGTTAATATCATGTACAATAAACTATGAATGAGATGAATGAGATCTACTTATGAGGTTCAATTTAATCCTAATGTTACAAGTGCTGTTCATAATGAAGTATGAGTGTGTGTGTGTGTAGGCCCAACTCCACAACCACCACCTCGTACAAGTGGTGGCTGTTTTATAGCTGGTACCATGGTTACGAGAAGTGATGGCTCTCAACTTCCTATCGAGAAACAATCAGCAGGAGTGAAGCTCTTGGCCATGGGAGGGGATACGACAATTATTACTGAAGAATATGTAGAACATGGTCACAGTGCTGGAGAAATGCTATTTGGGATCAATGATGATATTCCTTTTGCTGCCCTCCACCATCCCTTTTGGACCACTGAAGGTTGGAAATCCCTTAATCCTGAGCTTTCAAAGAGTGAGAATCCAAACATGGACTTCAAATGGCTTCAAATTGGGGATATAGTATTTTTCATCGCACAAGCAATTCCCCTACTTTATAAACCTGTACGAGTGTCCAAGTTTTCCTTTGCTATACTGCCTAAGTCCATAAAAATTTATGGCCTTCATTTGGATGGTCCACGCTCCTATCATGCTAATGGATATATTGTTGCAGCCAACTACCCTGTTCTAACAAAGAAGAGGGTATTGGATGGCATGAAAAAGCTCTCTGAAGAAGAGAGGGACAGGGTAAAGGGAGCCCTATCATCAGTCAAGCGTGAGCTCTCTGACATTTTAGGTGAATGGGCATCATATTCATTGGAAGATATGGATCTTGTAGATAAACATTAATGAACCAGGCATTCTTGTTGCATGTAAGTAAATATTAGAGGCTAATCCTTATCAAATTACATTTATGAGGTTGTTATATTTTTTGTTTTCTTCACATGAGGTGTAAATTGTTATACTGAGTTGCCACTATTAATTATAGGATAGCCATAGTAACAATAATACCAAACAGCAACACATTGTATAGTGAATGGATCTCCCATCGGTTAGCTTTGGTCGTAGGGTCACTTGATCCTATTTGATTTCAAGGAAATCCCAAGGCAGGAGTTACAACTGATACATGTATGTGCAGGTTTGAAGTAATCACAAGTGATTGTGGGATGATTTTGGACAATGTATTGAACCAGTGCATGTGCATGTAGAACAAACGACATAGTAGTAATGAGGATGGGATCCTCTAAACAAATAAAAAGAGATGGCAGCCTCAATAAAATAAATTGAAGATGATTAGGTGAGCTATATTCAAGGGTTGAAGCCAACAAGGTAAGTGGTGATGCCTTTATTTCATACTATAAAAGTATTTGGTGCCAGAATCCTTAATTAATACTATAAACTGATTGAGTCCACAAATTGAGGTGGGGGGGAAGGGAAAATATGAGTGCATAAAGTCTACGTTCAACTCAGGTCAGCACGTTGTCTTAGGGAAAAGGTGGCTCAGGCACTAAATTTGTATAATTCACAAATTGGCAGAAAGAGGTGTGAAAGACACCATTGTTTGCACATAACCATGACAACAAAGGTGCTCAAAGGTGCTTTTTTGCTGAAGAAGCATTTTTGACCACAGAGGGTACAACAGCTGGAAGGGATGCATTTCGCAAATCATTATCAATTGCCACTTTGTATGTACATTCCCTAAGCATTTTTGACATCTAAGTGTATCTCATCTTCCAAAAAGCATTTAATGGATCAAGTGTGCACTGTGCTGAATCACATCCCTGCAACAAACACTACCGGTGAGTGTTAATTCATCTAGTGCCCTTGCGTAGAATGAAAAGTATCTTCATTCAACTGTGTGTCACAATGCAGAGACACAGAACCACCTTGTAGTTTTGTACACAGGCCCATGCTCGCAACTGTGGATGGATTACATCACGGCTGCACTAGAAATGTGTGAGATAATTTATCTGCAGCTGCAAATGTGTGCCTGGGTGCGAAAGAATATAATGCTGATGCCCAATGCTTTGGATCTTGAAGAAGCGGCCAGGGAGTTCATAGCAAACTCAGAGAATCCTGACAATGCATTTTAGGAGCACTTATATCATGATCTTGAGCACCAAACGGATGCGCATATTACAGATAATTTCAATGAATAATAATTTTTACAGTTCTATAAAAAGGATTCTAACTAAAAGTCACAACAGATGATGGCCAAAATTACCCTGACATTCTGTGAGGCTGAGGCAACTGTAAATGTTTGATATAACCTCATTTAGAGGTCGACATAGTTGTGTGGCTACCTTTTTCGATATGGTTGAAAGTACATTGCTAACTTCATTGCCCCATCCCAAAACACTTCTACAACCAAAGGGATGCATGACCATCCTCTAAGGGCACATGCCTCATCATTTCTAGAATGCTTGGCCTCTTCTCCCATCTCAGCTGCATGACCACAGGTTTGAGCCGCTTCTTGTATAAATTGCAAATTTAGCGAATTGATGACATTTACATGTATGTCAAATGCAGCTGGGCGTGAGAGGGACCAGTATGGTACTGGTCTTGATTGGTCTTTAGAAAGAATGCCACTTCCTTTCTCAATTTGTGGGGAAAGGCATGCCTTGTGGCAGAAGTCAGCAATGCAGTCCCTGAGTTGGTTGTTCTGGCTATTACATCACTTCCAGAATGACATGCAAGTGAGTATGTGATGTCCCCAAGCATCCATGTTGTGATGACAAAGTGGGCATGGTGTGCCATTAGTTGTCAAAGGAAGGCCAAGCCACCATTTTAGAATGACCTGTGCTACATCAGGTATTAACGCAAGACCTAACTTTCGTGAAGGCTGCACTTTATAAGCCATGCATGTGCATGATGCGCAGAGATAGCCTGCAATCTGGCCTTTGCCATGGCAGTTGCATCGGAAAAAAGGGAATTGAAGTCAGCTTCTTCAATGTGAGAGGATAGTGTACGCTGGCAAGGTGGAACATCAAGTACACCTTCAACTGAGATGGCATCTGGCTGACCAACCAATCCCGGCAACCATGGCATTGTATGCATTCATTGCAGCCAGAAATTAGTCCTTTGAAGTCACAGAGCAATTACCTGAAGGCATTGATGTGGTTAGAGATGAGATGTACAGCACGCGATGAAAGGAACGCCTCTTCCCATTTCCAGCACCATGCCAAAAAGGTGATTTTCGGCTATGTATAACGCGTGTATATGTCTTGCATACATATGTTTTACACCGATTGTAACCAGCTGTTTACACAGATGGATAACTGATGGAAGGAGACTGCCTTACGCACTGGTGTTTTTGATATGGATAACAACTGTGTACAACGGCATATGCTCGTATCAGTCAACAGTTGAGTTGGTGTGAATAGTCGTTAATTAGTCACGTACATGTGTTAGTATTTAAGCATGTACATGAGTTGGTGAAGAGAATTGATATCCCAGGGGCAATCTAGAACGATTGCGTGGTGCGGACTCTGTCAATGGTCTGTCACAAACGTGAGGAAAGTATGGAGTAAAGTGTGCACACCTATTCACAGTTCGGATGCAAATAGGACGTTTTGATTTCTATTTTCAGATAATGGGCTCTGTGATCAGTATCGTTGGATAAATCAACGAGTAATAAATGTACCTTCAAAAGTTCTTCATGTGAGAAAGCCCTACTTCATTGTAAACACGCCAAATGGCCCATCGAAAGACTTTCGCAAACATGCATACCAGCTTATTAAAAATACAACTTATACTCTTATTCATTATCAGGGAAATGATAATGCAGCTATCGCAATGCAAGATAAAACCCAGCATCATCTTTCCCCTCAACTTTGAGGATTGGAGGGCAAGTGCAGCCTTAATAAAGCCGGTGTGGTGTATAAAAAGGAAATATCGACTGTAGATTGCTTACCAGAGTTTATACCCACTCAAAAACCAAGGGATATGAGGCAATTGCACAACCTGAGATATATAGACATTTGCATAATACCAATTTGAAAATATCAAAAGATGAGATCTACAACTTGCATGAAATTGAATACGATATTGCTGTATTTGTTTGGAAAATTACCAAACTTGCTTGTATTCGTGGCCTTAAAAAATTACTTGATGAAATGTTACAAATAGGTGGAGATCAATTACTAATATAATTATCTTATGACACAGAATTTCAATTTTCTATGGTACTGAAGTAGATCAATCCCAGGAGCCTGAAAAGCCTGATCTTAGTACTGAATCAAGATAACTGATATTCATATAGGATTTGATGTTGCATAATGAACTCATAAAAAAAATAAACGTGACTTGGGTCTGGAGGGCCCTAGTGAGAGTCTCTCCCCACTAGTCCTGTCTCTCTACTCCCTCTTAATGTTCAGCTAAGCATGTCAGCATGAATAGTAGCTTTTGGTTTGATGATCAGCTGCAGATGTCACAGGAATCCCTTTTGTCAGCAGGGCCCGCGGAAGGTATTATAAAGTGGGGGGGGGCAGATATTTCAAGTTGTAACACAGAGGGTTTTCCTTCGCAGTTATTCATAGTTATAACGCGTGTATACATAAGCAAAAATGCACAATAACATCTCATATCGATCTTTACAGGGTGATTGGAAAATTGCGCAAAATGGTATAACTCCAGAATTGAACTTTAAAAAAAAAAAACTGAGCAGTAACTTTTAAATTTGATTCATGCAGAATCATGCTTGAACGAAGCCAATTCAAGTTTTCAAGCTAAAAGATCTTTCACTAACTGCCTTTAATTGTAGCTGGATTGACCAAGATCAGTTTAATTAGGTAGTTGACAATTTTTTTCAAATTTATTTTTTCCCAATAAATTGAATACCACTGGAAAGAGCAAAATCTGCATTTCAACAATATCTTACTTGTTCGATTATGTATCTCCCTGTGAGTACCACGTAATTTTAAAGATCAAAATAAAAACGATCGGTAATGTACGCGAATTAATGAATGGGATGCGTACAACAAAAACTGTCCCGGTTGAATACAGTATGTTCATTTACATACCAAACATGTTCAAAGTAAAGGCCATTAAGGGATGAACTGTCTGACATAACGTACTTCTCTGAGCCTCAGACAGTTCTGGAAACTCTTTCTCCAAATTTTCTATTTATTTTGAATCTACGATAAGAATATCTCAATTCAACCAGTGATCTTTTTAATTGCCTCCCTTCAGCCGGACTGCTTAATTTCTTAATAACACATTTTACTTCTTAACCATTGCATTACTTGCCATCATTTCTTTTTTCAATTTAGAACGTAGTTTTTTTTTCAATTGTTGACTTCCTGCTTACTTTTTTAAAGATAGCAGTTCTGCATTTTAACAGCAGCAAGTACTTGAAGCTTAGCCTTGAGAGCTTCATTTGAAGTGAGCAATTGCCGTACTGCACTTCTTCTTTGTCCACAATTACTGCAGTCTGATCTAAGCTTATTTGGCATGGGACAGGAAGTGCTTGGTTGACTGCTGTGTACGGAATGAACTGAAAGTGAAAAGGTTGGATATGTGCATGTACTTTGGGGATCATCACATGGAATTCCAAATGGCAGATTTAGATTTAGATACAAAACAATATCATCCCAAGCTCTAGAAAGATGCTTCTTCATATCCTTGACAATTTGAAGCAAGCAACGAATGGAAGTGCACAATGCCTTTAGGTTGATATGCTCTGTTGCTAGTTTTTCAACTATCTTGGCTGTTTCATTTGGGTTGCCATTGGTTAATTTGTAGTTTATATATGAAACTAACTCATTCCTTAATACAGGAGCTGTAAGGGCACCATGCTCACTTAATTATATTCTTCAATGAGGTACTCTAGATCAAGAACAGTCTTCATTCTGAATAGCAACAAAGCAGATTGGAACGTTATTTTGTGCGCATACGTATACATATAATTAAATATGAATAAAAGGCTTGATAATATCTCCGTGTGGGCACCATCTTATAAAAATTAACATAGACTACTCTGTTAACACTTCAAGTGGATTTGGTTTACAACTATGTGCTTCAAAGAATAGGGTGTGTAATAAATAGCGTTGTCACAACATAATAACAAAAAATAGCTACTTGGTTAAGCTTTTTAGATATGAAATATAAGCAAATCTATTATGCTGAAGCATAAAAATAGAATTTTTAAATAAAATGATCTGTGTTTTCAAGCAGGCCAATACAAAACGCCTGGACCATTAAAGCACCCTTTGGGCACCATCCAAATCTCCTGAAATTCTATAGTGTAATTAACTTGAGCCTATAGTAAATAAAAATTACTATTCTGTGATTGTGCATCAAAAGACAAAGTCAAGATTCATTCGCAAAATTTTACTATAATTGAATGCGCCTGATATTGTTGGATCGCGAAGTAGCTTGAATTTAGGCAATCGCACTGCATTCTACACCCAATTACCTTCCACGATCGAGCAATGAAGTCGGGTAAGCCACTCAAGTAACGGAGCAAGTTTATACGCTTCTTTGTATACTTCTCAAAATTTCACAAATTCCAGTCCAATTTTTGACGTACTTTTGGATCAACTATTTACGGACCCGCGTACGTGATTTTGTCAACTACCTACTATAAATAAATTGAGGTGGATATACTGTACTGCACAATAACAAAAGAACAAAAGGCTGGTCGCGCGGCGCGCCTGCATGCTTGTATGTACGTATTACATGCATAATTATACTGCATCGATAACTTATACATTTCGGCCAAAAAAGTGGGGGGGGGGGGGGGGGGGCAGCTGCCCCCCTTGCACCCCCGGCTCCGCGGGCTCTGCTGTCATTCAGTCATTGTTGCCACATTCCAATGACATTTGCGTATTGTTTGCCTTTTGTTTTGCGGTTGTTGTTTGATCATCCAATCTAATCTGCCACTGCACATACGTACGTGTGTTGTGAGGTGGGGTGGGGGTATGCATGGAGGTGTACTAAGTAGTTTCTTTACTGATAATGCATAGACATGTGATGTTGATTAAAGTATCTATGCTATTACCACATTTGGCTTATTGTGCAACGAAGCCAGAAGAGCACTAAATACATAGAGCGGTTTTGACATGGCCTGATGTACATATATCATCTGCATATTGCAATGCTAAGCTTCTTAGTCATGCATTAATTACTATGTTGCTTTAGGAACCTATTATAGGTTCCCCAGAAGATTGTGTACCCAAAGTCAACACTGCAAGTGATATGCTTCCTTAGATTTGGATCTTGATACAAGAATTGTATCATAAGAACCCTGACAATATATATCTAGCCATAATATTCCTCAACAGCACTAGGGTAACTCCTTCCTTGCCACCTGTTGCTTCATTACATGCATTTGCAAGGTGTACTGGGGTGCCCAGGCCACCTAAATTATCACATGAAAATAATAAAGGTCCTCAGGCTGAAGTTAGAATTGGCACAACCAGCTGACATCCTCATCTGTCATTGGGCAGGCTGCTTTTGATCTCTTTATCAGATCTATGCTAAATCCCATGCTTAATTGTTAGATGCAAGTGTGACAGTAGGATCTGCAACCCTGGCAGCTGAGACCTGTAAAACATGCTATAGCCAAATCGGGTGGTCATGCATCCCATGTATGGATGCTGGAGTGCAGAAGCCAGACAAAGTCTTTCACAATTGGCTGGTGGGTTTGCCATCAAGGAGAACTGGTCCAATTCACAGGCAACCAGGCTCATGCTGATTGGTCCTTCCGCAGACAAATTCCTGTGTTGCTGTCGCGATCAAACTAAGACCTTAGGTAGATGTTTATATGTACTATCATGCAGATTAGTTGGTGTTAAGTCTCACATGTTCCAATTAGCAGTTAGTATTTACGAGATGAAAAAATCGTTTAAAAATAATAATAATCATTTTAAAAATAATATCATTCTACTATTTAGTTCTTCTGGTATTAAGTGTCCAAATGGTTCAGGCAATACCATAGTCAACAGTGTTGTGTTACATAACATAGCATCAATCAGGTACTGCACTCCATCATCACCTATCTCATCACACTCATGCATGACCAGCACCTCCAATGTAGGATTAACCTTGAGAACATCAGCAAGACATTGGGCTCCTTGGACTCCAAATGGATTAGTTCTTACATTCAGGTCCTTCAGTTTGGATGACCTCAGTCCTCCTCCACATAGCACACTCATGGCCTCATCTCCAAGACCACATTCCCCAAGGTGCAACTTTGACAGTGCAGTATTGTCTTTGAGTGCATTTGCTGGATGGATACGATGTCATCAGTGTTTGAATTGTTCACAGGCATGCAATGGTAGTTGGTACCAAACTGATCTGTTACCAGGAATGGTGCTACAGTATTAAGGTGGAAAGAATGGCTCATACATGGTGCAAACATGTGCCACTAGTGGACTGAAATAATGAAAATCATCACAGGCATCTTTACCGTATTCAATTGATCCTGATCAGATAATGCCTTATACCATCCTAGAATAACTGCTCACAAGGATGGAATGCAATCAAATATTTATTCTACCTACTCCCCACTAGGATCAGCAAAAAAGCAGAGCTGTTGTTGCCAACAGACTTTGTTCATGAGCCTATAGTTACTGCCCAACTGATGAGAAGGTATTTCGAGAATTGAGCCTCCCCTTACAACCAGTTTCAAATGAAGTGTTGCATTACAAGACAGCTAACATATATGAAAGTGCATGACTCGATACATGTAGCTGCAATAAAATTATGGGGCAAAGGATAGACAACGCCCTTCCATTGATGTAAGAGTTAATCATTTTGCGTGGAACTATGGAAATACTTCTTAATCTCAATGGTACCATAAAAATGAATTGGGAAAAAGCATAGCATATCTAGAACAACTTAGAGAAATCAAACACAGCTCGTATTCTCCACTTGTTATTTTTCCAGCCTCAGGAGGTACGGGCCCCGCGCTACCATTGTTTTGCTTCTAACCGAGAAATCTGACATATCAAACCATTCATTGGCTTACGTACTGTCTCATGTGTATTCAGGAAACGTCATTAAATATGCCATTCTCATAGAGAATACAATCACTCTGGCATGTTCCAGAGACAACATAAACAATGAACACATCTCATTCATTCATTAGACCTCTCTTACATTTATATTCTTAAATTACGCATTACATTAAATATATATAGTTTTATTGTTATTGTTAACATGTATTCAAATACAAGTTACAGTAATTTAAAAAAAGTAGGCTCAAATCTATTTTAAGAATACTTGTTTTTGTTGGCTTAATGTCTATCTGCGCTCACAATTAACGTAGCGACCGTATATCCTAAGGAAATTCTGTCGCCAGGAAATACTGTCGCTTGCATGCTCGTGATCGATAATTGATACTTTCGGTAAAGACGTGCGATCTGCATGGGCGCCCCCAGCTTTTCTAGAAGGGAGGGGGAGGGGCGCAATCATGGGGGTGGGAGGTGGCGCCCATGCTGATATGCATAGAATAGCATCAGTACATAAATATACCTGTTTGCTCTTTAGCTTTAGCCACACATCTCGCAAAATATTTTCACGTCATCAACCATTCCACGCCAATAAAACCTCTCCGCTATTTTGGAATGCGTCTTATCTCATCCAAGTGACCACCAAGTTCAGCGCAATGACATCCTTCAAGAACATTTTGTCCATCCTTCTCGGTCACCACCTATAAGATTACTGATCAGTTAGCTCAAAATATTCCAAAGTATTCTTTAGATCACCAGAAAACTCTCCGCCTTCTTAATCGCAATAAAAAAGGACTCCTTCCTTCATGACAAAACTCTTTGCTCTCCTCCGAAGACAGTCTCTTTCCTTCTTGTTATAAAGAGGAGGATATGTTCGTTTACAGCAAAATGCTAGTAGTATATGTCATATTCGGACTGATCCATGCATGACACCTTGAAAAACGTTTACAGAATGATATCGCGGCAGTATTTCCTGGCGACAGAATTTCCTTAGGATATACGGTTGCTACGTTAATTGTGAGCGACATAATTTCCTAAGGAAAAACTGTCGCCGCGACACAATTTCCAGGCGACAGATTTTCCTGTGACACCGGTATGCGGTCACAAAGAGGATCCCAATGTATGGACTGGTATCAGGAACATGGAATTCCACACTCTGAATAAGACACCTTCAGTTTTAATCATTACAATGTGTACTTCAACCATTTTTCAAAAACTTGATTATTGGGACCATGGTTACATTACCTCTGGGGAACGTGATGCTAGCGACATAATTTCCTAAGGGGGTGTCTCCAGACTATTTTTGAAAAGATACGTCATTTTGACGTTGGGGGGGGGGGGGGGGGGGGGGGGTCAGGCTCGTGACGCTTTCCGATGTACTGACCAAAAAAAATGGCGTCCAGACTCCCACAACCTTCGATATCAATGACGTTATGAGGGGGGGGGGGGGGGGGGGTTTATAATGAAACGTCAAAATGACGTTATATCTTTTCCAAAATAGTTTGGAGACACCCCCTAAGGAAAAGCTGTCGCCTCAACACAACAGATTTTCCTGTGACACCGGGATCCTCTTTCTGACTGCAAACTAACAGTCACAACAAAGCCAACTGACAGTAGTAGCATCCATTGTTCTTTTCCTTGAAAATACAGACATATAATTCTTCCTAGCTTCTCTGTGTGATTTGAATTGTACTGGCAAATCATCATGCCATCAATTTCAACAGAGAATTGCTTAAAGAACGGTGACAGGTGGCAACAATGCAACGTTGAAAATCAAGAACGAGCACAGGTGGAGAAAGACAATAGTTGTGTTTATCACGTGCCAGTTAGTCGATCTTCTACTTATAGTACAATGAAAATTACAAGCCATCATATGTGCTTTACCCCTGGGGAACGTTTGTTCCCCAGGGGTAACACGTGATCATTTAAACTTTAAGTCATTCTGGTTTAAATGGTTGGTTCAGAGTTAACATATCTCTTGCATATGCAGATGCCCCCCCCCATAATAAACTCTTTAACTGTAGTGTTGCAAACATGTAGCTATGTGTTTCTAAAGTAAAATAGCTACTAACACTCATCTACGCATACAAATAGTGACTAAGATTGCTAAATTGATAATGCCCCTCCCCCTTTTGGCACCCCTCGTGGGGTTGGCCTTTCCCCTTGGTAGGCACTGGGGATGAGTGACATGTCTCGGGTGGCAAAACATCAGAAGTGCATTATCTGAGTTAGAAAGACCATAGCTGGCTGCAATTGTGACATTGCTCCATGCTGAACAAAATATTATCACAAGAAGGTAGCCATATGTCAATATTGAAGCATATGGGGGGTTATGTGGTCTAATTTTTCATCAATCTTGGTTTCAAAATGAATTCACAACTTTGTTCACAATGGACGGAAGAACTTAAAATGTGCTTTGGCATCTGCGCCATGGAGTAATTATTGCAGCGTATCCAGAGGGAGTGCATGGGCACCCTAGGCAACACCTTTTGTATACATGGCCCTGCATATAATACACTACTGGTCACCTCTATGCAGCTGCATGATGTGGGTGTGGCTGCTTCAGCGTGAATAGCTTGAATATGACCCTTACATACAGATATCAGTAGCTGGCAATGCTATGTTGATGGGGTGGTGTGGGTAGGTATGTGGAGGAGGGATGTGATGAGGACGTGGTGCATATCTAAAGTCATGTGGTGAGCATGGAAGGTCATCGTACAAGTGTTCTTACCGAGATGTGATGCACTCATGTCATCAATGTTGTTCTTGTACAGTTCCAAAGTTTCCACCTTTGTATTGACTTGGACAGCTTTGAACACTTCTACTAATCCCTCTGGTTGTAGCCTACATCGCCAAAGGACCAATTCCTTAAGAGTATTATTCTCCTTCAACATCACATCTGTGGTGAGGAACAGAGACACTCTGACATGGCTAATTACAGACATGCAATAAATTGTATAAGTTGTATTAGCAGAATAACATGGAAAAAAACTATTTCTGTTCAAACACACACACACAAATGTACTATGGCATACATGTGGTCCAATGTACCATACCTCAGTACCTAGGCAAGCTAGGAACAATTATTGGAACACCATCAGTAGCATGCCATGCCCACACACAGAAATGAAACAATTACTGCCATGGTCATGCAGATTTAGGTGAAATGACAAAAAAAATTCAATGACCACACCCACCCATAAAATCAATAGAATTATGAGTGCACTTTTGATATAAACATTTACATTGATAACTTCGAATAAAATATGTGCCAAAAAATCATTACGTAAAGCTGTGTGTAGTCAGTACTAACAGTGTGACTGTGCACAAAGTTGGTATGGCACATATCTAAAGTCACGTGGTGAGCATGGAAGGTCATTGAACAAGTGCTCTTGCCAAGATGTGATGCACTCATGACATCAACGGTGTTCCATGACAGGTTCAGTGTTTCCAACGTTGTATTGACCTTGACACCTTTGAAACTTTTACTAATCCCTCTGGTTGTAGTTTACACATACTAAGGTCCAGTTTTAAGAGTATTATTCTCCTTCAACATCATACCTGTTGAGAGGGCCACAAACACTCTGAAAGATTCATTACATACTGTAGTTTAATAAATGATAGACAACGTAGCCTGAATGAGATTTTGGCAGTTGATGCCATTTATGACTATTAATATTAATATTTAAATGAACATTGATAATTGCATATGAGCATATTTCTGGAGCTAGCTGTCACTATGTACACAATGGGATGATGACTATGAGTTAGCCATTGTTTTAGATGCATTCCATTGACCAGCAGATTATAAATTCCCAGAAAGGGAGATTAGAAGACAACATTGCAACTTCCAGCCAAT